>BTPG01000002.1:96499547-96576260 GCA_036245525.1 Semisulcospira habei
GACAGTAATGGGTCCTAGACGTCAGCTAAGATCAGAGGACGCCTGCTTCGACGGTGCCACCGATAATAGAAATAAATGTGGTTAATTAATTTATCGAGAGACAGTAAATGGGTTCACTTTGATAGCTAGATCAGAGGACGCTGGCCACCATAATGACTGTGGAATAATTGAGGAGAGACTAGTAATGAGTCCTTTGATAGCTAGGATTCAGAGGAGTCTGACCAGAATAATAGATTGTGGGAATAATTATGAGAGACAGAGTTAACTGAGTGTCTCCCTCCTGGTCAGCTAGGTATCAGAAGGGCGCTATCCAGCAGTAGCTAGATGTGGGGATAGATTATAGCAGGCTGACAGTTAATAGCCTCCTTTGACAGTTAGGGTCAGGGCACGCTTGGCCAACCATGATAGGATGTGGAAATAATGATGGACGCGTGACAGTAATAGCCCTCTTGATAAGTTGAGACAAAGGTCGGGCGATATGCCTCCGGCCAGAGACGGCGGTATATATATTGGGGTAAACACCAGAACGTAGAGAGCCTCACAACGAATGGAAAACGAGTCATTGATAGAGACAGGAGCTCGCACAGATGGACCAGAACGGATGGAGCTCACCAACGACGTCTCCCCACCGGTGGGATACCGAGATAGAATAGAGAGGGTACACAACGAAGAATGAGTGACGGGGATAGATAGATAGTAGGGAGGCATGACAGATGCGATTGAGGACCGAGCCTCCGGTATTTTCAGCCATTTTAAGTATGCCTATGCTAGTAGGTTAGGATATAGTGCCCAACTATGAAGACCCACATATGACAAAGAATCAAAAGACTCTTACATGCGTCAAACAGCTCTTGTTACTGGCTGAACGTCTTCCATACTACAACACCCCCCCCCCCCCGCATTGCGGTTAGTATGGCTGCGGTCAGCAATTTCACGGTAACATACCGTATCTTTCTTATTTGGTAGCCTGTGACCAGGATTCTGCGAACGGGAAATGAAACAGTAGGGAACGAAGAAACAGAAAAACTTAGAATATGTATCAGCACCAAATCGACAGGCTTCAACGACGCAAGGGTGGAAGAGCATGACCAGAAAGGAGAACGAGAGAAGAGGTGACCAAGCAACAACCCGATAGAGATGAATGTTCGGCCCACTTCAAGAAAAGCAGAGTTCGAGCACCACACGTCAAGGAAAAGCAGAGTTCGCAGCCCACTTCATAGAAAAGCAGAGTTCGAGCCCACGTCAAGGAAAAGCCAGAGGTTCGAGCCCACTTCAGAAAAAGCCAGAGTTCGAGCCCAGTCAAGCGAAAAAAACAGAGTTACCCGAGCCCAACGGAGACGTATGCCCAACCTCATTCAAGACCACAGACCGAAAGGATCACGGTGTGTAAGTGACTTTTTTCGTTTAACAAGTAAAAAAAAAATAACAAAATTAAAAAAAAAAATAAGAAAATAAAATAAAAAACAATTAAAAAAAAAAAAAACCTTGGTTGAAGTCTTATATAGGAGCAGCCA
This sequence comes from Semisulcospira habei, assembly GCA_036245525.1. NCBI lineage: Eukaryota > Metazoa > Mollusca > Gastropoda > Semisulcospiridae > Semisulcospira > Semisulcospira habei. Next base: position 96,501,062 of record BTPG01000002.1, read on the forward strand.
GTTAGGCTAGAGTTGTGTTTGTTGTTTACATTTACAAAGAAGCAAAAATGTGGTCAGAGGAAGTCGTTTAGCGATTTTGAGGCGACAAAGTAGGAGGAAATGAGCGTCTACGGTCGATTAACGCCCAGAGTTATAGGGCAGATGGCTAGGAACAGTTTGAATCGGAAAAGCCTTACCTCAAATTTAGGGATGTGCGAATAATTAAGAACGAAAAATGTACAAAATATTGCGAATCGTGCTAATAAAAAGCCCTCAACCAGGCGCCCCGCCTCATTGCACTCAATCAAAGACCAAGATCGGGGAAGTTAGCCGTGGGTGGTCGCACGTGATTTTATCCACCGATTACTTATCAATACTGAGATGAGCGAGGCCCAGGGGATGTGGGATGATACTGAAAAGAGCAGCTAAACCGTAAGGTTCGGCGAGAATCACGCCGATTGAAAATCATTGCCCCTCTTGACGTTGCTACAGCCCAGCGTAGGTGGAAACTAAAACCCGAGCAGGGAAAGCGTGCCTACTCGTACGCCCGCAGAGCGACCTAAGGACTTGGACTGGCCCGGCGATAGCCTTCCTCGAGGTCAGATGATGGGCGCGTGCTATGTGCGCTACAACGGCTTAGAACTAACACAATTTCTTTGTTGCACGGATATATGGACGCTCCTGTAGTATCGAGATATTCACTTGAGATGAAGGAGTCGCTGAACGGGATAAACTCAAATACGACATTCAGTAGTCAAGGGCCCGTTGCAGGTGGCCATGCAAGAGGAAAAACCTTCGGCGGCTGGGGACATAGGGTATTGTAGCCATGGGAAACGGTCCACGAGTAGAACGAAATGTCGCGACAGTTAGGTCAGCCGAGAGCATGCGACACTGCAGTAGGGAGCTGGGGGAGAAGAGGCGTATGGAGAGTAGACCACATGGCTCGTCATCGCTGATAATTGTGTTTTATAATATGACGGTAGTTGGAGAGCTAGAGGCAAGCCAGGGGCACACGAGAGATATTGCCGGAGATGTGTGAGACGAGGAGCAGGCTGGCTCTCAGCCAAAGACAAATGCGCGCTCCCCCAGAATCGATTCAATGCCTGGAAGTGTAGCTGGCGGTAAGCAGATGGGTCACATGTCAAGCGGGAGATGTAGAAAAAGGCGGCATAACCAGCGCTCGTGGCCACAAGGTCCATAAGCATAGGTTTCCGCCTGAGGTCAGCTGAAAACTAGCACGGTTCTGCGCGGCACACGAAAAGCCGGTTACGCCTAGAGACCGGTAAAAGTAGAAAGAGTCTCAGTTTGTTTGAGCGATTAAGTGTAGCTCGGATGGTATGCCCTAAGTAAGTGCACTAGTTGGGTTAGGTATGTTCAAAATTGGGAGATGCGACAACGAGTTTCGCCCCCTCCATAGCCTGTTGATCGATACGGGAGCATGAGGTGTCTGCGTGGTGATTTAGCGCTATAAGGGGGCGGCTTATTCGATATAAACTCTCAGTCATAAGCCAAAGCTTAGGTAAAGGGAGATGCTGTTCGTTACAGCTCAGTGTTAGTGGCGAAGTATAGCTTGTACAAGTTATTGGGCGTGAGTTCAGAATTGTAGAAATTTCAACGGTCTGTTGGTCGCGGGGCAACATGTTCTTTTAAACATCAAGTTCCTAGTGGTTTTCAATGGTGAGCAGGGAGCTCTCCAACAGGAACTTTATTTTTGTAGGAGGATATGAGACTGCTGGTATAGACAAAAAACGTGTGGGTGCAGGAATTTTATTTTGACTTGAAGAAGAGAACTCAGCAGTCGGACAGTGTTTATGTGCCCCTTATGAACAGGACATACCACATTTCGTCCTTTGGTCCAGAAGCTGAGCTAAGGACGAAAGTGAGTATAAAACCTCGGACGGGCAGAGACGTCTACTCCAGTGGTACGGTATGAAAGACATGCCTCTCGTATTTTGCCATTATAGAGCAAAGAGAGACATACTGACTTAGAGAGATTTCGTGATAACAGGACAAGCGGCGGATAATTATAGCACAAGAACCGGTCGGACTGGTGCACGTGGACAAGCACCGGTGAGTCAGTGCGCGAAAATAATGCACACAAGACGCTATAAGCCATAAGTGATAGGTAGAAACAACACAAACAAGGACCGTAAAGAGTTTAGACAGAGGGGGGTTGCTGTTTGTAGTCACTAGAAGGCGTACAGCTGTTCAAGAAAACTAGTACATGCGAAGTACACGATCGGTAGCGGATCGGCTCTTGGTCGGCGGGTATCGGCAGGTCGTACTTGACGGTAAGAGTCACTGCGCTCGCTGGCGAATATGAAAGGTGTAGTATTTCGCGGCGTCAGAGCTCATTGCACGAACAATTCAAGACTTGCTTCGCGAATAGCGACCTTGATTTTTGGGGCTACTGACAACGGATCACGATTGAAATAGATACCGAGCGATCATTCCTCCCATATAGCGATATTAAAACCGTATCTAGAATCACGTTCTTCAAGATAGAGAAGATTGTTGACAAGCGCTCCTAGACAGAGATGTTACAGGCAGGGTGTGATAAGACTGTTCTTCTTAGTCCCCATGGTCTATTAAGCTTTAAGTGATTGTATCAAGAGAGGAATGGCGTCGACGAACTGAAACGTTATATGTGATTGACTTCTAGAATAACTAGAATGCAGTATTCACAAAGAAAACATCCGTACCCCATACCGCTGATAGATTCGACATTTTAGTCACTGTCTTGGACTTTAAGTGGCCAAGTATTTTTACCAGTCTGGGACCTTAAGTAGGAGTCATGTATACTGTCAGGCTCAAGTTGGCGGTTCAGGAGCATTAGTCAAGGGAGTAGTTTTCATTGCTAGCATTATGCATAAGCACAAGGCGATATATTCGAATTCACGGAAAATGCCTTATTGGTTTGGTGCGCGTAAGCAACGCGACTTTGTTCATAGATGCTTGATGATATCGTGCTAGCATGGTTTAAGAGGTGGTTTTGTCCTGGTGCCTATCTCGATGATCATTTTGTCTTCTCAGAAACAATTAGAAGACCATCGAGTGCTCTAGTGACGTCTTGTTGTGTCACCTTCAGACAGCTCTATCTTAGATCGATTGAGACTATGCATGAACCTGAAGACCTTGATATCAAGAAGCTGTCAGTTATCCTCTTAGCGGAACGAAACCATAATACTTAGGGTTTGTCGAGCATATCTAGCCTGGCTGATAAAAACCGGTATGAGCGCAACAAGGTAAAATGTCATTAGTGCTTAATGTGTGACGCTCCGAGCTCCTGTTTTGTCTCGAGAAGAATGCCGTTCGTTCATTGGTTTATGATTGGGTATTTACAGCGAAATGATTCCTAATTTCTTCCATGATGGCCCTGAACCAATCATAGCACTGATTCAACGAAAGTAATGGCGAGATGCAGTTGCGACAGAGGGAATGCCAGAAAGCGTTTGATTGGCGATGAAGGGAGAAACGGTAGTACCGATAGCCACCAGTTGGTTAGCCTACCCAGATACACGGCGTGTCCGCGTACAACCATGTACACGGATATAGCCAGCGACACATGCAGTGGGGGCATGTCCTCCGCGCAAAAAATGCCGATGAGGATTCAGGACATTTCCCCAGGCCTCAAAGGGTAAGAAAGGACCTATTTAACGTTCTATCACCATAAACTTATTGACGGTCGTGACCAGTCAGAGGCGAAATAGAGGATCGACAAATAGAGAAAGAGGCCTTTGCGAATCCACTTATTGCGCTTCAAAAGCTAAATCACTTACTTGCCAGAATGCGGGGGAGTTATGTAATCCGCTGGATCACATGCCCCTCTTATAGTATGTTGCTTAATTTTCACCAATGAAAAATAAGAATGCGTGCAGATGTGGGCCTTAGGCCATTTTTCGGGATTTGCTATAACTTGTACTATTGAATATATCCCAGGTCGACTCAAAATGTTTTGGACAGAATTTTACTTATCCAGTAATGGCCGTAGTGGTTACTCACATGCCTTAGTAGCATGAGGAAGCAGAAAGAGTTAACCAGAGTTGGTCAATGACAATGACTTTTGTTCATGAGGAGTCATAAACTTCAACCATTTCACACCCCCAAGCAGTTTGCTTAGTTGCTCACAATTAGGAGCAGGGTTTGATAGACGAGAAGCTGGATAAAAAGTTGATATTCCAGGGTTTTGAATAATTATTGCAGGAAACGGCCGAGAAGGATTCTGAAATATTGCGCTTAAAGTGACTTAGTGGATTAGTGAACAAGCCGAACCATTGTACAGTCATTAAGGAGTTACATGTACCTGATTAGAGAATGTTCTATATTTCTTGTTCTCATCCGTGAGCATGATGAACCAGTTAGCCAGATTGTATGCTTTTATTCGTTCGTCACTTGGTAAGAGTACGCCTTAGTCAAGACTAGTGACATGACGAAAATGACGTCACTTCAGGAATAGACAAGACTATGACACAGTCAGTAGGAAAGTATTACTGGCCGCTACACATTGTACAAACAACTGCTATGAATATGTTATGTGTGCCGTCACACAGATCAATTATCTCCCACAATAAACGTGAATGTCATCTGTCAGGTCTAGAGTTTTGTTAACAAAGAAAAGGGCCCGATACAGGAAAATGGACATTCCTCCCGATACCCATTCGACTAAGTTGTCATTTTGGACTTCGGCAGGTCCGTTTGATTCGCCTCCTCCGCTTAGCAGGGAATCGCCTATGTCTTAGTATTCATCTGTCATCTGACAGGTTGGTAGAGATAGAGGCGTGTTCCCCTGTACCAAATAACGCCGCAGTCAAGTGGTACAGCTAGCTCGTAGAAGAAATTTACCCAGACATCGCCATAGTCCATTGCCAGATAGTATTCAGACAATTGGATCTCGAGAATGTGAATTAGGGTCCTTATGGATCGCAGAAACGCTGGCCAGTCTGAAAGTCTGCTGAAACATAGGATCTTGTCTACGACCAGTCTTTATCATCCACAGTCCAATGACTAAGGGTCGTAAAGTTTTCACAAGAACTTTTAACGACATTCTGTCCAACAAGATACAAGAGGATGTTTTTTCGGACATGGGAACGTGGCATATTAACCAGCGGTTACTAGCAGCTTATAGGGTTTGTGTTTCGGAAACTACGCAGGAATCTCCATTTCTCTTATCTGTACGGTCGCGGATCCAGTGCTACCGTTGAGGATAACATCCCTTAGACCCCCCGAAGAAAATACGCTGGTGAAAGGAGTTTCACAAGATAGCGCTTGAACAGACAACACATAGGCACTTCACCACAGGTATATCGGTCCGAATTAAAGAAAGCACAGAAAGAAAAGCGGGCGCACCTAAGTATGCTAATAGAGGTGTACAGCCTGTCCGAGATTAAGGTCGGCTGATCAGTGTACTCCTTCGTAATCACCGTAGACACCAATAAGTTAGACCGTTAAGTGGAGTGTCGCACTATATAGAGCTGGTGGAACAATCTTGTCGGCCTAGTCACATTCCAGGGTAACGACATCACTAGATGGCACTGAGGTCAGTTCCACATGCTGAACACTTGAGGATAGCCAAAATTAGCGAGTGTGCGATTCCAAAAGCCAGGGGGAGACATGTACGTAAAGCCACCCAGGTTGTAGTTAGCTCCAGAATCATCCAGATAGCGGGTCAGTGACGATTAGAATGGATGGGCCAAGAGAAACGCCACGAAGACAGACTGACTAGAGGGGTGCGAAAAGAGCGTAGAGAATATCTTCATCCGAGTACTTGCGATTGGTAGTCAGTTCCGTTAACCATGGACGTTATGACAAGCAAGACCTAAAGACCAAGAGGAGAAATATCGATCTCTCTCGACGGCAGTAATCGTTAGTTGCTCGCAAGGGGCACATCAGACAGTTCTGATGATGGGGACATGAGTCGCACGACAATCGTTCGATTCCAGTCAGTGTTTACAGACATGATGGGGTTAGGGAAATTCTTTGAAGCGATACTGAACTCCTTCTGCCACATGAAGGCTTCAAATTAGAAATGCGACTCTCAGAACGGTATTCTGGGAGGAGGACTATTGTAATGTGATAATCAATGAAGCTATGATTATGAGTTTTGTCAGAGACAAGTGGTTATAAGTCTCTTGGTGATATCTCGTATGGTTGCAGACACCACAATGATGGAAATTTTTATCCTTTTCTTTTTTTTTTTTTAGTCTGATAGTATTGGGGCAGCGCCAGGGTTTATTTAAGTATTAATCCCAATGTCGCATTTCAAAAACTTGGATGAAGTTACCACTAGTAAACTGGAAGATGCAGGTCGGCCTGCGCCAAAGAATCAATGACGGCTCATGTATGACTTAGAATCCACAACATAGCATGTAGACCGCGCAACGTACCGGCGGTTCGCGCTCCCTTCCAGGAAGCTGAACTTGAAGCTTGTCCCAAACCCTTTGATGAGGATTCTGTGCGATTCGATGTGCAATATTATAATCTTAATGAACTTTAATCAGTTTGTGTGTTACGGCCGCTGTTTTTTAAACAAATTCAGACGTTAATTGCAACACACTGTCCAAACAAAGGTCAAGTTGGGTACAGTGTGTCTACCTATGGCACAGGTATATAATAGGATGGGCTATGGGTCATTAGTAATCATTAGTCCACTAAAGATGAGTATTTAGTTTGTACACGTAAAGGGGTCACGTACCAATCAAATCCACCCACCATTATCGCTAATCCGCCTCAATGAATCATGTACGGCTATTAGTGATAGATTGATGTTAACCCCTTACTACCAACAAGAGAGCCAGTTAATCAGGTGGAGAGACAAATTGATAGGATAGTATGGAAAACTATGCATTTTCCAATATAACGTTATGGGAAACCATTTCATAGCGCTTTAACCAGACTTACGATCACATCTCTTTGCCCAAAGAGTTAGATTGAAAATTAAGGAAATGCCAATGGATCATCTAATTGCTACGACTTCAGAGCGATTCGTTAAAGCCAAAACAAGAATGGGCGATATGATGGAAACAGATCATCATTGGTTCTATCGTTGAGGGACAGTTGTAAGTGATCAATAGTTGGGCGTGGTGGGTAAGGTGTATACGATTATAAGAAAAAAAACTAGCGCATGGTTTGGCTCCAATATTATCACGACTCCAGGAAGGTTGTGACGAACGTGAGGTCACTGTGCCTACGTTGATTTCGGCGGGCCGGCTGTGCAATCAGCAGACGTGAATGGACGTCGCAAGGAGCGAAGGACTCTACGACGGCCGATGATGGAGGGAGGAGTGCAGTTAATCTCCCCGCCTGTCGAACGTTGTCAAGTTTACCCGTCGTCGTTGGGGTGTAACCAAGGGTATCCAAGCCTGTGTTGCGATCCAGGAAGAATCGAGAAGAATAACGAAACACATGTGTCCAAAGACATAACTGAGTCGACGATTTTGATGTGAACATTTTATGTGGCGTGATTAACGCGCGGACAATAATAATTTTTTAATAAGGAGGTGATCGATTTTAAATAAGCGCGTCATTCCGAAAAATGATGTATTTTGTGGATAACCATGTTTAATATTGTTTGAAATGATTTTGTGGTAGGGTTCTGAATAATGTGTAATGAAAAAAAAACGAATCTTGTGAATTAAGATTCCATTTTATTTCGGGTAGGTTTGGGATGGAAATGTTACACAATAAGTGTATACGACCAATATCACGGTCGGGATAATTTTATAATTTCCCTTGATATGAAAATAACGAGAATATAATTAGTACCACGGGCAGAGCACGGAGAGGGTTATGCCGGACACGGTCCACTTTGGCTACCACGAGCTCACGTGGAGTTGACAAGTGGCCGGCCCTACTAAGCTCGGACTAATGAATGATAATTTCGAGTGGAAATACATCAATCTCACTTTAGCGGTCCCGATGCGGGCAGTAGCGAACTGGGAGCTAAGGCTAATGAATAAATAATAGGTTACTGGTCAGCTAAGATCAGAGGACGCTGGCCACCGTAATAGATGTGGAATAATTAGGAGAGACAGTAATAGGTTACTGGTCAGCTAAGATCAGAGGACGCTGGCCACCATAATAGATGTGGAATAATTAGGAGAGACAGTAATGGGTCCCTGGTCAGCTAAGATCAGAGGACGCTGGCCACCATAATAGATGTGGAATAATTATGAGAGACAGTAATGGGTTCCTTTGATAGCTAGGATCAGAGGACGCTGGCCACCATAATAGATGTGGAATAATTAGGAGAGACAGTAATGAGTTCCTTTGATAGCTAGGATCAGAGGACGCTGACCAGCATAATAGATGTGGAATAATTATGAGAGACAGTAATGGGTCCCTGGTCAGCTAGGATCAGAGGGCGCTATCCACCAGAGCAGATGGGGGATAGATTATGGGCGACAGTAATAGCTCCTTTGACAGATAGGGTCAGGGGACGCTGGCCACCATGATAGATGTGGAATAATATGGGTGACAGTAATAGCCCTTTGACTGGTTGAGACAAAGGGGCGATGCCCTCGGCCAGAACGGGTATATATATTGGGGGTAAACACCAGAACGAGAGAGCTCACAACGAAGAAAACGAGATAGAGACAGAGCTCGCACAATGACCAGAACGAGAGAGCTCACAACGAAGGGAACGAGATAGATAGAGAGTACACAACGAAGAGAGTGAGATAGATAGATAGAGGGAGCTGAGAAGCGAGAGACCGAGCTCCGGTATTTTCGCCATTTTAGTATGCCATGCTAGTAGGTTGGTTGTGCCCAACCTATTAGACCCACGATGACCAAGAAATAAAAGACTCTTCTGGAAACACTCTTGTCTGGCTGCGTCTTCCATCTACAACACCTTGCGTGTGGCTGCGGTAGTGTAACACACACACATGCACACACACAGTGCCGCAATCGAGTCACTCTTTTGGTCTAGATGTTGTACTCTACTGGCCATATCGCGCCTTTGCATCAGTCATATCGACGCAGCATTTGCCTTGTTTGTGAGCTGATTTGTGAGCTGAATTTGTTTTCACGGGCGTGTCGCTAACAGAATGAGAAAACGAGCTGACGGATACATCTGCCAATTTGTCGCACTTGAGATGCATAAGCTTTCAGGGGCTGCCCCTGAACGTGGTGACCGGGTGCTGCAGGCTATGTACCAGTTGCAGGAGATGGATCTACCATGATAATTCAAGGGTAGTGCCAGATTAGCTTGCGCCTGATGGCGCCAAGCTAGTCTTGGACTACCCTTGAATTATTATGGTCGATTCATCTCCTGTGTAGTGTGTCGGGGTTAAATGGGCTGATCTGACAGTTGACTAGCTTCCGTTGCACGAGTGATGAATGCTAGTGAGCGTCAGGCCAAGGACAACTGGTTGCCATGTCGTTTGACAAAGCTGACCAAGTCAGGAAAATGAGGCAAGAGCCTACTCATTCAGTCACTTTTTTCTTTAACTTTAGGCAAAATCGATTTAGGAAGCTAGAGAGTGTCCGCCCCACCCCCGTCTTCCCTTTCTGTGTCGGCAGCGCCACCCTGGTGGCCGCCTTAAACACCTCCGTCACTCCTATATCCAACATGGCCGACGTTTCCCAGTAGCCAATGGCACCCATCCTGGAGGCGACAACTTTGGCCTCGGACGCTTTCACTGGGCCTTGTTTGATCAGGGTGACGCTTGTCTTGTCCCGTGCACTATTTGTAGTCAAGTCACCGCAGGAGCTGCACGTACTCACAGTGCTGCTGGACGAACAGCTAAGGGACGTAGCAGTATTGTCACAACTGCTGTCACAACTTCGGGAGGTCGCGCCGCCTGCACTACACACACAGCTATCGGCACTACCAGCTCTGCCCACACTGTTCGCGTTTCCCAACTCGCCGTGAACACGCAAGTCACACTTGTTGCCCACTAAGAGGAGCGGAACTTTGCCGCAGAAGTAGCGGACCTCCGGTACCCAGTTGAGCAGCACGTTGGTCAGACTGTCCGGGTCGTCCAGGGAGAAGCAGACGATAATGACGTCAGTGTCATGGTAGGCGAGGGGCCTCAGGCGGTCATAGTCCTCCTGTCCGGCTGTGTCGTACACCACAAGCTCCACCTGGCGGGCCAGACAGAAAGACAAAAATCAACTTGAGGAAGCATTGTACAGATTCAAGCGAGGGGATATAGTTCAGGGCACTGATCGAGCGAAACAAAGATTGATCTGCATTTCACACGTGTCTAATTCACAATGCACTAATTAGTGATGATTTTCTCACTCTCCCCGCGACACACCACAGCAAGATATGGCTGGAACATGATAGTTCAAGGGTGGTGGCAGAATAGCTTGACGCCTATAGGCGCCAAGCTATTCTGCCACCACCCTTGAACTATCATGGTTGATTTGTCTCCTGAATTGTAATGCAGTCCTCAGAGGATAACTCCAAAACGTGGGTATTTCGTTGTCTATGAACAAATTCACAGATTGAAGAGAACCTTCAGGGGAAGAACCATCGTATTTTCGGAGTTCCGTGATGGAGACTACTCGAACACTGGACCTAAACGTATTGTAGATGGAATGGTGTAGCTGAGGGACTGCAAATACAATTTATCTGAATTACAATGTATATTAGTTTTACAACAGTAAAATGCCTGTCAGTGGCGATTCGTTACGGTGTCGTTCAAAAACAACTTTCACAGAAGAGCTTCGCGTGATCGACACTAAACTAGACAATGCATTACTCGTAATTCAGTACTGATTAGTCGCCGGAGTTTAACCCTTTTCATTCTGATATACTACTACTTAAAAATTAATTTGACCATGTTGGTTCAAGGGTGGTACCTGAATAGCTTGGCGCCTGAGGCGCCAAGCTATTATGGCATCACCGGCCCTTGAACTAAAATGAACAAATTAATTTCAAGTAGTAATGTATCAGATCTGTCTCCTAATCTGCGATGTCAAAGAACAATAAGCAAACTAAAAAAAAAAAAAAAAAAAAAAAAAATCCGCCTCGGCATGTAATGGGTTAATTGACTGAGCGAGTGAGAGAGACTGACCATGGTGTGGTCGAGCATGACATCTGTGACGTCCGTGTCGAAGACTGTGGGCAGATAACCCGTGTTGCTATAGGTGTCGCGACAGAAGCGCTGAATCAGGGACGTCTTGCCGCACGCCCCGTCCCCCACCACCACCACCTTCCGCCGCACCCTCGGGGCCTCCTGCTCATCGTACATGGACAGCGGCCTCTCACGCGCTGAAAATAGCAAAGACGTGTCAGTGACTACCTGCAGTCACTAATTTATGTCGGCATGCCTGGAACTAATGCTATGTCGGCATGCCTGGAACTAATGCTATGTCAAATCTGACGGCGGTCAAACCCTTCTCTGCCGATAAAAACAAACAAACAACAAAGCCAAATAAGTAAAAAGGTTTGGAGGGCTAGGGAAATTGAAGAGAATAAAAAAGACACTGAAACTGTCTGATGTCTGTAGTAGACAGATAATAGTTCGAAAAACAAAATGAACCTGACTCATTGTTTTTGTTTCTTTTACTACCACATACAAGAATAGAACAGCTTTAGGGTCGATGCCCAGTTTCCAACAAAAACTCACCTTTACCCTTTAAACAAGAGAACAGCTTCCGCATGACGATGTTTTGATATGTTTAATATGTTGATATGTTTCCTTTAATTGGTCCTCTGCCGTTGCAGACAAAAGAAACAACAGAGGCGCTATTCCAAACTGTGATTTACACCGTGAATATCTTGCGCTTGACCGAAATAAGTCCAATATTCCAATAACTGTCGCAGTCAGGCGTTTGTCGCCTATAAACTGTGTGCCGTTGACAGTTATAAATATCATGCGTCTCTGATTGGACAAGGTATAAATGTCAACCAACCAGATCACAGCTGCGGCCTGTCGCTAAGCGTGACTTGGAGCCTATTTTTATATCAACGCTTTGCATCTTTACCGCAAGATTATTATGTACGCTTTTAGAAGCTTACAAGAGAACGTAAATATAGTATAGTATGTATTCAAAGGGTTGTGCCCTCAGATGACATGTCGTCAGTACCGAGTTCGATATGCAGATAAACGCTATGTCTATGTATATTGAGGTATATAATTATAACAAACAGGGCCGTCTGTTAGTGTTCAGTCGTACTTGTGAAACGGCGATCTGCTCCAGGGCGGGCTTCGGCCGCAGTGAGTGACCCTGTTGCGAACTTTTAACCCATTCAGCCCTGACGCACTACAGTAGAAGATGGGTCGACCATGATAATTCAAGGGCAGTGCCAGATTAGCTTGGCGCCGATAGGCGCCAAGCTAATCTGGCACTACCCTTGAACTATCATGGTCGATCCATCTCCTACAACACTTTAGTCGTTAGATGACGCCTGCAAAATTTGGGTGAAATACGTGCGCCGGGCTGAATGAGTTAACCCATCACACCCTGAGGCCGATTTTGTAAAATTTGCTTGTCGTCCTATGAAGGCTGCATCAGTTTCAGATTAGGAGATGAGCCACTGTTTTAGTGCAACGGGATCAGTCGTGCCAGAATAACTTGGCGCCTCAGACTTGATGGTGATGTTACGTTTTCAACGAACGACTCTCAGCAACGAACGAGGGCGAAATCGCAGCGAATAACCAATGTGTACCAGAAGCAAAGATAGTACTCATAAACCTCTCGGAGATCAGTGTTTGGAGTGTTGCCCATGCTTGTAACATAAGCTGGTTGTCGGCCGTGACATCGCTGTCCAGTTCGATGTTGGGACGGAGTCAGTCGTTCGTTTCAAGCGAAACCTCACTAATACTGTAACGGCAGGGTGTAATTTCGTGCTTAGTAGCAACAACGCCAGATAATTTTTTTTAAAAAGGTGGAGTGGGGTAGGGGAATTCAAGAAAATAAAGAGATACTGATACCCCCACCCCACCCTACTTACCCCAAATGGAAAAGTTCGGGGGGGGGCAGGAGGGGGGGGGGGGAGGGGGGGGGAGGAGGGGGGAATATTTTTTGGAGGTTTTATTTTGGATGAGGAAAAGATTTATTATTCCACAAAACTGAAAATTAACAATGCTTTGTACATTTATTTGTTATTTGCAAATCGGGAACGCTGAAGAAGTAGAAGAAGAAGTTATTTGGCAAAGAACATATTTTATATTTACGAACCTGACTATCACTGACTAGCCTCCATCCCACCCCCCACCTCCTGCCCCCGCCACCCCCCCCTAACCCCCCCCCCCGCCCCTCCCCCCCCCCTCCTCCCCCCCTTCCGTTGTTTGATTTTTTTTTCGAGGTTATACTTTTCTCTCGTTTCCTCCTTGGGGTCCAAGGAGGGGGTTTGGCATTTAAGCGATCTTTTGACAGGCTGCCTAGGATTGACATTAATTAAATCAAACAAACACACAGACAAACAACAATAACAACAGCATTAACAACAAACCCGAACACGTCAGCATTATGCATCATTATAATATATGCGTCAGTTCTCAGAAACATAGGCGTTGTCTATGTGCTTGTGACAAGAGTACAGAAACGGCTGACTGACTTATTACCACGAAGGCAGTGTAAGGCTGAGAATGTGTTTATATAGGCGGAGTGGGCCAACTCAAAACAGGATGTATAACTATAGCTTGGACGGACGCGCAAAATGTCCAGAGGAGATACGGCCAGGCCACACCCAGCCGCTTCCTATGCCACTAGTGTCACCGTCTACCCAGTAAACAATGGTCCTCGGCCCCATGACGGCCGCAGTGGGCCTGCACACGATAGTGGGCCTGCAGACGTTTTGCTACAAGGGTGCGTCTCGGTGTGCGCGCGTCAGTCTCTCTCTCTCTCTCTGTCTCTGGACTAGAATGAAAACTGTGACAGGTTTGCGCATTTTTTTATCTTTGGAAAATAAAGTTTTGTTTCATTTCATTTCTGTCTGTCCACCTCTCTGTCTGTCTGTCTCTCTTTCTTTCTCTATTTGTGTGTGTGTGTGTGTGTGTGTGTGTGTGTGTGTGTGCGCGCGCGCGCGCGCGTGTGTCAGTGTGTTTGTAGTGTTTTCAGGGGCTTCGTTCACCCCTCCGCAACACTCACGCCACCACCAACCCTCCATCCCCACCCACCACCGACCAAGAAAAGAAAGAAGAAATAGAACATAGAACAAGACCAGGTTTGAAAAACGATTCTCTCAGCTCTACGGGCCCTTCTCCCGTTCGTTTGATTGTTTTCTTTTTGACAATGGAAATAACAGAAAAGTTCAAGTTGATCACTTGTGAAATTTATCAAACGAGAAATTGCTTTATTCCCCACCAGATTCTTCAGACCCAGTACTATAGGAGCATTGACTTTTGTTTTAAATACCAGCAACAAAAATCTGCGAGGGGGTATAGTTCAGGGCACTGATCGAAGAAAACAAAGATTGATCTGCATTTCACTGACACATGTCTAATTCGCAACGCAGAAAAAATGAATAATTAGTGACGTTTAACTCATTCTGCCCGCGACACACCACAGCAAAATATGGCTCGACCATGAGGTGGGAGGGGGGATGGGGGGGGGAGGGGGGGGGAGGGGGGGGGGGGGGTTGAGAGAGATACAGATTGTTTTTCCAACTGTAGGCCGGGGCTATCGAACAGAGAACTATTGACCAACGCTGTAATAATCTAGGACTATCGCTACGTAGGACTGATGAAACATGATTATCGAGACAACGAAAAACATGGGACTGTTGATACACATGGGACTATCGGCCATTTAGAATTATCGATATGTAGGACAATCGGCCATAGGACTAACGATACGTGGAAAACTGGGGCGGTTCGTGGCGCAGTGGTTAAGGCGCCTGCCACCAATGCCAAAGGTGCGAGGTTCGAAAACGGGTTCCGGCGTCGGACTTTTCTCCTCTGGTAAGTGTCACCGTTAATTCGGGCGGACCGTCGGGGGTTCTTTCTCCGGGTACTCCGGTTCGGCTTCCACCCCCCACACTTTGGTACCGGTTTCAGGCCACTTTACAAATTTCAAATACAAGCGATCAAAATCTCTGTAACTTCAGTAACTGAACTGGCCCTTCGTCTTGTACTGTGTTTGTCTTAAATGGCGTAAATCCGTGTCTGTTACGTGAGTGTGCGTGTTGGGTTTCAGTTCGCGGCGCTTTGAGTCGATTTGCCCAAAAATTGAGAAAAAGCGCCTATATAATAACGGTATTATTATTTATTATTATTAACTATCGATCCGTAGGTTTGTCGATACACACCCTCGACAGTAATACTATTGAGACGTAGGACTATCCAGATGCCCCTTCCGAACTGTTTCTCTGCCGTCACTAGTTTTCTCTGAACTAAAAAATTATCCAACGAGTGGGGGAGGGATGTATGGGGAGGCAAGCGACAGTGCATAATATTCAAAAACTTCATTCCTCACCCCCCCTCCCCTCCAACTTGAATGTTCCTCTAAACAATAAATACACATTTTTGTTCCTACGCCACTGCCGTATACTGACTTTTGTGTGTCGGTATCGGTTTTAGTCTCGATGATTCTTTCATGAAGCATCGAGATTAAAACCGCTACCGACACGCAAAGGGTTAACAGTGAGTCTCGGGCTAACTGTTGTAAATGTGCATATGATACGGCGTGCCAATCCTGGCTTACTGTTGGCGGATACGCGCCACGGAAAATGTCACGCTTTGTGTAGTTTTTGCGACCCTAGATTAAAACAGTTCAACCGAACGTCATGATATACTACACCCAGATAACCTCCTCACAATTATAATATAAATTATCAAAATGGGACCAACTTCTGCAAGCAAGAAGCAGTGGTTTGCAAGAGACTATGCACAACTGCAGCGGCTGATATGAGTACTGGCTTGCGGCACATGAAAGAAAGTCGGTTTCAGGCTCGGGATCACACAAGTACGGACAGATGCCAGTATTCTCTTTACTTTAGCGTTCTTATGTCGGCAAGCATGCAGGTTCTGCTTTGTGTTGTGGGGCTCTTCTTAAAGACTGAAATCACTTCAAGTACCATCACGCATAAATCTGAAGACACATTTCAGCACCACTTGTATTTGATACTTCACTTTGGTATCAGTTTCAGCCAACTTAATAAAATTTCAAATACAAAACGATTTCCAAATACCGTCAGTAGCTCGCTTGAGCTTGCCCTTAGCACCACGTGAATGTTCTGTGTTTATGTACAGTGTGTGAGTGAATGCGTGTGATTCACGTGAGCGTGCTTGTTGGGTTCAGTTCGCGGCTACATTCTGCGCATTGAGTTATATTATAAATATGAGAAATGCGCCATATAAATACCATGTAATAATAAATATGCCTTGTCGACATACCTAATGAACATTAACAGCAGTTTGGACACGCACCAAAAGCAAACGCGTAATCGCACTTAGTAATCTGCGCTGCCGTTAGCCTGTCAATCTATTTTTAGTTGTTTTTCACAATACTGAATAGCGTTGTATTTTTAGAACGGAATCAGTGGAGTCATTGTCAGATTACTTGATATAAAGGCGACGTGTGCTGAACTGGATTCCCCTGTGTCTAAAATAACTAGACCTGTGTATAGCGTTTCGTAACCATAAGTTACTCAGAAGTGTATCTTTGAACAGTTACGGCGGTAGTGGGCCTTTCAGTGTTGGGATCTACTTACCTGCCTTACGTTTGTTTGTTGTTGTTGTTGTTTTTTACCCTGAAAGACACATCTTGAAGCGTTTTCAATTAAAAAAAAATTAAGGACTAGATTAGCGGCGTTGGCGTGGGTGAAGGTAGTGGCAATGACTTGCATTCAGTGAGCCTTTGTCCTGACCGCTTAAACTGATATGTTATGCAGTCGCAGACAAACAGCGTTTAACTCAGTCTGCACGGCGACACGCCACAGCAAGATATGCCTCGACCATGATAGTTCAAGGGCGGTGGCAGAATAGCTTGGCGCCTATAGGCCTATAGGCGCCAAGCTATTCTGCCACCGCCCTTGAACTATCATGGTCGATCTGTCTCCTGAATTGTAATGCAGTCCTCAGAGGAGAACTCCAAAATGTGGGTATTTCGTACCTCGGGCACAGTGAGTGAAATGTTCTGTACATTCTGGATGCTGTGAATACGTTGTTTTTTGTTGTTGACATTGTTCGTTGTCGATTTAACCCTTTCCCTGTCGGTAGCGGTTTTTGTCGCGATCATTCCTACAGGACACGCAAATGGTTAACACATTCTGCTCCAGGACCGAAATCCGCAAATTTGGAAGTTGCCCCCTGAAGACTGTATTACACTTTTGGAAACAGATCGAGCGTGTGACCGTTCAAGGGTTGTGCCAGAATAGCTTGGCGCCTATGGGCGCCAAGCTATTCTGGCACAACCCTTGAACTATAACGCTCGACCCATGTCTTGCCGTGGCGTGTCGGAGTTGAATGAGTTAAAACATGTTGGATAATTGTTGCAATCTCAGTCGGTTGCAAGTGTTACTATCCTGCAACTGCAGCCGGTTTGTTTTTTTAATTGCAGTCTGAATCGTTTGAATGTAGCTGTGTATGGGAAGTTTTGAATGGCTTTGTTACACTTTTCAGTATCCAGACAGATATTAGTTACGTTTTATTTCATCCAATTTTCTGCTTATGCCATATTTCAGGGATTTGCATTCGGAGCTGATGTGCAAGATTTTTACGAAATAAGACAGGAATACGAATTTGTTTATCACGACACCCACGTAGGTACTCTCTCTCTCTCTCTCTTTCTCTCTCTCTCGCGCGCGCGCGCGCACGCGCGCGCGCGTGTGTGTGTGTGTGTGTGTGTGTGTGTGTGTGTGTGTGTGTGTGTGTGTGTGTGTGCGCGCCGGTGTGTGTAACGCATCACTCGAGTAACCGGTGTCTTACGTTATTCTTGTGCTGCCTTACAACTTGCATACGTGTGTGTATGTCACCGTGTGTGTGCGTCAATATGTCTGTGTGTTTGTGTGTGTCGGTGTGTGTGTGTGTGTGTGTGTGTGTGTGTGTGTGTGTGTGTGTGTGTGTGTGATATTTTCAATTCCTCACTGGTTGCAGTTGATGGTTAGTGTTCAATAGTTTACTTTTGAAGTTTTAAATTTATTCTTTCAGTTTTTAGTTGAAATCTTAGACTTAGAGTTAGTATTCTTTAATATAATCCGCTATGATCACTTTTAAGTTTATTTAAATCTATTGTATGCGCACGTGTGAGTATGTGTGCGTGTGCGTGCGTGCGTGATTGCAACGCATCACTTGAGTAACATGCACCATACGTTACCCAAGTGCTGCCTTACATCTGACTGAATGTGTGTTTGTGTGTGTGTGTGTGCGCGCGCGAGCGCGCGCGTGTGTGTAACACATCACGCGAGTAACGGGTGTCTTACGTTATTCTTGTGCTGCCTTACAACTAGCACACGTGTGTGTATGTGTGTGTGTGTGTCTGTGTAGGCCTATGTGTGATATTTTTAATTCCTCAATAGTTACAGTTGATGGTTAGTGTTCAATAATTTACTTTTGAAGTTTTAACTTTACTCTTTCAGTTTTTAGTTGAAATCTTAGAGTTAATATTCTTTCATATAATCTATGATCACTTTTAAGTTTATTTAAATCTAATGTATGCACAAGCGTGAGTATGTGTGCGTGTGTGTATGGGGGTGCGTGCCGTGCGTGATTGTAACGCATCACTTGAGTAACAGGCACCTTGCGTTACCCTTGCGCTGCCTTACATCTGACTGAATGTGTGTGTGTGTGTGTGTGTGTGTGTGTGTGTGTGTGTGTTGTGTGTGTGTGTGTGTGTGTGTGTGCGCGCGCGCACGCGCGAAATATTTATATTTATTATTATTATTATTATCTCTTTAAAAAAAAAAAATTATTTGTCTCATCACCGTTTCTGCTGTTATATTTATTTAAAATGTTATTAAGGACAGACATGTCAAAAGGCCTGCGTGCCTACTGTCTTCATCCTTAGAAAATAAAGTTTCAATTCAATTCAGTTCAACTCAATTCAATTCAATTCAACTCTCTCTCTCTCTCTCTCTCTCTCTCTCTCTCTCTCTCTCTCTCTCTCTCTCTCTCTCTCTCTCTCTCTCTCTCTCTCTCGCTCCCCCTCTCTCTCTTTAGTTTTGTAGCGGGAACCCAGGGCGGCTGGACGGATGGATTGATTGACTGATTATAGTTGTGTCTGGGGTGTGATTGTAGTTTTCCAGTTATTAGATTGGCACGTAGAGACAGACGAAAGGACACGTACATGTCATTAGGCCTACAGGTACACACATAGGCCTAATATACGCGTGAACTGTAGAGGTTTTAGTCGCGACTTTGATTCCTACAGGAATCATCGCAACTAAAACCGCTACCAACACGCAAAAGGTTAAAACACAGTTAAAACTAGTCTGATGTTTACCGTTATCCGATCTGTGCTTCTCGACACTATTAGTGCCTTAATAATGTTTTTTTTTTAATATTTAAATTAAAAAAAATATATATAAATTTGGGTGTTATTGAGTTGTTTAACTCCCTTGTGCATGCAGCTACCGCCACTGTTCACAGTATCGGTGGTTGCTCGCGCAAGGGGTTAATTCATTTGTTTAGAACTTGCTGCTGATCATCCACGGAGACACCTGCTACTTCCACCCAATGGCTGATGACAAAGAGCGGTATCTCCGCGACGATCTGCGAAGGCAGTGGGAAGAGGTAATACGAGTAACATACTCGTATACAGCATCAGCCAGATAATTATGAAGCTATTCATAATCCCAAGCGACGTATTTGTCAAGTGGGTCCTGTATCATTTTCTGCATTATCTCTGTGCTGTGCAAGCACAAATCCCTTTCACAGGGTAGGCATAAGGTTAGAAGTTCTAAAAATAAATATTGGCCGATTGATTGACTCTTTTAATTAATACCGTGCCAGCCACTACTTCCCCTTCCTCGTGCTACTGCATTTTCCCCAGAGAAGAACTCAACGGAGAAAGAAACACTCTCTTCTCGTCTGACGTACATGAATTTCAGCATGTTAATGTGATGTACCTATTTTTCGCCCTTACCGACACAAACCAGATAATTTACCGGACCGCGTCGCTTTGATACTTTAACTCATTCTACCCCAGACATGCCACAGCAAGATAAGGATCGACCATGATAGTTCAAGGGTGATGCCAGAATAGCTTGGCGCCTATGGGCGCCAAGCTATTCTGGCATCACCCTTGAACTATCGTGGTCGATCTGTGTCCTGCACTAGAGTGCAGTCTTCAGAGGACAACGGCAAACTTTGGGGATTTCGGTGTTGGGGTACAATGAGTTAAACGGGCTGTGCCTTAGGCTTTATACAGTAGCTTGTTTTGTCGGCTGGCAGAAGGATCAAGACTTCATCACACACACACATTGTGCTGTATTTGACATTTCTAATCGAGTTTCTTTCTCCGTTGGGTTCGTCTCTGCATTTTACACGCTTGCCAGTCACCTTTTTCGTCTGGATTGTACATTCTTGTAACCACTAGCATTTATTTTTGTTTGCTTGTAGTGCCCTGTTCTGTGGAATTACTTCGTTAGTCCGCCGTATCCAGGAGTTTCTTCTGCAAGCTCATAATCCTTGGAATCGAACAGAGACTGCGAGAATTATGCGGGCTATTTTAAATATCACGTCTAACCCCTTACATGTCACAGGACGCATATTTAATTTGTAAAACGTGTTCACTCAACGACCAAAAGCTACGGCTGTCCAAGGAGCTTGAATACAGATTGGTCTCAGCAAGAGACATAGATCCTCATGAGCCCCCGCAATTGCGGGGGCTCATGAGGATCTATGTCTCTTGCAGTTGGATCGTGTTCCCTTTTCCCGGCAGGGAAAGGGTTAAACTCAAACACACAATTAAGTTTCGAAGACCGATTTGTACTGTTGCATTGCTTTCCATTCCTGTGGGCAGTGTACGATATATCCGACGAGGGGTTACATGAATTTTGTTTCTGGTTGAATTAAAAAAAAAAAAAACAAAACACTTTTACTTATTTTATTTTTTAAAGGAGCTCCTGATAAGGACCATTGTACGCGGAACTTTGGCGCACGATTCTACTCTTGAACGAATGAGAGACACATACGGCGATCTTTTGGCTGACTTCCATTGTGAGGACAAACACATCAAGGAGTTGCCAAGTGGGTGCACGTTCGGTGCACGCCGTAACCACTCAAAAGCCAGTGTAATGTTATGAAACAAAACTAACTTGGCTTGTTTCATAACCATACACTGCTTATGCGTTGCTACGGCGTTTAGGTAAATTTAGATATAAATGATATGTACCCACTCGATAAAGTTTTCCCTTCTTTGATACATGTACTGATATATAGTTGTATAATAAGCAAAAGTAATATTCATGAATTAGCTCGATATACTTTCCTTCCAAAAATCCTTTGCGCACCAAGAAGACTCAATCTTGATGATACTTGCATTTTCAAAAACGGAAACGCGAAATATGCTCATACTGCAACATTATAAGCTCTTTATGTGTAGTATTAATGAGATACTTCTTAGTGTGAATGAACGCTTGAAATATATATCCTATACACACACACACAAACTTGGAAAAGACGCCAGGAAACGTGCGAGTCGCTGGACTGACAAGTGAAATTGACGAGATGTCAGCTCGGCTGGCGATATCGGAATAAATAACAAACCTGCTGGCATTTTCCGCAATTATGTGTAATCTAGTTACAAGTAGAATTTACTCAGTAACACGCACGGTTATACAATGCCATGATGTCTTCATGGTCAGACGAAATCTACGCGCTGAGTCGACAGCCATATGCAGTCATCTGCCATTCATGTGTCATATTAATTTTGTCCGCCTGAACACCGCAATCAGCCGCAACATGAATGATGCGTGTGTTTTGGACTGGGTACATAAATTATATTGAGTAACAGTTTTGTTTGACAAAGTGCCGATAAACAGACAGATTTGATTACTTGACTCGAATCAAAATGCCCTCGGACATTTTGATTCGGGTCTCGTAATCAGATTTTCCTGTTAGCCTGCTAATCGGCACTATAACAAACAAAATGTTGCTCAGTATAATATAATAGCCACTGAGCCAGGGTGGCTCACCGCGCATTGCCCCGTCCCTATCCACTCCCCCCCCCCCAGCCCCCCCTCCCCGCCCATATCCGATCACGACCGCCGAACACATTTGCACACACGCACGCATGCATGCACAAGCAAGCACGCACGCACGCAGGCACCTCCCCCCCCCCCCACCCCGTACACACATACAAATACACACCTCTGACTTAGCACCTCCATGGCGCAGAGACTAATATAGTTCTGCAACACTGATTTCGACAACATAACAATGACAGACAAACAACAGATAAAACAAAAAGACGCATGGCGAAAATTTGTTTATTTCATACATGTGAATAAGATCATATTCAAATTTGCACCTAAGTGTCTTTTATTGTGACAAGTCGTGGCACGATTAGAAGTCACTAATGTTAGGTACGGCTTTGTGTAGACTTTCAAGTTTGTATCCAGAATAGTTAAGAGTTGATAATATACTTGCGTAAATTAGAAGTAGGTCAACAGAACTGCGCGTCTTTTGACGAAAACAGTGGATTAAAAGCCCGAATAAACATGCGATATCGCATGTTTGTCTGGGATTTTAATCTACTGTTTTAGTCGAAACATGAGTGTAATTTTGACTTACTTCTGATCTCCAAACAATGACGTAACCAATGTCTCATTTATTACTAGAGTGCACACACCCTTTGCGATGAGTGGATGCAACTTTTGCAGACTTTTTAAAGTTAACCCCTGAACTGCCGGAGCAAGGAGGACACTACATGGCTGCAAGAGACATAAACCCTCATGCGCCCCCGCAGTCGCGGGGGCGCATGAGGATTTATGTCTCTTGTTAGTCTTATGTTCTTACACCTAGTTTTTTGTACCTTTACATCTGTGTTCTTCAGATGTCAGTCAGTGTGCAGTCGTTTCAGCCGACGCGCAATTCGTAATCACTGGCAGCGAGGGGGTTAACTGACAAGAAACACGAGAGTTACAAAATATTTACAAATTAAAGTCTACTTTTTAGGATGACTTTTTTTTTTTATATAGTCTAGCTTACAACCTGCACTCACGTGTGGAATGTTGCTTCTTTTCCAGCCATAGTGTTGGGAACTGCAGAATTAGCGGAGACTGGTATTTGGGATTTTCGACACTTTATCGGTTGATCATGATAACTTTGCCGCAAGTCAGAATGTAAAGTGCATCAGGTAATTTGTAAATAATTTATGATGTGCACAATTTGATTTGATTTTTAAAACGAGAGCAACGAAGATGGCATCATATTGTGTATATGCTTTGAAGACAGAGGACGAGTTGTTTGTGTCATTGATGTATCTGTATGCGTGCGAGCGTGCACGCAGGTGTGTGTGTGTGTGTGTGTGTGTGTGTGTGTGTGTGTGGTGACTGCATCGTGCAGCAAGGACAAGCGTGAACAAAAGTCTGTGACCTAACCTTTAATCTGTTCGGTACCAGCTGACGCAGATTGTGAGTTTCGGCAATCTTCATTAATTCAAGACAAAACACTCTAGGTGCCTCAGGAACAGGTACTCAAAGTGGTGTCTGGAAGAGGTATAGATCACCCCCACCCCGCCACCGTTTATATTAAAAAACAAACCCAAAAGCAAAGGAACAAGGACACTGATAAAGAAGACCTCTAGGCCTACAGGTGCGGGATCTCCCACTGCAGTGACAGGCGACCATGTTTGCCATTGTGTGGTTGCTGGGCCTGGTTTTGGTCAGTATCTTATTATAAACATGTACCTAATTATACTAGTGCAGATGCGACTGCCGCGGAGAAAAGATGAACACGATCCAACGAACTGCAAGAGATATAGATCCTCATGAGCCCCCGCGACTGCGGGGGCTCATGAGGATCTATGTCTCTTGCTGAGTCCAACTTGTGTCCATGTTGTTTGGACGGTTGTGGCCTTTGCTCATTGAATGAACACATATTAATTTCAGAACTGAACAAAAATATACGTACAGTGGCAGGGAACTGCATTGCAAGTGGACACAGATTGTGTTTCTAACATATGCACACACATTGGTGTCAGGTAGCGGCTGATAGATCCTCACCAGTCCCCGCAACTATGAGGATCTCTTGCAGCTGGATAGTATTCACTTTTCCTCTGCAGTGCAGGGGTTAATATTCACAAATATTCTCTGCATTTCAGTGGTTGTTGTTGTTCACAAGGTCATTACTGACGTGAACACCTCTCTCTCTCTCGCGAGCGAATTAGCGGGCTTGCACACACACAAACGAACGCACGCTGGCCCACGCAAATCGGTGTCAAGATTCAAAATTTTAGATGTTTATTCCTTTCGCCCCTTTTGGAGGGAATAGATACAACTGCGGCAAATATAAACTATAAAAAAAATCAGATGAGCAAGAAACAAAGAAGCAAGAAAACGCGACATAGACTGTTTAATGGCACTCATGCTGTCTAATATACATATCATTATGAATGAGGAAAAGACCACGGGACGATTGATTCCCTTCACAGGGTTCGGCACAGGGCCCTGAAAGGCCCTAACATTTTAAGACAAAACTGAATTAAGGGCCCCTAATTGAAGGCCCTAAAAATGAAAACGAGGTGGGTGGAGGCCCTAAAAGGCCCTGAAAACGTAAAAGCCTGAGAGAAAAAAATATTTTTTTTCCAACAGAAAAAAAAAAGAAAAAGAAAATTGGGAGAAAATAAACTGAAAGGAAAATCGGTTACGAAAGTCGAACTCATTGCCGATCCGGCAATCTCGAAGTTTAGTGGTCAAGGAAAGTAACTCTCTATGTCGAGTGTATGCTGATTTAGTGCACTGTTTTCTCCCCTCAACCTGAAAAAGTGTTTGCTAGTAGACCAAGGACACGGCAGACAAAGCATGCCTTTTCTTCTTCGTCTTGTGATTGAGAAGTTTAAGATTTCCATGTAACTTGACTGTACTGCAAGAACAATGTGTTTACTCCAGCCTGTGTAAGAACTGAATTTATGCTTTTGTAATGACTAGGACAATTTACTTGATACTGAGAAAGTGATTAAGTACTCAGTTCTGGATAAGGATTTGTATTGGAGAAGAAATGTCTATAGACACCATTTGGTAAATTTTATTTATTCTGTATCGTGATAGCCCTATTTTGTTTATTTTTATATGTTAAAACAGGCCCTAAAACTACAGGCCCTAAATCGACCCGCCACTAGGGGAATACGGCACAAGTACACTTCTATTCAAATGACATGCTTAGCATCTCATTTGAATAGAAGTGTACTTGTGGCATGTGGACTGATTGGGTCTGTCTGGTGAGTACACCCGCAAAAGGGGCGGGTAAAGAAACGTCACGATGTGCATTAATACGCACTGTTTATTATTTTCGGTTATCTGTCAAAGGAGACGTCTTCGACCGTGAGCAGAAGAAATAAATACACTACACTCTGTCACTCACACACTTGGTGAACACACGTTTGTTAAATCATATCCTGAGGGTCGTAACAACTTCCCCCCCTATCGGCTGCTTTGTTTCGGTGCTCAGTAAAGCAGTATTTGAGCTGGGTGATCCCAGGCCACAACCATATACTCTGAAACATCCTAGGGAGATCTAGATGGATACTCGGCGACACATTCAGTACCATAGCGCAGATCTAGATGGATACGACACATTCAGTACTATAGCGCAGATCTAGATGGATACGACACATTCAGTACCATAGCGCAGATCTAGATGGATGACGACACATTCAGTACCATAGCGCAGATCTAGATGGATAGGACACATTCAGTACCATAGCGCAGATCTAGATGGATAGGACACATTCAGTACCATAGCGCAGATCTAGATGGATAGGACACATTCAGTACCATAGCGAAGATCTAGATGGATACGACACATTAAGTACCATAGCGCAGATGTAGATGGATACGACACATTCAGTACCATAGCGATGTCTCTGCAATCATCGCAGATTCAACGAACTGTCACCCGATCTGTCCAAGTAACGCACATATAAAATATCTGTCCAAGTAACGCACATATAAAATATCTGTCCAAGTAACGCACATATAAAATGCTCTCCAGCAGGCATAAAACTATAAAACAAACAAACAAACATTTTGATGAAAATCCCAACAAAGAAAGGCACATCGCTTAAAAAAGCATGACACAATTTATTACATCCCCCTACCCTCCCCACCTCCCCCCTCAAAAAAAAAAAAAAAAAAAAATAAAAAAAAAAAAATAAAAAGAAAGAAAAAAGAGCAAGATAAGTACTGAATTGTTTTCTGGTTTTTATGTCCATTTGGAAAAAGGGGTTAAACCTTTTTTTTTAAAAAAATGGACATACAAACAAGAAAACAATTCACTACTTATCTTGTTCTTTAGCTATTTGCCTAACGGGGTCTCACAAATCCCTGCATCTACACATGGCCTCGTGAGGATCTATGCTTTTTGTGTTTGGATGTTGTTGCCTTTTTATCGGCATTGAAGAGGAAATTATTTTTTTTGTTAAACCCAATTATTTCAGCTGGCGCAACTATCCTTTCTTGAACAAATTCTGCAAATCATTCACGGATATAACGACATTGCTGTCAAGGACTTTGACGAACTGAGAGAATGGTATGAATTCGTGTATCATGACAGCCAGGTATGTCGCTCATTTTCTGTCTATCTGTCTGTCTGCCTGTCTTTGTGTCTGTCCTTCTGTATGTCTGTCTGTCTCTTTCTCTCCACAAAAATAATGAAAAAGTGGGAATGTCTTAATATGAAAGACGTTTCTGCTCTTTTCTCCATTTTCTAGAGGAGAGTTTCCCCGACGCGCAACACCAGGGGCACGAAAAACAAATTTGTTATGTGTGCCTGCTCATATGTGTTGTGAAAAGAAAGGTAGAAAATCCTAAGTAATGGTAAGATAGCACTGATAACCTCTTGAACCAGGGACTTCTAGCAATCAAAGCGGCCCTTGAGCAGATTGCTTTCAGCACAAAAATGTCTATAATTATTTGTTGGTTTTGTCCTCTCTACTGTGACAGTATACAGTCAATAAAGAACGTGGATAACGGAGAAAAAAAACACACGCCTAAAATGGCAGTTACTATACTATTGTGTTGTAACTGTCATTTCTAAGCGTTTTTCTTTCTCCGTTGGGTTCTTCTCTGCAGTTTAACTCATTCTGCCCGCGACACACCACAGCAAGATATGGCTCGACCATGATAGTTCAAGGGTGGTGGCAGAATAGCTTGGCGCCTATAGGCGCCAAGCTATCCTGCCACCACCCTTGAACTATCATGGTCGATCTGTCGCCTGAATTGTAATGCAGTCCTCATATGATAACTCCAAAATGTGAGTATTTCGTACCTGGGACACAATGAGTTAAACTCTTGGCATTCACCTGTTTGGTCTGGATCTGAGAAAGTGGTCTAGCAGATCTCGTGAAATTCAGTCGGTCCCAGTGCAGCTCTGATTTTCGATTATTTTTCCTCTCAGAATCTTCTTCTGATTATCTGCAACGACACATGCTACTTCAGCACCTTTGCAGATGACGATGAACTGCATCTTCGGCTGGATTCTGAAAGGAGACGTTTTGAGGTAATTTAGGCTCACCGGGTACAGTTACTAATTATGGTTGGCTTAAAGCCACTACTGCCGAAAGAAACAGTATCAACACGATCCAACTGCAAAGAGACATAGATCTTCATGAGCCCCCGCAGTTGCGGGGGCTCATGAAGATCTATGCCTCTTGTTGCCACCACGTTTGTATTCATGTTTCTCAGATGACTAGGGCTTTTGGGTCTGAAACCTCTAGACAGTCAGTGAGGGGTTAAGGCTACGTGGCTGCAGTTCATGGTGACTAGGTAATAAACAACCCAGCACACTTATACTGTCATATTCTTTATTAGTGTTTTGTCTAAGTAAGCAGTTGAACGGCTTATAATGTTATAGCCGAGAAATGGCCTCAGTAGTGTGCGCGACCTTAAACCACTAAACAAACACAAAATGTTTTAATAGTATTCTTCTTTTCTGTGATGTGATTTATGTTCACAAAAGCCAAAAGGTAAATTCTGTTTTATATATATCCGACCGATAAAAAAGTGATATTGTATTGTGCTCCATTGTATTGCATGATGACACCATTGACTTGGCCCTTCCAGAATGAGCTATATTGCTCTTTCATTGTTTCACTGGTGATCACAGGACTTTCTGATCTACACTATTGAGAAGCAGAACGGGGACCAAATACAACAGTCGTCTTTAGGGGCCGTGAGAGACGTGTACGCCGACCTGTTGGCAGACTTCCGTTGCGAAAAGAAAACCGTCTTCACTTTGACAACAACGTGTACGTACCCGTACCATTGCGGGAGTACTCCCAGATCTACCCAATCAGGGAGTACGCCACAAGTACACTTCTATTCAAATAAGAAGCTAATTAGCAGTGTTGGAGAACGCCGCAAGTACACTTCTGTTCAAACGAGATGCTTAGCATCTCATTTGAATAGAAGTGTACTTGTGGCGCACTGCCCGAGTGGGCCTGACTGGGCAGTACTCTCGCAATCGGTACATAATAATATAAAGACTCTGTTTGAAGTGCGTGTAAAATGTAATACAGCTATTTTGGGAATATGTTCAAAGCATCTTACTGTTGGGAAATGCAGTACAAATAATAGTGATAGGACGTTGTAAGGACTACACGAGAATCCGAAATAGCTCAGGCGGTTAACTCATTCAGACCCGACACACCACGGCAAGACATGGATCGAGCATGATAGTTCAAGGGTGGTGCCAAAATAGCTTGGCGCCCAGAGGCGCCAAGCTATTTTAGCACCACCCTTGAACTATCATGCTCGATCTGTCTCTAGGTTTGTAATACAGTCCTTCAGGGGGCAACTTCAACATTTGGGGATATCGGTCCTAGGGTGGAATGTGTTTAAACGTCGGAGCGAAAGAGAGCGAATGGAATCGCTGGGTCGTGGATTCGAGTCCCCATTCCGGGCCCCTGTAGCAGGACTCGCAATCCAGGGAAAAAAGACGGGCTCATTCAATAGCACTTCCGTTGAAAGGTCCTGGTAAATCAGAGTGGCACAATTGCAGTACGCCTGAATTGATCAGTGATCAGGTCGTACATCATAGGCGACAGATTTCCCTGTTTCCCATGACCCTCCCGTCAGGGCCATCCATTTTCATTTCGGTGCCGTGGACGTTAAACCCCGAACTAACCACCAAACCAGACACTACACCTAGAGTGGGTTTCTTTTCATCTCGCACACGAGGGGAGGTACCGAACACATTGTGAATGATGAACAAAACGTCTGGTTGTTGAACAGTCTCTGTTGCTGATTCCCAGTGCGCAAAACGCCATGGGCCCGACTTCGGCCGCCGTTGGCCCGCGCACTCCCGTGCGCGGGCCAACGGCAGCGGACGTCGGCCCGATGGCCTTTTGCGCACTGGGTTCATCCTTTCGCACGCGTCTTACAAGGAAAGTTACGTTTCATAGTAAACCACGTGACATAATTGTTTATAGTTCTTTATATGTTATTTTAAACCTCTTCTTAAACAGAATATACAGTTATACGAATGAATATGAATGTAGCTAATCTGTTTTTCGCTGCGGCTCACTTGGCGATCTTTGTTGTCATAATATGTTTATTATGCTATAGGTTTATTTTACTTCACTTACTTAGATGTGTGTGCACACATAGTAGAGTGACTATACATATGTGTGTTTTGTTATTTTAGAGTCTGCTTGATTAATAATAATAATAATAATAATACCGGTTATTATATAGGCGCTTTTCCCCAATTCTGCGAATCGACTCAAAGCGCCGCGAACTGAACCCAACACGCACGCTCACGTGACACACATGCATTCACTCTGAAGACAGACACAGTACATTGACGTGGTGCGAAGGGTCAGCTCAACTACTGAGGTTTCGGAAATTTTGATCACTTGTATTTGAAATTTTAAAGTGGCCTGAAACCGGTACCAAAGTGGAGGGGGTGTTAGAACCGGAGTACCCGGAGAAAGAACCCCCGACGGTCCGCCCGAATTAACGGTGACACTTACTAGAGGAGAAAAATCCAACACCGAACTGACCCGGTATCGAACCTCGCACCTTTAGCATTGGTAGCAGGCGTCTTAACCACTGCGCCACGGACCGCCCGATTGTGATGTGTGTATGTTTTATGTGTTGATGGTCGTATGGACGATCGTCAGCTAAGCCACAAAAAATTCCTAATTTTTATGCATATGGCAATAAAGTTTATCTTATCTCTTATCTTATCTTATAATATCATCACGTATAGACTAGGTGAGGAAAAGGAATACAGTGGTCTTTTGGATCAAGCCGTGTCACCATTCTGATACATCGGTTATATCGGACACAACTATCTCCTTTAACCTTTTTCATCCAGGCGCCAAGCTATTCTGGCACCGCCCTTGAACAAAACCAGTTCATCTCCTAATCAGTAATGTAGCCTTCGTAGGACATTAAAATTTAACAAAATCAGCTTCAGGATGTCATGGGTTAACTAATATACTTATTCTTCGTTTTCAGCCGACGAATACTACGAATTCTGGTGGCAGCACTGACCCTGCTGCGGTTGTGCTCCGGATAACGATATTGTGCCTGGGATATCTGACGTCTGTTTTCATGAATTGCACATGAAACACTTTAAAGCGTACTCTCACTAACGGGGCGCATCATATACCTCTGACGAGGAGTTTCCAAATGTTTCTTTCTCGAACTGTTTGGAGTATTTCGCACAATATATGAAGCGTGGAGACAATAAGATTTCGTGCTTTCCAGACCCCCCAAAATCTCTGATCATTGTAGACTTCGTTGTTTTTCTTTCTTTTACTACTATCGTAATATGGCAAACGCCAATGTGTCCATTTTTGAGACAAAGCGAGAGTTTCATTGAATAACAATTAAAATATCGCTATCTTATAAATGATCTTATTGGCTTTTGCGGCAGAGTACTTTCTTCTTCTTTAAACTCATTCGAAATGTGCCGCATTCGGTTTAAAGCCGCGTATCTGTTCAGTGCCGAGAAAATGTGAACACCAACCAACTGCAAGAGGCATAGATCCTTATGAGCCCCCGCAGTTGCGGGGGCTCATGAGGATCTATGCCTCTTGCTGACTCCACTTTGAATCCATGTTCCTCGGAAGGCTAGGACATTTTGGTGTTGAATTAACAAAGAATGCAGAAACGGAACTGGTGTCAACTTGCACTGAATACGTTAAAGCCGCGTATCTGAATGCAACAAGTCTCGAATATATTAATTACTATTCTCTCTATTTTCTTTTTATTTTTATTTTAAAGGAACCCCTTCCCCAGACCCCCCCCCCCTCCCTGTTTACAAATGCGCACCAAGCTGCGGGAGACAGATCGACCGTGATCTTAATATGGTGCCTGAACACCTTTTTCTTTTCTTTTTTTTAATCATCGGTACGCAACATTGACCCCGGGTAGATCTGGCGGCAGGGTAATTCTGGCGTGCTGAACGAGACCAAACTGTCTTTGGCGTCATTTGCCATGGTAGAAGCTATGGTTGCCCGGGCTCTCAACCTGTTCAAGCAGTGCCAGCTGACGCAGAATGTGTTTCTGCAATTTTCGTTAATTCAAGACCCCAAAACTCCCTTTGATGTCCCAGGAACATGGATTCAAAGTAGCATCAGCAAGAGGTATAGATCCTCATGAGCCCCCGCAACTGCGGGGGCTCATGAGGATCTATACCTCTTGCAGTTGGGTGGTGTTAAATGTTCTCTGCACCGGACAGGTTAATCCTATCGACACACACGTGATCATCAAATTTTGTTAGGCTACACCCTGTCCTTCAAATGTGTAGCCTTATCCTTTATCATTCGGAATACACCAGTGTGTGAAATACGTTTGACTAAAATAGTTCAAGGGTACTGCCAGAATAGCTTGGCGCCTGTAGGCGCCAAGCTATTCTGGCACCACCCTTGAACTAAAGCCATTGGTCTATATCCATATCTGCAAGTACTATTTTAATGCAGCTTGCACTATGGCAGGACCCTCACCAGGACCCTCACTAAGGACCCTCACCAAGACTCAACAGCGAACAGCCACAGTCATCGAAGACAGCAGCGGCCAACTCCTTACGGAAAACACTGCTGTACTAAACAGATGGACTGAGTACTGCCGAGACTTGTATAACTACAAGGCTGAGCCAGACACCAGCATCCTCCAAAACAACCAGGCTGGGGCCAGGAAGGCTGAAGACCTGCCAGTGTTAGCTGAAGAGGTGGAAGCAGCCGTACGCGGCCTGAAGGGAGGAAAGTCTCCAGGTGTAGACAACGTACCTGCTGAACTGTTGAAACATGGAGGAGAAGTAACAACGAAGGTCCTCACTACACTCTGTCAAAAGATCTGGGAGCAAAAGAAATGGCCAGTAGAATGGACACAGTCTCTAGTGATCCCGCTCCCCAAGAAAGGAAACCTGAAACAGTGCCAGAACTACAGAACTATCAGTCTGATAAGTCACCCTAGCAAAGTAATGCTTAGAATCATTCTCAACCGCCTCAAAACTTTCGCCGAGGAACTGCTGGCAGAAGAACAGGCTGGCTTCAGAGTTGGAAGAAGCACTGTAGATCAGATTTTCAACTGCCGTGTCCTGATCGAGAAACATCTGCAGCATCAGCGCGAACTCTACCACAACTTCATTGATTTCAGGAAAGCATTTGATCGCGTCTGGCACGACGGACTCTGGCAAGTCATGAGATCGTTCAACATAGAGGAGGGACTGATCCAAATGATAGAAGCGCTTTACAAGAACGCCTGCAGCGCGGTTCTACTTAACAATCAGTCAGGCGAGTTCTTCAGGACGACGATCGGTGTCCGTCAAGGATGCCTGCTCTCTCCTGTCCTTTTTAACATATTCCTGGAGAAGATCATGCAGGAAACCCTCCACGACCACCATACTTCAATCTCTATTGGTGGCAGATCCCTGTGCAATCTTCGATTCGCAGACGACATTGACCTCATGGCAGGCAGCAATAGTGAGCTCCAAAACCTGACAGACAAACTTTCAAGTAGCGCAGGGTCTTATGGCATGGAGATCAGTACGGATAAAAGCAAAGTGATGATCAACACCACAAGCGACAGCAGCAGCAACATTCACATGAACGGCCAGAAGCTAGAAGAGGTCAATAGCTTCAAGTACTTGGGAGCCACCCTGTCCAAAGACGGTAGTTGCATAGCAGAGATCCGTATCAGGATAGGTACAGCAACATCCGCAATGGCCAGGCTGGACAGGATATGGCGAAGTAACTCCATCAGCTTCACCATCAAGTACAGGCTTTACAAGTCCCTCGTAGTGTCTATTCTACTCTACGGCTGTGAGACTTGGACACTGCTTGCAGACTCAGAAAAGAAAATCCAGGCCTTTGAGAACAAGTGCCTGAGGAAGTTGCTCCGCATCTCGTACCGCGAGCACAAGACCAACGAATATGTACGGAGCATCGTCACTTCCCTGGTGGGCCCACATGAACCCCTTCTGGCAACCGTGAAACGGCGCAAGCTTGCTTGGTTTGGCCACGTGACCCGACACAACAGCTTGTCCAAGACTATCCTCCAAGGCACTCTCAAAGGAAGTCGTCGGCGAGGTCGTCAGAGAAAGAGTTGGGTCGCAAACATAAAAGAATGGACCGAACTCGAGATGCCAGACTTGCTTGCCACCGCCCAAAATAGAACTCAGTGGAGAGCACTGTCTGTTGCTGCTGCCTTTCAGTCCCCCCAACGCCCAGTTCGGGCAAGGGACTGATGATGATGATGATGCACTATGGCAGTGTACAAATTTGAAGCTTTCAGCCTCAGTATGACATGGGTTAAGCCCTAAATACAACGCCCTGAAGCTAATGCCCTAAATTGCTCATTTTCCCTCGTTACGTAGACCTACGATATGTTTAATCCCGTTCACTGCTAGTGATCACAAAACCACTGCACTCTGGCCGACATACTGGCGAAGAACGTGAATGAAATGGGACGCAAGATAGACATGAAGAACGTAGGACTAACAAGAGAGAGATAGATAATATGAGACTCCCAAAACCAATACATTCAATAAAGCCGCATCCGTCGCTAATTTACGCTATTTTTAAATATCAAAATTTAGTCCTCCCATTACACCCTCATTATTTCCGAATCAACCCTTTAATTTTAAAAAAATGATGAGCATGACGGATGCGACTCTATTGAATCTATTATTTTGGGGGTCTCATATTATCTATCTCTCCTAGCCATTTTAGTTCCACTCCAGAAATCATTCAAAGCAACGATTTTTGATCAGCTACCAACCCGCGATTATCATAAGCCAGACCCCCCACCTAACCTAAATTATTATTAATGCTGACTTCTTTAAGCAAAATTATTATATTATATTATAAAATGAATCAAGACGAATTACTTCTTTTAAGTGATATTTGTGCTGTAGAAAACAAAGACTTAGACTTTAAAAAACAGCGTCTTTTGTCTGTAATTGTCTCAGGCAAGTCAAAAGGTCAGGTCAAGGTCAAAGGTCACGAGGTCAATGACACTGGAACCAAAAAATGGTAAAAGTCCGCTCCTGGTCTTTTTCCAGTTGCTCTCACAGAGTCAGCTATAACCCAGGTTCAAGTGCACAATTCGCCTTCCCTGTGAGAGCTTTTGGTGTGGCCTAGCTTTTGGTTTGTTCCGCCCACCCCAGACGGGAATCTACCAAGACTCGGCTGCCCGAAACGAAAGTGTAGATGTCCCAGAGGTGTTTGGAACAGACAAAGAGAGTTACAACCTTAGGTTAATGTGCACAACTCACTCTCTTTGTTTGTTTGCCAGGCCACTGGACCACTCACGGACCCACAATGAATAGAAACATTTTCATTTATATAACCCTACATTCTCCTAAAAAAATTAAGCTAGTGAAGCAAAAAAGTAATACCAAAAAAATTATATTTGTATTAAAAGACAACAATAATCACACATTTTTAAACAAAAATCAAATAATAACATCTTTATACTATTATCTATCATAATTATTGACACATCTTGCCTTTTATTTTTTATGAAAAAATATATATGTTTTAGTCAAAAATTAAAACATAATTTAATACAGCAAGGGAAGTAACTTTTTGTCTTACCAAAATTTTCTCAAAATTACTTCCCTTGTATAAACTTATATTCAACAAAGGGAAGTAATCTAAAATTTTGTTACTGAACAGGTGGTGATTCCTTCCCTTTTACTGAACAAAGGGAAATAATCTGTTATTATTTCTTATGCTGATACTGAACAGAGCAAATTCTCTCCCATGTTGTTACTGAGTCTAGATTATTTTCTGGTGTTCAAGTCATGGGTAAAATTATCAAGTTACTGTCTATGTTACTGTCTAGATGTTTCTAAGTAAATTACAAGTACTTAATAAGGTAATTTATAAACCAGCAAGTAACTTTGTAAGTACCTTTGAAGTTAGTTGGTGCAAGTTCTGATAAGTGACTTAAAACAAGTTCTTACAAGAACCTAATCATAAGATCTTGTAAGTTATTGAACCAAGTCACAACTTACTTGGACAGAATTTCCAAGTTACAAGGACAACAAGAAAACTTTTTTTTCTCAGTAGTACTCTGGTGGTGGGGCTGATGGCGTCAAATGAGCAGGCATAAAAGGCATGACATCTCTTTGTGAAGAGTATTTCAGAATTAATGAATGATTACCAAAACTGATCTTTACTTGCCTAACAGTCCGTAAACTTTTTTCATAGTTTCTTCTACGCCTATTTTCTTTCCTTCCTCTAAAAAAGATTTCTTTAGCTCTTCAACATTCGCGGGTTGACTACGCATCTTATTCTGTATTTCAGACTTCTGTTGCTTGTAATTTGCTAAATCATCCTGGACTCGCTTAAATTCTTCATCATCAATTTCATTATTTTCCAAAGCCTTACTAATAATAAGTTTTATACTCGTCAGCTTAGCTGCTGCGAGCGTACTTAATGCTTCATGCTTCTGCAACTTCATATAAAATCTTTTGTTAAGGGCTTCCATACCAAAGCATGCTAGACTTGTGACAAGACCAATACCTTCAACAGCAATTCCTATAACACTTCCCACCCCCGTTGCAAAAAGAGTTATACCTCCTACAGATAATCCGGCTGAAACCACCCCCATGGCCATTGATGTGTTGTGTACAGAATTGAAAACCGTATTGTAACGGCGTTTACACCTCGAGTATTTTGCTTGTTCTTCTTCCAAATACTTCAACGCTTCTGTAATATTCATTAAACGGAATGAATCTGCCTTTAATGTTTTATCACGCTCAAGCTGCTCAGGTGGTATTTGTGGATACAAGTTCACCATTTTTTATTTACAAATATTTTTTTAATCGGCAATTACATTTTGCAACTCTTCAAAAGTATACAATTTACTAGCATAATAAAATGCAACAAGATCAATGTGTTCAAGGTTTATGTAAGTTAGACGAACAAAAGTTGTTTTGTCAACCACCACCTTGACAGCTGGAATACTGCTTGAAACGTTAATAACATCATTATTTTTTGTAATAGCAATAAAGACCTTTGATGATTCTGTTACTGCTTCATTCCATGTAAGTTTAATTCCTTGTGCAATTTGAGCCTCTTTTGCAGTAGCAACAGATTTCATGATAATTTCAAATACTATTGTCGCTTCTCTAGCCACGACTAAGCTTGCTGGCATAAACACAACAGAAGTATCTGATCTACCCTTTCTAGTTGTAAGAAGATATCTTCGTTTCTCATAATTTTCAACTTTCAGTTTTTCTCTGCTATTGTTGTCTAGGGCAAAACTTGGAACAAGGCTTACAATAAGCGGCCCAGAATTAACAACCTTCCTAAACACTAAGGCGCCTTCATCATCAGTGTATACATAAGGACTAATAAATTCAATCTTTATGTCCCAGTCAATTGTGGGTGGTGGTGCCGGTACAGGTGAAACAACCCACTTATTTCCCACATGTATTAAGTTGTAAGGCGCATTATTTACAGGTGGAGTAGGTACAGTAACATCACGAAGCTGACCAAGTTTAGGAATCTGTTTTTCACCGTCTTTTATGTCAACAATTACTTTTCTCTTGTACATGCCATAGGAATCAAGTTCAAAACCATATATTTCTCCAATTTCCCCTTCCTTCTCAAAATCCTGTACGTCTGCCAAATCTTTCAACTCTGTTACTGGACATGCAACTGGTATGATTCTAGGCTTTGGACCAAGACCACTCATTTTTTTATAAACAAAAATAAAATTATTTAATTTCTAACACAACACTAAAATCATGCATCACAACTGGTTTACCATTCTGATTAGTTACAGATATACTCAGTGACTCAAAGAAACTAGAACCTAATTTCTTAAACTGTAAATTAGGAAATCTAACAACCACAATTTCACAATAGGGTGCAGTTCCAGTTGGTAAGCATCTCAACAAAGTTGATGGTTTTCCATTGTGTACATTTTCAGTCGTGTTTAGTTCTTTCAAATGAACATTTAGAAATGTGTGTACTGACAAATGAACAGGATATGTTCCAGTTATTTTAGTTACATCTGGTGTATAATACCATCCACTAGTACCATTATCTGTAAAACCCATTACCCAATTTACAGGCATTGTATTTCTGTCTATTAAACCAAGTAAATATGCAAGTTCAGTTGAAAATAAAGGTATAGTGCCTGTAGGAATTTCTAATTCAACAAACAAGTTAGCCTGATTTAAAGTTGCTTTAATTTTTAAATTATTTTGAAACCATGTAGCTAAAGTACAAAAGTCATAATACCCAGATGGTATAAAGTGTGTATTAGTGTCCAAGCCACTATTACCAGCATTAAGATAACTTATATAAAAACTTGTATTATCCGTTACATTAAACCACTTTACTGTGTAGAACATTTCATGGATAGCTACAGCCTTGCTACCATCACGATTATCAATCCCATTAGTTAACCACATTGGTTTGCTTGTGTCAATATTTGTTAAGGTTATAAACATTTTTATTATCACATAAAAAAAAGGATGGAATTTAAATCACCAACCATTACCACTACAAACGCATTTCAATTCAATGTGAATGCCAAATATAATGTTGCACCTACTTATGAACAGAAAATAATTCAGTTAAATCAGCTTGATATAGCTGTGTCTGAACAAGATTTATTTCAAGTCAAAGTACCCAACCCTTTTGATCATTACCTAAACCCTCCAATAACAGATGACTCAACTGCAAGAAAGTGGTCTTCAAGCCCACTACAGATGTTTCAAAACCAACTCAACTTTGCCATACTATGCTCAACTACAGGCTGTGGTGTTTCATTTACAGACCATTTGAATCACTCAAACAAACTGATTAGGTCTGTGTATCGTTTTCACATGTATTACCAGCTTAGAAGAATACTGTCAGAACTGCATACACCATTACCAACTGAATCTAGTTTTAACCAGTTTAACAATCCCATGGATTTGAAAGCATTTGAACGGATCTGTAATGAATTTAACATCAGTACAAAGTATGACTTTACACAAAAACTTGATGATCACAATGGTATGGGAACATTGTATTACGCTTTGAGTCACAGACAATACCCTCAAGATTATTACCCTGGTTACACTTCATTCTCATCAAAATCACAAGTCTGGTTAGGATCAATAGAACAGAAACAGACTAATGCGTGGACCACATTTATTTTAGATAAATCTGACGGGTTTACTCAAGCAGGAGTCGAGCGCGTCAATGAGTCTATCAGAACATATGTCTGGTGTTTACTAGGAGCACAATCACTAACAAAATCAAACATTTTGAATGGAAGTGGTAAATTTGAAGCACAAAAACAGTTTTTAGCAAATTTAGAAGATTCTATTAACTCAGTTGTTGATCTTCCATCTAGCATACAACGTTACCAAAACGTTCTCAGATATGCCAGATCAAAAGTTGACTTTGTAGTAGGCATTGGGTTATACATGTTGCCTTCTGATCTTCAACTACAAATTGGAGTAATAACAAATTATAATAATGAAATAGTTGTTGCAGGGAGTAATCAGAAATTAGGACTTAATCAATCTGTAAACTTGAGTCCAACAACCTCTCACATACAACCAGTAACACCACCAGTAACACAAATATCAACACCACCACCTGAACAGATAGTAAAACCAGTAATGTCAATAACAGCCCAAGCATCGGCACAGACACCTGAACCAGCACCAGTACAGTCAGTAACAGGCCAAGAAAACACACATGAGTCAGAGAGAACTGCATTGGTAATAGGCCTTACTGGATTAGGAATATTACTTCTTTACCTGTTTCATTAAGTATCCTATAATTAACCCTCCTACTGTTACCAAAAATATCCATACATGCTCTGCCATAAACCCTACTACCTTTGCTGTAGTACTAATAAGCCAACTGACAACACTACCTATAATACCTGGTAAAGCATCTGCTGCTTTTACAGCTAATTTTTTAAGCAAGTCTGATATGTGAGACAACTGTTTTTTTACCCACGTCTGTAAATCTTTTGGGTCTGATGGAGTTGGAGGAGCTGGAGGTGCTGGACTACTACCACCACCTGTTACAGCTAACACTACAGTACTAATAATAAATCCAAGAGCAGTAATTAAACTTGCAATAGTGATACCCTGCTCTCTGAAAAGTGTTTTTAATCTCTCAGTCAAAGTTGTATCCTCATTAAGTATTTTCTGAATAGTTTCTCTAATTCTGTTGACCTGTGTTTTCAGTTTTTCTTTTCCATTTTCAATCACTTCTAGTCGCGCTGATCTTTCTGTATACAAATCTTTTAATCTGTGTTGTATTCTTTCTTTTATTTCAATGTCATAATTCCCATTGTCTGCAGTAGCCAGTTTCTCTTTTTCTTTTTCAATATGATTATCAAGTTCACCCAGTTTAGCTACATTATTCAAAAGCTCACCTCTTATTGTCTGCAGTGTTTTATCCAACGCAGCTAACTCCCTCTTTGTCAAAGGAGAGTCACCAATTGTTTTTAATTCCTCATTTATTTGTCCTTCTGTAAATGATGTTTCTTGTATTACTGTGTTTGCTATTTCTGGTAGGCTTGTTACTGGTGCCACATCAATTTCTTGTCCTGTTGGCAACCTTGTTTGCGCATCATGAAGAGCACTAACAACTCGAGGTGGCAACCTTTTATCACCAACACCAAGTTGACGCAAGGCACCAACACCACCTTCTTTTTTGATTGTACCTAAAGCTCTAAACTTAGTAGGGTCTTTTTTGTTAGTCAATTGTATTTTTCCTTTGTCAATAGTTTTTAAATATAAATGTCCTTTTTCATATTCAAACTGATTAGGATCTATTTGATATGGACGCTCATTAACACTATCATAAAACGAGTTAACTTTACTTTGTAAAAGTTCTTGTTGTAAAAAAGAAGTATTACTCGACATATCTGTTACACTATTATCAGAGACATTTATGTCATCCATTTTAAAATCTTCATGATTAAATCCTCCCGCTGCCATTGTTTTATTAATTTATTATTTTTTATTGTGCATAATAAAAATGACACAGTCTTACGGTTCAAAGTTAGACCCATACAGAAAACTACGTGAGCCCCTGGGTGTTAAGGGCATTCGACAAACAATAGTCATCACAAACAATCCTAGTACCATAGACCAGAACCAAACACTTACAGTCAAGTTTCCAAACCTAGGTCCCAGTGACGTTATTGTTCCTGGCACTGCACGCCTAGCATTTAATATTGAACTATCATCAGAGGCAGATGTAAACAGAACACTGGTTGACAATCTTGGCAGAGCAATTGTTAGAACTATTAAAGTAAAACTTGAAGGACAGGAAGTGTTTAGTCTTGACGATGCTGATGTGTTTTACTGTTACAAAGATCTTTGGCTCACAAGAGAAGAACGAGAGGATCGTATTTATCAAGGCATACAGCCAGATAATGTTGGTAAACTTCGAATCAATGCAGCAGATAAAGTAACTACTGGGGTACCAAAGGAAGTTATAATGGCTGAAACATATGGATCCAGATTCTACATTCCACTTGAGTTTGAAATCCTAACAGCTCATCTGCCTTATTATCAAGGAGCACTGAATGACCGTCTGAGTTTTGAACTAACTTTCAATGACTACTCCAAAGTTATAAAATCATCTGCCACAGATGCAACATACAAGATCTCTAACATTTCCTTGGAATACGAAATTGTCACACATACTGAACTAGCCAGACTCATTCAAAATCAGTACCAGTCAAGACTTCCAATTTATTATGACAGGGTGATTAGACACAGTTTAATGCAAAAAGACAAGAGCGACCCAATGTGGAACATAAACTTGAACACACCTGCCAGGTCATTGAAAGGTATTCTTATGTTGTTTGTTGAACCTGTGAGTCCATACAAACGGGATTCAGAAAAATTCTACAATCCTAAGATTACACATTTGTCCTGCACAATCGAAGGCCGTCCTAATCAAGTGTACGCGTCTGGAATGCTGCCTTATCAACACTACGATGAGATCACAAAGTATTTTGCGGGTGGAAGGATTAGAGATAAACCAGCAAACATTGCGTGCAAAGATCTACATCTGTATGACGTTAGGATTGGTCAATACCTGACAAACAAGTATGCACTGTGGTTAGACCTGCGTAGTACAGATGATGACTATCTTCATGGGTCAGGACGAACTGTTGAGAATGGTAGTGATGGAATAACAATTCAGATACAAAAGAAGGTTGAAACTGCTGCAGCCATAAACATATATTTGTATCTAATTTATGACGCACAACTCAATATTGCAGAAAGCAGACTGAGTGGACACATATATTAAAATTATATTGTGTATTAAAATGAACCTAATGACCCTTGACCCACACTGTGGCTTATTTTGTGGTGCGACAGGGTGTGGTAAAACTGAATTTGTACTTAACCTATTACAAACAAGATACATCCACCATTTTGAAAACATTGTAATATTTTGTCCAACAATCAAACACAACAAAGCTTATCACAACCGTTTATTCATTTGGACTGACAGCAACATTTACTTAGTTGACCCTGATAAAAAACTGAATGAATACCTACAATATTTTTACAAGAAATTTGAAGGACAGCCAACTTTATTTATTGTCGATGATTGCTCTGCAGAGAAAGACATTGTCAAAAAGAGAAATACTTTAGCAGAACTTGCCTTCAGTGGTAGACACGCAAACGTGAGTGTATGGATTCTCACACAAAAATATAATGCTGTATTGAAAGATTTTCGAGAGCAGTTAAAGTTTATCTGTTTGTTTTACTGTAAGGATCGTGACAGCTTCGAAGACTGTCTCAGAGAAAACGATGTCATTCCAAATAAGCAAGAACGGGATGATGTAAAAAATAAACTGAAATCAACTAAGCATCTAAAGCTCATTTTAAAGACAGATCAGCCCACAGGGTATGGGTTAGTAAATTAATTTATCTTTTTGGTTTGTCTATAAAAATGACGGACGGACAAGAGGATCAAAATTGGCCTATTGGTAAATTCATGAATATTACATCGAGTTTCAGGGATTTTATGCTTATTAGTGACTTAAAAACACAAGTTAGACGCCCTTTTTCAGAACTCCCATCACCGATGAAGATGTACATGACATATAGTTTTTATCTTGGATATTCTAATACTTTTCCACTTTATAATAATAGGACAGCAAATTTTTTAGTTTATGATGCTAAATCTGACTGGTTTAAGAATATGTGTTTAAACATATACTATCAAATAAAAAAAGAAAATAAAAATGTTAAATTTATTACTGTCAGTAAAACAATATTACACATGCAAAAGCTTGAAAATGATGCCACAGAAGACATATCAATGAAGTGGCTTATTAGTTGGTGATTAATTTTGTCTATTATATAGATTTTAGTCAATAAAGTGCCATTTTCATTATATAATTTTCTATTTATTTTTTTGTCGGACAAATAAAAAAGATGGACAACCATCAAAGATTAAGAAACGTGTTTCACACAACTGACTTACCTATATATAATATTTACAATGTCTATGAATCAATAGAAAGATCTTTTTTAGTCATACAAAATAACCTTCTTTCTGATAGTGTAAAGATTCAGATTGTTGCTAAAATAGAATTTACTAGAGTAGATGGTGAAGTGATTGTACCGTATATCTCGACAAGGCAGCACACAGTTAATTCGAGAAGAGAACTAGAAAAAGTGTTTAGAGAAAGATTGTTGCCTGACTTCCATGAAGCAATTGACAGAGCAGAAATGCAAGGGTCTGGCTGGCATGAAGGCCTTGTACATGAACTACAACTAAAGCAGTCAAGATATCATCCTATTTTAGGTAGATCTTGGATACCACTACCAATAGAGGTTGCAAACAAAAAGGCTGTAGTCAATATTCAAAACAATGATAATTTATGTTTTATGTGGTGTGTGCTTGCTAAACTTCATTTTGTAAAAGCAAAACCTGATCGTGTATCTAACTATACCAAATTTGTAAATGAACTCAACTTCAGTGGCATTGAGTTCCCTGTTAAAATAGAGGACATAGACTTGTTTGAAAAACTAAATCCTGGTATATCTGTGAATGTGTTTGTGTGGGAAAATGAATCTGAGAATAAGTTACAGCCAATTAGAGTATCTCCAATTGCCCCAACCTATGGGCAGCCAGAAGATAAACATGTTGACATGTTGCTAATTGGAGATGACAATAACTTCCACTACACAATTATCAGGAATATGTCACGTCTAATTCATAATCATACAACAAAACACAATGGCAAACAGGAAGTTTGTAAAAAATGTTTACAAAGATTTTCCTCCATAAAATTAGCAGACAAACATGTTTTACACTGCAGATCAGCTGATGACATACAAACTGTACTTAAGTATCCAGATCCTGGCAGTCAAGTGTATTTTAAGAACTATGGGAATCAGCAAAAGCTGCCGTTTGTAGTATATGCTGATTTTGAATCACTCGTTGTTCCTTATGAAGGTCCTGTTCCAGAGTCATTAGCAAAGACTATAAAATTGAGTGACCAAGTGGTGTGTTCTTTTGGATACATTCTTGTTAGGTCAGATGGTCAGCATACAGAACCTGTTATCTACAGGGGTGAAAATGCAGCAGCTGAGTTTTTAACAGAAATGAGACATCTGTATATTCAGGTAGTAAGGTATTTTGAAAACTGTCAGATGCCTTTGGTGATGACAGAAGAAGACAAACTGAAATTTGATACAGCTGAGATGTGTTGGATTTGTGAACAGCCTCTGGGGGGTGATAAAGTTCGTGACCATGATCACATAACTGGGCGTTACAGAGGTGCTGCACATAACAATTGTAACTTGTTATTAAAAACAGATCCTAAGACATATAAGTTACCAATCTTTTTCCACAATCTGAAGGGATATGATTCACACATCATCATGCAGGCTGTTGATGAGTCTTACAGAAAAATTAGTTGCATTGCCCAGACAACTGAAAAATACTTGACTTTTAGGTTAGACAAATTAGCATTTTATGACTCCATGCAACATCTGTCTTTAGGGTTGGCTAGTCTGGCAGAAGGACTGAGTGAGTATCCAATAACAAGTAAATATTTTGAGCCGGACTTGATTAAAAAAGGTGTTTATCCATATGAGTACATCAGTGACTGGGTTGTGTTTGAAGAAACAAGACTACCACCAAAAGAGAAATTTTATTCTACACTAATTGGTAAAGGTATTTCTGACTCTGAATACCAACACGCACTTAATGCATGGGAAAAACTAGGGTGTAAAACTATTGGTGACTATCATGACCAATACTTAAAGGCTGATGTCTGTTTGCTAGCAGACGTATTTGAAAGTTACCGTGAAAAGGGTTTGTTACACTACAAGCTTGACCCTGCTTGTTACATAACTAGTCCT
This sequence comes from Semisulcospira habei, assembly GCA_036245525.1. NCBI lineage: Eukaryota > Metazoa > Mollusca > Gastropoda > Semisulcospiridae > Semisulcospira > Semisulcospira habei. The sequence goes on from BTPG01000002.1 coordinate 96,545,923, forward strand.
GGCATGACATGGGATGCATTTTTGAAATCCAGTAAGATATTTATAGACCTGTTGTCTGATCGTACGATGGGTGAAATGGTGGAACGTGGATTGAGGGGAGGTATTAGTCTAGCAGCAAACAATTATGGCAAGGCCAACAACAAATATCTTGACGACTTTGACCCGTCAAAGCCAATGTCATTTATTACATACTTGGATGCTAATAATTTGTATGGATTTGCAATGTGTGAATTGTTGCCATTAAAAAACTTTTGTTTGTATGATTTGTCACAGTATGGCATAAAAAAATTAACAAAATATATTATGGATCGAGGTCAAAATGATGAAAAGGGTTGGATCTTTGAAGTAGACTTGGAGTATCCACACCATTTACATGATTACCATAATGATTATCCATTAGCAGTTGAGAAACTGAGTTTAACGGGGAAAAAAGAAGACACCAAACTTGTACCAAATTTAAATGACAAATTCAATTACGTTTGTCACTATCGATTGTTACAGTTTTACATCAGACATGGTTTAGTACTAAAAAAAGTTCATAGAGGAATTCAATTTGATCAAAGTGCTTTTATGAAAGATTACATAATGAAAAACACAACATTGCGTGCAAGAGAAGGTAACACTGCATTTGACAAAGACTTCTTTAAGCTTATGAACAATGCCTGTTTTGGTAAGACTATGGAAAATCCTCATCACAGAAAAGATGTGAGACTGGTCACAACTGAATCAGGTGCAATTAAACTTACAGGTAAGCCTCAGTACACAGGGTATAAAGAATTTCATCCATCATTGTATGCAGTGTCACTCAAAAAAAAGATTGTTAAACTGGACAAGCCAGTATTCATTGGTATGGCAATTCTTGAGTTGTCAAAACTGTTGATGCTTGAATTTTATTATGATTACTTCAAACCAAAGTATCCTGAGTGTCGTCTGCTATACACTGACACTGACTCTATGATCATAGATGTGCCTACTGAAGACTTTTATGAAGACATGAAAACAGAACTACACATGTATGACACGTCTGACTACCCTAAAGACCATCCACTGTTTAGCACACAAAACAAGAAAGTGCCTGGTAAGTTTAAAGATGAACTGAATGGTGTGCCTATAGTTGAGTATGTTGGACTGAGATCAAAAATGTATTCTATACTGCACCAGAAGGGAAGTCAGTCAAAAGCCAAAGGAATAAAAAAAACAGCAATAAAAAATAAAGACATTCGACATGAACATTACAAGCAAGTGTTAGATGGTGCATTAATGCCTGATTATCCAAACAAGACACTAAGATCAAACAAACATAATATTGAAATGATTCAAACATATAAAAAGTCTCTAGCAGTTGGAGACACAAAAAGAGTGTTTCACACTAAGGAAAAAGCTTATGCACCAGGTCATTACAGGCTCAAGTTATCTGAAGAAATAGCTGATAATCTGCTTGATAAACTAATTGATGAATTGAAATTGTTAAAAATGAGTAACAGTGTCTGTGGGAATAATCTGTAATTCTTCTCTAACAAATGCCCTCTGGGGTGCAGGCTCATACAGATAATATATTGTTGCATTAGCTGAAGGAACTATTTTTTTTATATTATGAACAGATGTAGACCAAATTGGATCAGTTGCCCTACGTCTAACGTCATTCTCAGCTTCACCTGGTTGATACAAATATCTTACCTGTTTTGTAAACAAGCTAGTGTCTGGAGGTGTTGTTGTTGTTTTTATTTCTGACGGTATTGTTTTCAATTTAATAGCATCAACAGGTTTAGGGTGACCCTCATTATTCATTGCTTTTATTACAGACGGTAATCTTTTAACCCACTCAGTGTTACGTGTGTCATGCATGAGTTCCTTAGAATACTGATAGCTAAAAAGTCTCTCTGATAATTGTTTATTGAAATTTTCTACAATAGCCTGTGATCTATGCAAGCCCGGTATGCCTCGCCGCACTAGCACTCCATGCTTTGCAAATAACTGATTAACAGCGCCTTTAAATTCACTCCCATCATCAACCTGCACAAGCCTAGGGTATTTTAAAGGACCTCGACTATATATTTTTGATAATGCAGTGGCCACTGTTACAGCTTTTTTGTCAGTTATGGGTTCTGCATCCTTATACCTTGAAGCTATGTCAACAACAGTTAATGCATACTTGTATCGTTTCTTTCTTATTGTGTCATGCGGAAGAAACAGGAGGTCCATTTGGTGTGTGTCATTAGGGATAGTGTTTTCAAAATGAGGCCTTGTTATTTTTCTTGGAGCAGGAAGATATATTTGCCAAATTGCCTGTTTTTTGAGCCACTGTTTTATTTGGTTGACATCTCCACCCACAGCAGCATGTAATTTTTCTACTGCAGTATTCCCTTTCCAGTAGCCAATTGGGGAGTAATATATTTTTGATAGTTTAGCGTCTGCCATTTTTTTTAGCAATATAAACTCCTGTAAAATATACTAATGTCATTCCTACTAAAACAAATATTATTTCTCCATTTCTTTGTTCTGGGCTTGGTTGGTAGTAGTCACTAAGTTTTGGTTGTGGAATAGACATGTCTTCACCAGTTACAAGATAGTATTCTTTGATAGCGTCATCGGCATTTGAAAATGTATGCTGTGCGTGACCCTCAAGTTTTAGTTTTTCATTAATAAAATCAAGTTTCTCAATTCTTTGCTTTTCATAATCTTGTTGAGCTTGAGCTAGTTTTTCAGATGCCTCATTGTGTCGCTTCATTTCTTCTGCTGATTCTTCTTTACTAACTTTTGAAAAGAAATAGTTTGACCCACTGAAAGCTAATGCGTTAATAACTGCACCGCCAATCATAACAGCTATAGTTGCCATATTTTTATTTACATAGAAATATTTTCTGGAATAATTCCTTGCTTGACTAGAAAATCTTTTGTTGCAATCGATGCTGTTATAACAACTACTAGTTTAGCACTGTCTTCGAAGTCTAATTTACTAAGGTCTGCTGATTTCATTTTGAGAAGACTTTTTCCCAGCATAGAATAAGCTACTGCTAGTCCACTTATTACAGCAGAGTGATAGACAAGGTTCATTAAGTTCTTTGTGTCGCTCATTTTCTTATGCTACAAAAATTAAAATAATAATAAATTTATTTACTGCATGTAAAATGGGTCCAAAGGTTTTGAAACTGCTGGTAATGTGGAGACTTCTTCTTTTGTTTTTGGAGTGTTTGATTTTTTGGACACTGTTCGAGTGTTTGGTTTGTATTTTTTATATAATTGGTAACCTACGTAACCAAATCCGACAACAAATCCAGCAACTATATATTTTGTAGTTTCAGGTTTAGTTGTTTGTCTCTCACTTTGTGGGGGGTGTGACGGTAGTGACACTGGTGCTGTTGATGGTGTGTCAGTCTTTTCTGTTAATGCTTGAAGCTGTAATTTCTTTTGTCTGTTATATTCAGCTAATCTTTTTCCAGCCTCTATTCTACCTGGGCTTTTAGTCTTAGTCACTGTTTGAACCTGTGTCAAGACATGGCTCTGTTGTGGAGTCGTCTCGTCCATTTTCTTCTAATTTAAAATTTATTTTAGAAAAATCAATATGACTACTAGTAACAAGTAAGGTTACAGCAGGCGCAAGGTAATTCCCAAACTTGTAAAACATAAGGCATGCTAATTTACCTATTGAACTTGAAACTATGGGGTTGCTTTCTAGATCATGTGAAAGGCTGTCACTATCAACAGGTAGGAAGTGACTTACAGCTTTTGTATATAGACAGACAAGAGACCGGCTTAAATCACGTGTCATTAGTGAAGCAATGTGATTTTCATATTTAGAATGTAGTTTAATTAGCTCATCAGCAGTAAGGGATTCTATGTCTTCTGTCATGTATTGTTTACCGAGAAAAGCTTTTGATTTGCCTGACACAACTACAGAGATAAGCCTTTGTTTTTTAGAGTCTAAGTCTTTGTTCTCTACAGCACAGATATCGCTTAGAAGAATTAATTCGTCTTGGTTCATTTTAAAACGTAATATAATAATTTTGTTTAAAGAAGTCAATGACAGCATTAATAATTTAGGTTAGGTGGGGGGGTCTGGCTTATGATAATCGCGGGTTGGTAGCTGATCAAAAAACGTAGCTTGAATGATTTCTGGAGTGGAACTAAAATGGCTAGGAGAGATAGATAATATGAGACTCCCAAAATAATAGATTCAATAGAGTCGCATCCGTCATGCTCATCATTTTTTTAAAATTAAAGGGTTGATTCGGAAATAATGAGGGTGTAATGGGAGGACTAAATTTTGATATTTAAAAATAGCGTAAATTAATGACGGATGCGGCTTTATTGAATGTATTGGTTTTGGGAGTCTCATATTATCTATCTCTCAAGAGACAGAGGGGGGTGGGGGTGGTGTGTGTGTGTGTGTGTGTGTGTGTGTGTGGGGGGGGGGGTGAGGGGGAGCTCACGAGGATTTATGTCTCTTGCAGCCGGGTTGCGGTCGCCTTGCTCCGGCAGGGAAGGAGTTAATACCCCTTACCCTCTCCCCATACGTGTAATACGCGGAACATACAGAGAAGTAAGTGAATGTCATAAGCGCCCGTTGCTCTTTTAATCTTGACACATTCTGCCCCAGGACCGAAATCCTCAAATTTTGAAATTGCCCTCTGAAGGACTGTATAACAATTCTAGAGACAGATCGAGCATGATAGTTCAAGGTTGGTGCCAGAATAGCTTGGCGCCTATGGGCGCCAAGCTATTCTGGCACCATCCTTGAACTATCACGCTCGTTCCATGTCATGCCGTTTTGTGTCGGCGTTGAATGAGTTAAGTAATCTAGCCTGAACACCGACCCTAGGCACCACCGCAATAGATATATTGCTGTAGAATGCTAAGTGGGTAAAGAAAACCGAAAACCGCATGAGTAACACACACACACACACACACACACACACACACACACACACACACACACACACACACACACGCACGCACGCACGCACGCACGCACGCACACGCTCGCACGCACGCACGCACGGACGCCCAGGTCTTGCCCTTAAGTCTACGGTGCCATCCATAGATAAGCAATACGTATCAGTCATAATTGTCCTTTTGAATAGACTGGAAATTAGATAGTAGCTGTGACTGGCGTCATGTTGACTCTGCTTGCCTTAGTGGCTTCGCTATGCTCGGTAAGTATACTTATTTTGAGCGCGATTTCGCGAACCTTTTGAGTCACTCGAAGCAGGCAAGAATTACCCCAGTATGCACACGTCCGTTCGGCCGACCGTCGGCCCGGTGTCCTTGTGCGCACTTAGAGTCTCTCAAACCATTAACCCGTTCAGTGCCAACTGACGCAGACTGTGCACCTGCAGTCTTAGTTAATCCAACACCAAAAGAACCGTTATGTCCCAGGTATATGGATCCAAAGTGGTGTCAGCAAGAGGCATAGATTCTCATGAGCCCCCGCAACTGCGGGGGCTCATGAGGATCTATACCTCTTGCATTTGGGTGACGTTCTCGGCACTGAACAGGTCAACTCATTCAAAGCGCCCCGCCTCCATAGCTACGGAAGAGTCATATAGTGTTGCCGGCGGCAACGCTGTAAGACACTTTCGCGGCTATTGATGCGGGGCGCCTTGAATGAGTTAATGATTTACATGCCTGAGACGTAAAGGACATTTTTGTCTGCAAGTTCCTTGCTATGGCCTTCATTGGATTACGCTTCTGATGTGTGTCATGAAGATTTATGACCCATAGTGACGGGTGTTTATGTAATCTGGAGTCTTGTGCAGATCTATGTCAGGAGTCATCTTGGCTGTCAGTTCACGCCTGTTCAAATTCGTCCTAAGCTCTGTCAAAGACTTATTATCTGTACCACTTTGAGTCCGACATTTTCTACATAAGTCTATGTTCAGTTGAGCGAAATCCAGTCTAAAAGAAACACTGCTAAGCGTTTGTCGTTAGGTACCCAACAAGACAAATGCAGCTTTATTGGGCCATAAAAATCGAATGCCATCTGCCAGTGAAAATTAATGTATTCCGGGAACGATATGTGCGTGCAGTCCAATTCTGTCCGTATGAAGGGGGGGAGGGGGGGGGGTTAACCTGAAAATGTTATGAATTGTGTTGCATTTGTCCTTTCTAAACGTCTGTCCGTTGTTGAGAATGTTTGCAGTTTACACGCTACAAAAAGAATGTCGGAATACGTGCCAGAACTAGCGCAGGGTTTCCCAGTGGGCAAAGGTCCTCGGTCCGACGTCGGCCGCAGTGGGCCCGCGCACAGCCGTGATTGGGACCACTGCGGCTGACGTCGGCACGAGGATCCTTTGCTTACTGGGATATGAACCCGTACAGAAGCCACAGCAAAGGTACGTCACGTCAGTGATTTCAATCAGCGTGTTTCGCCTCAACTATTTGAGATATTAATTGTCAGTAGGAGGTACCCCGCTCAATTCAACAGTTTTAAACTAAAATGACCATTCTGTTATAACTCATTCAAGACGTGCTTACGCCGAGTATCCGCAGGCGGCACGTCTCCAATGAGTTAATCATTCATGTTATTTTATGAAAGAAACCCTGTACATCATATGCCAGTCAATAGGAAGATTATGTGTGGGACTGAATAATGCGTATGTAATTGAAGAAAAAAGCGATATGACCAGTCATCATGTTCTTGGATGGTTTTGGTGTTTCTTTCTCCATCATATTCACTCTGTCAGAGTGTTAGGGGGGATGAAACTCCTGTACTATTTTGAATATTGGAAGACACTAAAATAAATTGTCAATGCTTTCTGAGAATGCACGTGTAAGCAACCCTGCCATGGTGGTATGACGCTGACGTTAGACACTACATGTTACATAACGACATCAAACTATTCTCTTCCTTTATTCCCTTCAAAGTTTGAGTGTGTGTGTGTGTGTGTGTGTGTGTGTGTGTGTGTGTGTGTGTGTGTGTGTGTGTGTGTGTGTGCGTGTGTGTGTGTATGTGTGTGTGTGTGTGTGTGTGTGTGTGTGTGTGTGTGTGTGCGTGTTCGTGTGTGCCTACGATCAGCTTAATTATATCTTATTATGTGTCTTATGTCCTTTTATTAAGCGTAGCACGGACAAGATTTCCTAATGCATTTTTTATATATGGCAGTAGAGTTCTATCCTATCTTATCCTATCTTCTCTTCTCTTCTCTTATCTTGTCTCATGGGAGGATCAGTTACCTCAAAGGGAGGGGGGGGGGGGTCCAACTTTTTGTTTGGGACCTTCAATCTGATACGAAAGGCCCCCCCCACCCTCCGCCCCACGCCGACGCTAGACCTTGCTTTCAGGGGCCTAAAAATCGAAAAGCGGATGGGGTGGGGGGGGGGCGGGGGGGGGCATGGGGGTTGTGTGGGGGTGGGGGGTGGGGAGGGTGGTGGGGTGGTGGAGAGAAGGCGTGTGTGTGTTAAGACTCTCACCATTCGCCAAAATATCAAACAACAAGGGGGGCGGGGGGGGGGGGTGGGTGGTCGAAACACCCCAAACAGGGACTTTGTAATAACGTTTTAAAGAATTTTGGGTCGCGGGGGAGGGGGGGGGGGTTCGGAAACCCTATAACACCCCACCCCCCGATCCTCCCCTGTATCTTATCTTATCTTATCATCTTATCTTATCTTATCAAACGCTGGTAGATACAGAACGCATACTATTAGAAAACACTCAGCACTGCACAAGCATGCAGATCCCTAACACTGTTCCTTACGGCACGCATATGGGTTGGTGAAGGGGTCAGGGGTTCTGTTTATGTGTCCAGCGCTGAGTGACAGAACTGGTTCATCCGTATCTCTGTTTTTCCTTTAACTAAAAAATAAAAGAAGAAAAAAAGGGAAGAAGATTTTTTTCACCCACTCGTGCATGCAACCGCCGGTACCACGTAACCCCTTCCCTTCCAACCTACGTTCACGTTGTTTCTGAAATCTGTGTTCACTGAACAACCCAAAGCCACAACTGAGCAAAGATCATGTACACAAAATTGGTACATGCTAGAGGTATAGATCCCCATGAGCCCCCGCAGTCGCGGGGGCTCATGAGGATCTATGCCTCTTGCAGTCAGATCGCGGCAGTGAAGTGTCGTGCAAGCAGCAACCGGTACTGTATGAGTACCCGTGGCCGTTTGCATAAGGGGGCTAATATTCTTTTTAGGGAGCGGATGTGCACACCCGTGCACCACCCCATGTCGGCCACCACGCGGCTACTTTTCCCACCACTGATGTTGCTGAGGTTGAGGTAACTGATTTTGACGATCATGATATGAGACACGGGTATGAATTCATCTTTCACGACACTCACGTAAGTCTCTCTCTCTCTCTCTCTCTCTCTCTCTCTCTCTCTCTCTCTCTCTCTCTCTCTCTCTCTCTCTCTCTCTCTCGGTATTATTATTAATGATCTCTCTCTCTCTCTCTCTCTCTCTCTCTCTCTCTCTCTCTCTCTCTCTCTCTCTCTCTCTCTCTCTCTCTCTCTCTCTCTCTCTTTTACACTTTCTTTGTTTTGTCTTCTCTCGATCTGAACCAGCGTGTCTGCTTCATCTTTAAATAGTCGTTTAGATGATGAAATCAAAACAAGCGATATATATTCTGGGTGGGAAGGAATCTGAACGCATATGATGACCTTTGCAGTAAGCATGTCATAACCTAGTCGGTAGTCGACCCGACGACTTTAATTATGCTCTCGGGCCTTCACAAAAAAAGATGCTCACAGTCACTTTCCTAGTTTACCCCTCTCCCTTCCCCCACACACGCACAGAGACACACCTTTTTCCTATTCTCTTTGGGTCTAGTGTATCTAGTCCTTGCCGCACAGTTATTTCCTTAGAGCTTTTCCCTACCTACTGCTTACTACCTTATCCTGAATGTAAGCACTAGCACTCACACCTTTCACTTTTATTTATAACTACGCGCAGCTGTAAAATTGTTTTAATGAAGTGGCGTAACACAGACGCTAAAATGACGACTGCTTCACTGAGAAATAAGTGACATACAACTGTATACTGTGTTTCTTCGTTTGTGTGTGATATATATAAATATAAAAAACTAGACCAAAAGGGTTGACTACCAGTGCTTGTAATTTAGAAGAAACTGCAAATTGAGTAGGAAAAAGCCTTGTCAGGGGAGAGAATTGTGCAGTATCGACCAATGATCATAGATCTACTTTGGTCAAAGCACACACACACCAAACAAAAAAGATAGGAAAGAGGGGGTGCGCTAAGTAAATGACTGGAAGCAATGCATACGGAAGCTCGCTCCCCTCCCCCTCACCCCCCCCCCCCCAAGGGGGGCGTATCACTTTTCCAGCCCCTTGGTACATGGAAATTTAAATCTAGCTCCCCCAAGGGGTCCAGATATTTTTAGCCGGTGTGGACAGCTGTTTCGGTCTAGGCGAGCTCTTTAGCACACCATCGGCAACACTGAAAGAAGAGAAGGAACTTTTGCCTACCTGCAAAGAAGACCACATTTTACTGCGGTTGTATATAGATATAGATATATCAAACACATTGTAATAATGACATTCGATGTCAACGCAAAAATCTTCAGAAACCAGAAGACTCGCGCCAAATGTAGTGCCAAACATTTTGTGACTTGCCTGCCAAGTAGTACGATATTGTATTGTACATACTTTTTCTCTATGTTTGATCATGCCAAGCTGAGATACTGTATCTGTGATAACTGATCTCAAGAAGGCGGTCATTTTAATTTTTGTTGTTACGTCCCATAATCAAGCAGCACGATTAACCTCTTTAAACTCATTCGAGACATGCCGCATACGGATACGCGGCTAAAAGCCGCGTATCCGTATGCGGCACGTCTCGAAGGTGTTAATGCATTTTTATACGTTATGAGCTGGCTCATTTCCAGCATGAAATAATCTCGAAATTGTCTATTTTACCATGTTATTCAGCGGTATAATGGTTTAGTACAAACTGTAAAATTGTGAGTCGTGAGTGTGAAAACAAACAATATTTGGAAAAAAATAAATAAAGCTAACTCTTGGCGATATTCTTTTATGTTTGTAAGTCACTATGTCTGATAGATTACAAATTACACGCCATGAAAGGAGTCGAAAACATTGTACCACTCAGTATGTATTACATTTTGTACAATAAAAAAAAAATATTCAGTAAAATACAGAAACTTCCTGTATGACGCAAACTTTTGTTTTCTGCAGGACCTACTTCTGATTATCCAAGACGACCTCGCCTGCTACTTCACCGATTTAGCGGATGACCATGAGTACCTACTTGCGACAGACCACTTGAGGAGGGAGTATGAGGTGGGTACACGGCTGATAACACCAACAGGTTTATTATTACCTGACACCTTACCGCCCTTGTGTTTGCATCCGCAGTTACCTAGTGCACAAAAGGCGATCGGGCCGACGTCGACCAGATGGTCCTTTGCGTATTGGGTACTTTTCACGGGACCAGCACTAGGGGGTTAATAGCAGCTATTACACGTGCAGCAGTAGGACGTTTGTGAAATTAACCGTTTCTCTGGTTGTTGTCGCAGACCGTTTTAGAAATATGTATGTATGTGTTTCGATGGCATGTGAAAAATATTTATGTTGATTTATTTTATTTTATTATTATTATTTAAATTTTTAAAAAATGCTGTTAGTACTATTGTTTAAATCTGAGTATTTTGGCAGTTAACCTTATTTGTAATGATCACATGTCAAAGATTTTAATATTTTAATAATAAATGTATATGGCATTATTATATGATATATACAATTTCAAATAAAGGCGTCGCCCAAAGCCAAAAGTGCACGCAATCAGAGTAGCTCCAAGGGATATAATTTTACATTTCAATTCTGAGAGTGCTTGCCAGTGATAATGCCATGGACTTCCAGCGTGGTGAGCTTGCATTGCGTCATCAGGACATCAGCTGCCCTTTTTGTGACTGCAAGGCTCACTAGATCTAGAAAAGAAGGGGAGTGGGAGAGAAGGAATGACACCTATCATTTTGAGCCTTCCACTGAAACACCCATTGCAAGAAGCAATAGGGACTACCCCCAGGCGCCCCGCCGTATAATCTTAGTAGCAGAAGTCATACAGATTTATTTTATTAATATTATGTAAACATTTTATATTAGAATGTCTTGGTATTAATTAATGTTTACTGGATGATTTTTATTTTCACTTTTCCCCGTCCACAAAATTGTAATTGCCCTTTAACTCTTTTAGTCCCAAGATGCATTTCCCAAATTTTGAAAGTGTTATTTAGCGACTATGTACCAGTTGCAGAAGATGGATTGACCATGATAATTCAAGGGTAGTGCCGGATTAGCTATGCTTTCAGACGGCATAGATCCTCATGAGGTCCCCGCACCTACCGGGGCTTTATGAGGATGTATGTATCTTGCAGTTGGATCGTGTCACCTAGTTCCCGGCAGTCAAGGGGTTAATTGAACAACCATTGAAGGAACATGGACACAAAGTAGTGCCAGCAAGAGGCATTGATCCTCATGAGCCTCGGCAACTGCAGGGGTTGATGAGGATGTTTGTCTCTTGCAGTTGGAGGGTCGCGTTCATTTTTTTCTCGCTGCAATAAGGGGGGTTAATCCGCTCAATGAACAGATTAACCCCTTTATTTCAGCGAGAGTAGGTTGGGAGTTGACAAAAAGCATAAGCCGCGTATCCGGAGGCGGCATGTCTCGAATGAGTTAAGGGTGCCCGAGGCCAGACCATGCTTAGTACTAAAAAAATAAAATAAAAATCAAAAGCGGATGGTGGTGGGGGTGGTAAACAGTAAAGGATCATGAGGACCGTTTGCAGAGGTGGGAGGGACGGGGGAGGGGAGGGGGAGGGGCGTGTGCGAGTCTGATTTTACCGCTTCTGGCCAAAATACGTTGTAAAAGAGGGGGGTTCCAAACTCCCACACAGGGACTTTGATATAACATTTTGAAGTAGTTTGGGGTTGGGAGGGGAGAGGTTCCAGAACCCCTGTTACCCCCTCCCCCCCACACCCCTTCCCCCCAATCAGATCCGCCCATGCTTTTATACAAACATTCCTTAAATCTGCACCTCGTCCTTATCATTCTATGTGTTTCCGACGAACAATGTGCACTGTACAAACATTCATTGTCTTTATCGTTCTATGTTCTTCCCACAAAGATGAGCAATTGTACAAACATACATGAACTTAGGTTACAAAGTAAAGTAGGTTATAGCACTGTCAGGGGAGAGAAATGTGCATGATCGACCAGTGATCATAGATCTACTGTGGCCAAAGCACAAAAAAAAAGATAGGAAAGAGAGGGGGCGCTAAGAAAGTGACCGAAAGCAATGCATATGGAAGCCCCCCCGAAGGGGGGCGTATCACATATCCACTGTTCCAGCCACTCAGTGCATGGAAATTTAAATCTAGGTCCCCCAAGGGGGGTCCAGATATTTAGCCGGTGTGGACAGCTGTTTCGGTCTTGGCGACCTCTTCAGCACACCATCGGCAACACTGGAGGAGGCAGGAAATTCTGCCTACCTGCAATGACAACCACATTTTACTGTGGTGTCTGCAGGGGCATACATTCCATGCCACCACCCAGAGTCAAATCTCCATGCACCCTAAAAGAGAACCTACCAAAAGGGGGGAAGGGGTTGCAGTCGATATTGTAGTGATAAATGAAAAGAAAAGGGGAGACTGCCAGTGCTAATATTTTAGGAAGGTTACAAAGTAAAGTAGGTTATAGCACTGTCAGGGGAGAGAAATGTGCATGATCGACCAGTGATAATAGATCTACTGTGGCCAAAGCACACACAAAAAAAAAAAAAAGAGAGATAGAGACTGCCAGTGCTAATATTTTAGGAAGGTTACAAAGTAAAGTAGGTTATAGCACTGTCAGGGGAGAGAAATGTGCATGATCGACCAGTGATCATAGATCTACTGTGGCCAAAGCACAAAAAAAAAAAGATAGGAGGCAGGAAATTCTGCCTACCTGCAATGACAACCACACTCTTTCCTATCTTTTTTTTTGTGCTTTGGCCACAGTAGATCTATGATCACTGGTCGATCATGCACATTTCTCTCCCCTGACAGTGCTATAACCTACTTTACTTTGTAACCTTCCTAAAATATTAGCACTGGCAGTCCCCCTTTTCTTTTCATTTATCACTACAATATCGACTGCAACCCCTTCCCCCCTTTTGGTAGGTTCTCTTTTAGGGTGCATGGAGATTTGACTCTGGGTGGTGGCATGGAATGTATGCCCCTGCAGACACCACAGTAAAATGTGGTTGTCATTGCAGGTAGGCAGAATTTCCTGCCTCCTCCAGTGTTGCCGATGGTGTGCTGAAGAGGTCGCCAAGACCGAAACAGCTGTCCACACCGGCTAAATATCTGGACCCCCCTTGGGGGACCTAGATTTAAATTTCCATGCACTGAGTGGCTGGAACAGTGGATATGTGATACGCCCCCCTTCGGGGGGGCTTCCATATGCATTGCTTTCGGTCACTTTCTTAGCGCCCCCTCTCTTTCCTATCTTTTTTTTTGTGCTTTGGCCACAGTAGATCTATGATCACTGGTCGATCATGCACATTTCTCTCCCCTGACAGTGCTATAACCTACTTTACTTTGTAACCTTCCTAAAATATTAGCACTGGCAGTCTCCCCTTTTCTTTTCATTTATCACTACAATATAGACTGCAACCCCTTCCCCCCTTTTGGTAGGTTCTCTTTTAGGGTGCATGGAGATTTGACTCTGGGTGGTGGCATGGAATGTATGCCCCTGCAGACACCACAGTAAAATGTGGTTGTCATTGCAGGTAGGCAGAATTTCCTGCCTCCTCCAGTGTTGCCGATGGTGTGCTGAAGAGGTCGCCAAGACCGAAACAGCTGTCCACACCGGCTAAATATCTGGACCCCCCTTGGGGGACCTAGATTTAAATTTCCATGCACTGAGTGGCTGGAACAGTGGATATGTGATACGCCCCCCTTCGGGGGGGCTTCCATATGCATTGCTTTCGGTCACTTTCTTAGCGCCCCCTCTCTTTCCTATCTTTTTTTTTGTGCTTTGGCCACAGTAGATCTATGATCACTGGTCGATCATGCACATTTCTCTCCCCTGACAGTGCTATAACCTACTTTACTTTGTAACCTTCCTAAAATATTAGCACTGGCAGTCTCCCCTTTTCTTTTCATACATGAACTTAATTCGTTTTTACTGAGCGCTTTCTCTCGTTTTTTTTCAGCATACGTTGGTTGAAACGATTGAGGGTAAGGGCCATATTGTCCTCCGTTTTGAACAGTCATCTCTAGACGACATGAGAGACAAATACGCTGATCTACTCGCCGACTTTCGGTGCCACGATAAAGACATCTTTACGGCTTTGACCATGTGAGCAAAAGTAGATTGTTATTCATACGATAATGGAGTGCATGCGTACATCAATGAAAATAACACTGTTCAGAATGAAGTGAATAATGCTACATGTATACTGCTCCTGTGCTGGTCTCTGGTCTTGGGCCTTCCGCCCTGAAATAGCCTTGGTCGCCTGCTCGGCGTTAACCTCTAATAACTAACTGGTAAAGTCGAAAATTATATACCAGTACGCATTTCTATCAAAATATTTCACTTACGGAAAACTGAATTGTGATAAACGAATCTTAATGTGTATGTTGACAATGGCTTGCACTTTTACTATCAATAAAATCTTATTAACCCATTTAGCCCCGAGTCCCTACAGCAGGAGATTGATTGACCATGATAATTCAAGTGTAGTGCCATATTAGCTTGGCGCCTTCAGGCGCCAAGCTAATCTGACACTACCCTTGAATTATCATGGTCAATCCATCTCCTGCATTTGGTACATAGTCATTAGGCAACACCTCCAAAATTTGAGAAATGATACCTTGGGGGTAAAAGGGTTAAAATGAGGACTGCTATGTGCCCCTCCTAGTAATGCAGACAGTGCAGGTGTCTTTGCTAAACTTGTTCTTGTACTTTTCTTTTCAAGCATGTTTCTTTCTTTGTTTGGGTATTTCTTTGCATTTTACGCGTTTGGTAGTCACCGCTTTGGACTATCAAACAAAACTCATTGTCGCGGCTTCCATAAAGATAATTTCCCAATGCGCACTAGGCTATCGGGTCCTTGGTCCGCGCACAGCCGTGCGCGGGTCAACGGCGGTCGGCGTCGGCCAGATGGTCTTTGCGCACTGGGAAGCTAGATTCATCCAGGCATGTTTTATTTCATTTATACCTGAATGGCATCAATTTGTGGTCAATATATCGCATTTTTGTGTTTGAAAATGTATGCTGTGTGAATGATATTACGAACTGCTTGATTTTTTTTTTCCTAGCTGAGGAGTATGTTGCTTCATGGGCTCTGGTGACTGGAAAGTGAGACTGAATACGAATTACTTACGTGTATATAAAATTACATATTTGAAGTGTAACATAGTTGCTTTTATTTAAACCATCCATTGAACCCGAATTGAGATGGATATATTTCAATAGCGGAGAAAGAGGGTGACTAAGCAAATACACGTTAGTAAGGTTTCTTATACTGTTCTTCAAATAAGTTTGATTAATCTGTTTTTGACCGTTTGTTGTTGTTTGTTTGTTACGTGATAATGATCATAATAACAACAATAAAAAATAGCATGTGTGTAAGTGTGCGCGTATGTGTGTGAGCGTGTATGTGTGTGTATGCGTGTGCGTGTGTGTGTGTGTGTGTGTGTGCGTGCGTGCGTGCGTGCGTGCGTGCGTGTGTAAGTGAGTGCGTCCGTGTCTATGTATATATATATATATATGTGTGTGTGTGTGTGTGTGTGTGTGTGTGTGTGTGTGTGTGTGTGTGTGTGTGTGTGTGTGTGTGTGTGTGTGTGTGTGTGATGTGAAACGGATCAGCTCAAAGTTTTGTCAGCACGAGTCTTCAACTATGCAAAGCTCCCCTCATGACCACCTAACATTATGTTGACCATAATAGTTTCAGATTAGCTGCATGATAGCTCTATGTTCGGCCACTTGTACACGCAGTGCTTGATAGGCAATCATTAACAAGTCATTCAACTCCGACACGCCACGGCAAGACATGGATCGAGCGAGATAGTTCAAGGGCTGTGCCAGAATAGAATAGAATATAATAGCGGCAACAGTTTTACTACATGTGCCAGAATAGCTTGGCGCCCATAGGCGCCAAGCTATTCTGGCACAACCCTTGAACTATCACGTTCGATCTGTTTCCAGAAGTGTAATACAGTCTTCAGGGGGCAACTTCAAAATTTTGCGGATTTCGGTCCTGTAGCAGAATGTGTTAAGCCCTTCACTGCGTCCAATGCATCATGGACGGAATATTTACATTCACGACAGACTGAGAGCCTGATTGGATGTTTGCGTGAGAATTGCAGATTAAAATAGGTCTGCAAAAATGAGAACAAGATGGGATGAACTATAACCCACAAAGTCCCTTGTGTATGACAGCTGTCCTCGCTGTCAATGGTCTCTGCCTTTTGTCTTTGACCTGATTATGATGTTGAATTATATCCTATTCAAAAAGTCTCGCAGATCTGAGAATGCGTCAGTGAGTTCTATAAGGGGCGCAGGACATACGCGTCATTGATTTGTCAAACGTAATTTGTCATGACGTAAGTTTTAGTTTTTACGTAATTTTATACATTACATGATATGAGTTTCACTTTCGCTTCATAGGCTTGAGAAAATGGTGACAAAACTATAACTTCACTGTACAATTTTAGTCTTGCTATAATTTGTGTGAAAGCAGGTTGACTTTACCTAGCTACATGATAATACTAAGTACTACGGGTCACCTGCATGCTCTTCTGAAAGCGCGTCGATGTGTGTGTGCGTTTTAGTGCGTGCGTGCGCGCGCGTTCCAAACATCTCCAAGAGGCATAGATCCTCATGCGCCTGGATGGCTCATGAGGATCTATTCCTCCTGGGGATGCCCGCATGTTTGTGTGAGAGAGAGCCGCCCGCGCGCGCGCGCGCGCGAGAGAGAGAGAGAGAGAGAGAGAGAGAGAGAGAGAGAGAGAGAGAGAGAGAGAGAGAGAGAGAGAGAGAGAAAAATGAAATGAAATGAAATGAAATGAAACTTTATTTTCCAAGGATAAAAGAATAGGTGCGCAGACCTTTTTTCATTCTTGTCCTTGCTACAAACTACACGAAAACACACACGCACACACACACACACACACACACACACACACATACAGAGAGAGAGAGAGAGAGAGAGAGAGAGAGAGAGAGAGAGAGAGAGAGGAGAGAGAGAGAGAGAGAGAGAGAGAGAGAGAGAGAGAGAGAGAGAGAGAGAGAGAGAGAGAGAGAGAGAGAGAGAGAGAGAGAGAGAGAGAGAGAGAGAGAGAGAGAATGACGTCTTATTTAGAGTATTATGTCAGTGTCTGCGTTGTGACGGAGTTGCCTCTTTTACGTCACCGCCACTGTTTTACATTCTCTAGAAGTAAAGGTTTGTAGTGTTTTAATTCTTTTCTGAAAAGAATTATTTTTTACTAAGAAGTTGAAAGGATACAAAACTGGCTAACAAACGCTTCCATTGCCTTTCTCCAAACTAGCTATATGCAAAGGTTCAAGTAAATATGACAAAAATTACGAACTCTAATCTGTGTCAACCGACTTCCTATAAACGGTTGTTTATGTCTTCAATGAGACATTCAATTACAATATCCTCTAAAGCTCTTTTAGCCACCCATTTAAGAAAGTATTTCGCCAAGTTTCAGGCTTGTGTGTACAGAAATAGCGGAGATTCACTTGTTTACATACATACGCACACACATACATACGCACATACGGCGCTTCGCGAGGTTAGCGTAACTAGACATGACGTAATTTTTATCTTGTTACTTCTTTTTGTTTTAGGTTTAGCCTGCCCGCTTTGACATCATGGACATGCTGTTAAATTCGCCCCACCGCGACCAGTCCTAAAAAGTCCCTTCTATAAATAGAAGGGACTTGAAAAGAGCATGCAAATAGTGCAGCCTATTCAGCCATAGGGGCACACAGCGTCCAGCAGCAGAGGAGAGAGGACGGTGTTTTTCCGCTCTCTCCAACAAGACGCCAAGCAAGCAAGCAAGCCAGCCAGCCAGATACAGAGCGCAAGTGCACGGTCCACCGCACAGCCAGCGCTCCCACTACACACAGCCGACCAAGTCAAGTCAAATCAAGTCACACGCTCGGCGAGATGGAAAAAGGCAAAAGAAATAGAAGGAAGACCAACAAGCAACAGGCGGAGGATTATGCCTCCACCCTCCCCCAAGCGCCTCGACAACAGCCAGCGGCCCAACGGGAGACAAGGAGCCACCGGCCCCCTCTGTCTCCACCGATACGGCCGCTGACGCAACCAGAGTGGGAGAATCTACCCCCACAGATAACACCAGGAAGAAACCTAGTAGCGAAGCCGTTCGCCTACCCGACGTTCCGACCCGACTTTTTCGGGTTCCCATCACCAGAGCAGATACGAATGCTCATGCAAGGTGGGGCGACTCCACCCAGCCCTTACCATATCCAACGGCAAGAAGAAGAAGAAGAGGAGGAAGAAACCCCCCCCGGTCACCCCCATGACACTGCCTGAGGAATCGGAGACATCGTCGGAGCCGGCAACTGAGCCGGACCTCCCGCCCTCCCCGCCGCCGGTCAACCTTCCCGACTCAATTACCCGGGAAAGGCCGGCACTGCCTGTGGAGGCGGGGGCTCGGCTCAGGGGGATGGACTTTGACGATTTAGTCCTCCTGCTGCAGGATGCAGTTCCAATCATCAGGGCAGTGGAAGGGGACGACTACCACCGTGCGCTGGTCGCCGCTCGGTGGATGGTGCACGCCGGGGCTCTAAAAGACCTCCACCCGCCAAAAACAACAGAAACGGCCAGCCAAGCCACCGCCACGACCACCTACAAAGATGGCGAATGCCAGGCAGCACCTGAGCTAAAATCAACAGGGACAACAGCTGCCCCTTCGACGGCATCGAAGAAAATTGGAACCATCACCACTACCACCAAACACAGGGGCTGCAACACAAGGCCACCGCGCCGCCTGTACCACCAACAGAAGAAAAGAGCACCACAACCGATCCAGCTACACAAAAGCCGCCACCGCCGTTGACAGTCAACCAGTCAACCAACACTCAACCACACCGAAGACGCAACCGACCACCAAAGCGAGTCCGGCACCAACGCCCTCCACTCCTCCCCACGCCACCGCCACACATGCGACTGCCAGCTCAACGCCGCCACCCACACCGCCCATTCCAACGCCCGACCCCTCGACCCAGAATCAATTGGCCGCCACCACTACCACCTCACCTCCCCGGACCCTACCACAACCGGCCACGGTTCCCCCGGCCGACACCACCACCCCCGCCACCACTCATCCAACACCTCCTAGAGTGGCTGGCAAACCAACTCCCTCCAGCCTGGCGCTAGGCGACTGCCCCCCGGCCTACCACCTGCCTCCTCCACCACCAACCACCCGGCCCCGGCAGTAACATCAGCCAGCGGCGCGACGGAGCGACAGACAGACAGTGAGACGGCCCCTCCCCCCCTCCCCTGGCCCACCCCCCCCTGGACGAAATCAGCGACAGCTGGAAGTCCCAATCCCTTCTAAACATCCGATCCGATCCAGCCATAGGGGCCGCCTGACGATGGTGCGGCTTTGACTCAACGCAAATCCGCTGCGCCACAGCCTGCGCGCCACCGCGTCACTAATTCAAGTCAGAATAAGCTAGTGACACGGTGGCGCGCACGCGGTGACGCAGCTGATTTGCATTTAGTCAAAGCCGCACCATCGTCAGCCCCCTATGTATTTAGCCCGTACGCAGCAGCGGCGGCTCGTGAGGATATGTGTGACTCTAGCCGATATTCTTAAAATATCGGCAATAGTCATATATGTTCATGAGCCACCGCTGCTGCGTACAGGCTGCACTATCTGCATTATTTCTTTCTCGTTTTTGTCTACCGTATTTAAAAAATACGGTAAACTTTGAAATGGGGCTGGTCGGAGCGCATTACGGAGCATGACGTTTTCGGCGTGCGGGGCAGAAATTCTGGCAAAGAGCGCCAAAACGCCATATGTGTGTGTGTATGTGTGTGTGTGTGTGTGTGTGTGTGTGTGTGTGTGTGTGTGTGTGTGTGTGTGTGTGTGTGTGTGTGTGGGTGTGTGTTTGTGACAGCGACTAGAGCCAGCGTTTGAAGACGGACAAGGTAACAATTTTAGGATATTGGCCTTAAAAGAATTATCTCGGGAACTTTTTTTCGATGTTTTGATTAAGATGCTCATTGGCGAGAAAATGGCCGTTTCACAAAAACCGATTGATCCACATTGGAGTCCGTAATTTTTCTTATTTTTACTAGATATTTTGCGTATAGCTAGATAAAAGGGAGATATTGGATGAGTTCATTAACAGGATTGTATCTAAGAACTTTTTGAGTGATAAACAACTATTTTTTGAAAAAATATATATTTTCACGTTTTTAATTTTAATTTCACGACGAATTATATGGGTTAATCTTAAAACAATTGAATCTTTATTACGAAAAAAAAAAATCTTCTCAGTAATAATCGCATGGTTTTTCGTATACTGTATTTACATAAGCTTGCAGTTTGTCTCGGCTGTCGGGTACGATTAGGTTAATTGTAACCTGTATGCCCTAGGTGTGAAAATTAAACAGTTTTCTGCACCACTCTTTCGAAGTCATTTGTAAAACAGCTAACATAACTTTAATTTTTCTTCTACGAAAAAAACCCACACACTATCTTCTCGTTAATACCCATACGATTTTTCATAAACAGTGTTTGCATAAGCCTGCTGCTTGTCCCGGCCCTGGGGTAGAATTAGGTCAAATTGTGACTTGTAAACCTGAGGCGTGAAAATCAGCAAGAAAATCGCAAAGTTGATTCTCTGATACGGCAAATGTTAAAACTGCGATGAGTGACGTATAACATCGAGTTGTCACTATGAACACGGCGTCGTGGGACTAATGATGCCATGACGCGAAGCTTGAAGTGACTTCATTTCGCTGCTCGTGCTATCATTCTTCTTCCGAATAGCTATGCTACGCCATACCACAGAGCTTACGAATGGCGGAAATCGCCGTGTGTCCGTCTTTATTTCTGTGTGCCATTGTGTGTGAATCAGAGGGTGGGTTAGAGTAGAAGGAGATGGATTCCTGTCGCTACACAGAGCGTACTAATGACGGGAAGCGCCGTGTGTCCGTCTTTATTTGTGTGCGTCGACGTGTGTTGATCAGAGGTTGGCTTAGAGAGGAGAACTCTGAATGTTCCTAAAAGATAAACGCATCTGAGCTCCAAACAATACGGTAGACTTTGGGATGAAATCCTCATCTTGTTTTTCTTGACCCAGTACGCAAACGGATATCTTTCCAAGGTCGGCCCGCCGGCACACAGTCATACGCGGGTTTATTGCGGCCGACCCGATGGCCTAATACGTACAGGGCGTTTGTGACAGAATAGGTTTGTTTAACTCATTCGAGACGTGCCACCTCCGTATACGCGGCTTATGCTGAGTATCCGGAGGTGAAACGTCTCAAATGAGTTAATGCTATCTGTAAACAACAATTTTAGCCAAAAATGTTGTCTGAATTTTTGTCGTCTTCATTGGCAGCGGATAGAAATGCTGGATATTTGTGTTGACTGCCTGTTCTACCTTAGTTCATAAAATAATCAACATTTATACACTGAAAAAAATTGTAACAACAAAATGTGTAGCCCGAGCGACCGAAAATGTATAACGGGCGCACAGAACTAACAGTACACAAGACAGGATGATGTTGTCTTGTATTTGAATATAAAACACTACCAATCGTGTCATATGCACAGCAGTTTGTTGAGAACAATTACGCCGTCGGTTAAAAAAAAAAATGATGTATACATTTCTTTCTTCTTTAAACACTGCACTGTAGAGCACAGACCTATTTATTTATTATTTTTTTTAAATTATTTTTTAAAAAAGCGGATCCATCACATCCATTAGTTACCCAATCCTCAAAAAGCCATCGCGCATATGCACCAACGAAGTACTGACCCATTGCGCACAGATCATCTGGCCGATGTCGGCCGCCTTTGTCACGGGCGTGCGCTGGCCAACGGCGGCCGATGTCGGCCCGATGTCCTTTGCGCACTGGGTATGAGGTGTCCGATGTAAGCCAATGGCACAACCAAAGCTGATTTTACCCGCAGAATAGAATAGGCTTAACTCATTCGCGGCCAGCCGCATCCGGATGCGCGCCTTATGCCGCGCAACCGGATGCGGCTGGCCGCTAATGAGTTGAAGGCCCACTACCGATCCGACGTAACTGTTCAATCCATCCATCCATCCATCCATCCATCCATCCATCCATCCATCCATCCATCCATCCATCCATCCATCAACTTTATTGTTCCAAATACATGTTGCCACGTACAGGAAAATTTGTCTTGCCACTTCAGGTGCAAACTCGCAATCACCCACACTCACAACAGTTTACAAACAACAAATGGACAATGGCTTAGGACGGGTGAAGCCCGTCGCCAAGGCGTCTCATGGCCGGCGCCAACGGCCCCAACCCGACCTGAACCTCCCTAACTCAAAGCAAACTAAAGACAGCCCTATCATAGTATCTCTTAAACACGTAATATAATGCTTTTAAACTCTGTTGGCCGAGACTAGCTGCACAAATGAGAAATACGCATACCCCCCCCCCCATCCCCCCCCCCCCAAAAAAAAAAAAAAAAAAAAAAAAAAAAAGAAAGAAAGAAAAAAAAGACGAATTATACCTTCAGAGTTGCTACCTGGGGGCCCGTCGCCATAAGAACAGCGCCCGCCATTAGACAGTCGCTCCGGCATAAACAGTCACCACCTTAATTATAACTTAACTAGTATATAACTTCATAGTCATTTTTAAAGCAAGGGTAGTAGAACGTTAGTATATAACTTCATAGTCATTCTTGAAGCAATGGTAGTAGAACTACAGCATTAACGTGAAAGCAGTCCAAAATGGTTTCTAAAGAGTACACACATGCACACGCTGTTGTAAGAAACACAGTCATTGTTTCGGGGAGGTGTCTGTCATCAGATCATTCGGCTGGAATGTGGGGGCCTGAAGATACACTTCTTTAACAGATGGTTACGAAACTCTACACACAGGTCTACCTTTGGTTTATTTAGACACAGGACAATCCAGTTCAGCACACGTCGTCTTTATATCAAGTAACCTGACAATGACTTAATTCTATAAATGCAACGCTATTGGTACGAGAAACAGCTAAAAGTAGATGACACCCTAAATCAGCACAGAATAAATAAGTGCAATTACGCTTGTGCTTTTGCTGCGTGTCCAAACTGCTGCGTTCATTGGATGTGTCGACAAGGCATAACAAAGTGAAACACAAATGGTGCTTAAATGTGTCTTCTGAATTAGGTGTAATAGTACTTTAAGCAGGGGACACAAGGTTATTGTTCACCTCGGGTGTTACTGAATAACCACGGTGGAAAGTTCTCATCACCTACTCGTTCCCTTTTGTTTGTGAAATTATCAATAAACAGCGAAGCACGCTTATAAAGAACAAGTACAACACGATTGTGTTGTACTTGTCCTTTCTGAGCGTGTTTTGTTTGGTGAATTTCCTTGCATTACACGCGCTTGAAAGTCACCTTTTTGGTATATTATTGTCTAAGCGCTGTGTCAGGGGATGATTCAATTAAGTTCTTACAGTTAGCTGGAAAAAAATCGGAGTTTTGCAAAAGGCGATCAGGGAAAAGAGACGGTATAAGTCAAAAATAAAACACATCGTTTGATATTAAAACACATTTGGCCATACCTGCTCTAAAAGGTGTCCTACACCTCTGGCCCAGTTACACACAAACGTGAGTAGGCTGTTTCCGGTTACTTACATAATGATTAAATAGCTGTATCTTCCGGGTCGTACTCGGGTCTGAATTTGGAGCAGATTTTTTGTAGAGCAGACAAAGGTCGAGACCCAAAACTGACGGAGGACAATACAAGCCGGAGGATACAGAACCATGCTGAAGTCCTACCTGGTAGGCTTTATTCTGGTGAGTACAGATGCTAAATTAACATTCACCCCAATGCGCAAAAGCCATCGGGCCGACGCCGGCCGTCGTTGGCCCGCGCAGACCCGTGCGCGGGCCAACGACGGCCGACATCGGCCCGTTGGTCTTTGCGCACTGGGACCGTACTTCGTTGGTGTATATGCACACACGGAGTGGTGTTTGTGTCTTCATAATTATTTCGATCATAGATCCAGTTATCAAAATACGACTTCCTGACCTTTTCAACATAACTATATTATTTTCATGCTGACCATAATAAGATAGGGTTTTGTCGTGGAGTTTCACAATGTGTGAGTATATGTTAAATCGTGAGTGGAGATGATTTACGAGCCTCGACTTGCTTTTAACACACACGTTCTGCCTCCGAGGCTCTGCCAATAATAAATATGAAATGACCTCCATAACACGAAGTGCTGCAGCTATGTCGTCAATAATTCTTTATCGAGTTCTACTGTGACGTCAAGGGGTAAACACACTGAGTCCTACGGTTGAAACACCAAACTAGGAATTGTCCTCCGCAAAAGGGTTCTTTAAAATTCATCTTGTAGTATGTATGGACGTGGATTTAAACGATAGGCCTGATCTGAGATAGAAGTCTTTGTCTACTTTAAGCTAAGACTTCTGTGTTAGACGAGGTCGATTATTTCAGTCCATGTTCACGCCTTATTCATTGCAGGAGACAAAAGGACAATGCTGGTTGAACGATCTATGTTGTTGGTAGCAGGGGCTTGCTAAACGAACCATTGTCGGCCTAAGTGAGGGATGTACAATTAACCATTGTACCCGGAATTCCTTCAGGGTATAATGGTTACTTTTATATCCCTAGGACGCTTTGTTGTCTAGCGTGTATTTTTGCCCTATATCAAACAAAGCTGGTGCCCAGGAAGTCGAATATTCACAACAGAACGTGTCACGAAGTGTAACAAGGAAATCCGTCAAGTGTTTCTTTTCGTACCGAGGTCATATACTAAGGTTTGCAGTTAGTGTGATTGGACGTGTGAAAACGATGCGAGATAAACAGTGGTACGAGAATAGCTTAGCGGCTTCCGCTGCAGGAGCTCATTAATAAAAATCTACCAAAAATTTTATGTGCATTTTCTGACCTACTTCTGATTTAGGAGTGCATTTTATTGATGTTCAGCGGTGAGTCTTAATTCCATGTCACTAACGGACTGAAAATATACTGAACAGCAAAAGAAATGCAACAATTTTGGAAATCACCGGAAACACTAAAGTGTGTCCGACGATTTAAAAAATGACGCATTCCTTTTTCTCGACAGATTAACATCTTTACAGACTCGATCCTTTTTCTGTTAGTCCCAATTCCAACACCACATAATTAAAACAAACAACAAGCACCACATTATTTCTTGACTATTTTGGCCGGACTATGCTAAAAACCTCGTCGGGCGAGCATAACGTCTTAGGGCCGTCGTGGGCCTTAGCTGGCCAGAGCACAACAGTGCGCGGACCAGCTAAGGCCTTCGTCGAAACGAAGACCTTGTGCGTACTTAAGCCAGTGCCGCATAAGACGGCTAAAGTCGAATGCGGCCCGAGAACCATCTGCTGACTGGCTGTTTAGCGCAGCTGTCATTGCGGGCTAAGGCCGACGTAAAACCGAGGACATTTTGCTGACTGTGTACTCTCACTGCAGGGTCTGGTGGCAGGGCAGACTGATCTCCAGGATTTCGACACGAAGCGACAGGACTACGAGTTTGTCTTCCACGATGATCACGTTAGGCAAAGATTTTGTGACTGGCTAAGCTCTCTGTCTTTTAAGTCTCTTTCTTACAATTCCCTTTCCATGCTTTCTGTTACCTTCGCTTTCTTTATTGCCGAAGCAAGGATTACTTGTAGGATAGGACAGAATTCTAGGAAATAATATGAATATTCCCCTGTTAAATTACAGACAGAACAAATTTCAGGCACTGTGCTAAATTATGCAGTAACCCATTCAGCCCTGACACACTACAACAGGAGATGGGTCGACCATGATAATTCAAGGGTAGTGCCAGATTAGCTTGGCGCCTGTCGGCGCCAAGCTAAGCTGGCACTGCCCTTGAATTATCGTGGTTGATTCATCTCCTGCAACTGGTGCATAGTCATAAGATGACACCTCCAACATTTGGGAAATACGGCCGTCGGGCTGAGTGAGTTAATGCAATATGTGAATATCGTAAAGAAGATGATCGATATAAAACAAGAGAGACAGCATTTTAGAAAATTTATTGTTTTCATCCCTACGTCACATGACCAATCTCTGTAGCGCAAATTGTGCCACATGACTGAGCTACAAAAACCCTTGTAGCGACAAATGGCGGACTTTTTTTGTAGCCCTCTTTCTGACGCGTCTTCGACGTCAGTTTTGTTCTATAAAAGAGCACCAAACGTTATAAAGTACAAAGTTACTTAGTGTTGTTCGAAACAACAGACACACTACTGGAGACGGCAACGCCATGAAAGTTTTTAATTAGGGCACAAGTCTATTATGTATAAATATATATTCCTTTTACGTCAGTCATGTCTGGCGCGATCCAGGACGGAAGATTTCTTTCTTGATTTCTTTTACGAAAATAGCGGAGGAATGAAAACAAATACGTTATTGGTAGCAGAGACTTGCTGCACGGACCGTTGTAGGCCTTCGGGAGGTCAAAAGAACCATTGTACCCCTTCGGCCTTCGAGGTACAATAGTTCCTTTGACCTACCTCAGGCCTACAAGAGGCCGTGTAGCAAACCCGTGCGACCAATAACTTATGTTTTCTCCCTTCCTCGCAATTCTGTCTGTTTTGCATGAGGACAGATGTACAAATTCACACTGGCCCTGACACTGCCTTTGCCTTTTCAAAATGATGGTCTACACTGCCAGATTTGGGAACTGTCCTCTGATGACTACATAATACAGGGAGACAAGACTGACGTGATAGTTCAAGGGTGGTGCCAGAATAGCTTGGCTCCAACAGGCGCCAAGCTTTTCTGGTACCACCCTCGAACTACCCCGGTCAGGAGTGTTGAAGTACCCTTGAATTATCATGGTCGATCCAGCTCCTGCTGTAATGCGTCGGGGCTGGATGGGTTCATAGAATCTTTTGGAATGTTGTCAAGATTACGAGTGGGCGCATAACTTATTTTGCTTGTCCCTAGGATCTGCTGCTGATTATGCAAGGAAACACGTGTTACTTCATGGAGTTTCCAGAGGCCAGAGAATTCCATCTTCAGACCGATGATAAGAAGATCTTAGTAGAGGTATGAATAAAAAATAACCTATATACAAGACTAAGAGAGAGAGAGAGAGAGAGAGAGAGAGAGAGAGAGAGAGAGAGAGAGAGAGAGAGAGAGAGAGAGAGAGAGAGAGAGAGAGAGAGAGAGAGAGAGAGAGCGAGAGAGAGAGAGAGAGAGAGAGAGAGAGAGAGAGAGAGAGAGAGAGAGAGAGAGAGAGAGAGAGAGAGAGAGAGAGAGAGAGAACCCACCCAATGCGCACAAGGTCATCGGGCCGACGTCGGCCGCCGTTGGCCCACGCACGGAACAACGGCTGCCGATGTCGGCCCGATACCTTGTGCGGATTGGGAAAGAATCAACCAATCAACTGAAAGGTCAAACGAATGACTAAACAAAAGAAACATCACGTCAACTAACCGAAAAAAATGCCTTTCTTTCTCTCTCTCTCTCTCTCTCTCTCTCTCTCTCTCTCTCTCTCTCTCTCTCTCTCTCTCTCTCTCTCTCCCCCACCCCCACCCCTACATACCGGCCACTGATTCTTAATCCTTACTAATCTAGCTATTGGCCGTAAATCACAGACTAGATCTATTTTGTTAACGCACTCATCCATCGGTTGCCAATAACTTATATTACTATTACATTTATAATATTTCAATTCAATCAAATATTGAATGGCGTCATACATTTAGAGTTGAGCGACGGGTTAGTAGCAGAGGTTTGCTACACGGGTCCCTGTAGGCCTGAAGGAGGCCAAAGGAACCATTGTACCCCGAAGTCGCCTTCGGCCTTCGGGGTACAATGGTTCCTTTGACCTCCCGAAGGCCTACAAGGGTCGTGCAGCAAACCCCCGCTACCAATAACGTATTTGTTTTATTCCTGCTTTATCTTTGCAAAATAAAACAAGCTGAAATCTTATGACCTGGATCACACCAGACATGACTGACATGTATACATAATAGACTTATGGCGAAATGTACAATATTTCATGACGTTTCAGTCTGCATTGTTTCGAACAAAATAAGTAACTGTGTACTTTAGAACGTTTCTGTGCTCTTTTATGGACTAAAACTGGCATCTAATACGCGTCACAAAGAGGGCTACAAAAAGTCCGACATGATTCGCTACAATATAAGTTATTGGTCGCAGGGGTTTGCTTTGCTACACGGACCCCGAAGGTCTGAGGGGTACAATGGTTCCTTTGACCTCACTCAGGCCTACAAGGGTCCGTGCAGCAAGCCCCTGCAACCAATAACGTATTTGTTTTCATTCCTCCACTATTTTCGTAAAATAAATCAAGAATGGATCACGCCAGACATGACTGACGTGAAAGAAATATACATTTATACATAATAGATTTATGGCGTAATTTTAAATATTTCGTGACGTTGCCGTCTCCAGTACTGAGTGTGCTTGTTGTTTCGAACAACACTAAGTGACTTTTTACATTAGAACGTTTTGGTGATCTTTCATAGAGAAAACTCGCATCGAAGATGCGTCACAAGAAGTCCGCCATTTGTCGCTACAAGGGTTTTTGTATCACGGTCACATGGTACGGTTTGCACTAAAGAGACTGGTCGTGTGACGTAGAGATGAAAACAAGAGTTTTTGTAGCGAGGTCACATGGTACGGTTTGCGCTAAATTATTTGGTCGTGTGACGAAGGGATGGAAACAAATGTTACTGTAAAGCTTGTGGCTGTTGGCGGAGCTTTTTGTCGCTGTGATTCCCGAAAGAACCATCGCGATAAAAAGCGCTATCGACAGCCAAAGGGTACTGTGTGTACGTCTCTGATTTTAGAACTTACAGCCTGCGGCCGTAAAGTGGGTCTTTAACCAGTCGAACTACAGTATACTTCGCTTATAACATAAGTTGTGTATAAAACACTTTTCAGCACTCATTTTATATAAATTATAACAAACTTCGGATTTATTGGGAACCCTGGCAAACTACAAGGTTCGCGAATCCATGTTCAGCTAATTCGCTTCTTTAAATTCGCATTAGCATTATAAGTTTTTTTAAAATATTTTTTAAATAAATTTTATTTCTGTTTTAATAGTCTGCATTATAAGTTATTGGTAGCAGGGGTTTGCTACACGACCTTTGTAGGCCTTCAGGAGGTCAAGGGAACCATTGTACCCCGAAGTTCGGGGTACAGTGATTCCTTTCATCTGTGTAGCAATCCCCTGCTACCAATAACGTATTTGTTTTCATTTCTCCACTATTTTCGTAAACGAACTCAAGAAGAAATCTTCCGACCTGGATCAAGCCAGATATGGTACGTCAAAGGAATATATATTTATACATAATAGACTTATGACATAATTTAAAATCTTTCATGACGTTGCCAGTAGTGTGCCTGTTGTTTCGAACAACACTAAGTAATTTTGGGCAGTGGGCAGATGTTCACATCTGCACGGGACATAGACGACCCCGCCCTCCACGAGTCTTATAGGGCAGTGGGCAGATGTTCACATCTGCACGGGACATAGACGACCCCGCCCTCCACGAGTCGCCTGCTGCCTTGCAGGCCTGGCCGCTTGGCTGCGGAAAGGCTAAGGGAGGAAACCCCCGACATCAAAGCCCCCGTGTCTCCGGGGAAGGCTTTTGAGCCAGAGACTAGGACAAGGACAGTCTGATATAAAACCTACGACCCGAGGACCTCGATGCCATCGTCCCAGCTTGCTAGGCCATGGCAGATGAACCAAGGGTTTAAAGGGTGGGGCCAGTACTGCGCACACTGCACTCCACCAAAAAGCTCCACCGCGCAGGCTTTAGGAAACGTCCACGGACCATGACACTGACCATTCCAAGTCCTGTAGCGACGGGCGAGGGGCGAAACGGCAGGTGAAAGATGTCACTGGAAGCCGCAGTCTCAAACCTGCATGCAGGCGGTTCAGGATATTGGTCGCCTGATGTTGACCTGGGGATGACAACATCACTCGGCACACCCTGAACGACCAAGCAGCCTTCTCTAGGGACAGCACTGCTTGCTCCACACGGAGAGGGGCCTAGAAAAGGTGGCCTAACCAAAGCTCATCCCCTCGTAACCCAGTTGGCTAGCCGCGGTCAACGGGCATCTTCTCCTGCGGTCAAAAAACAAGAA
>BTPG01000002.1:96576760-96649260 GCA_036245525.1 Semisulcospira habei
GAGCCCCCGCAATTGCGGAGGCTCATGAGGATCTATACCTCATGCAGTTGGTGATGTTTATATTTTCTAAGCACTGAACGGATTAAGGTATAAAATCAGAGACCAGTACAGGTTTTTACATGCTTTTTACTTTGACTTTTTATTTTGGCATTGACGTTCATTTTGTGACTTTTTCCCTGTATTGTAGGATTTTCTTATTCAACTGATTAACAAAGACCACGAGCGCAACGTGCAGGTGTCATCTCTGGACGTCATGAGAGACAAGTTCTCAGACCTGCTGGCCGACTTTCGCTGTGTGGACCACGACATTAAAACATTGGTTGTCAACGGTGAGTGATGTGCATGTCTCTTTCGGGCAGCATTTGTTGACCAGGGGTCAGTTGCATGAGCGAGTTTAGTCCTGCGCCTGTCACTAAGCAAGGCGCGCGTTTAACTGAAATAACTAACTAATCTGACGGGTAGTAATATCGGTTTCGGTTGTTTGACGAAACTTGTTCCGCATAGTTGAACAAATAAACCAACCAACCAACCAACCAACCAACCAACCAACCAACCAACCAACAAACAAACAAATAAACTGACTAACAGTTAAACAAGCGACAAAGAAAGAAAGAAAGAAACAACAAACAAACAAACATATAAGAAACAAATAAAGAAACAAACAAAACAAGTATTCCTTTTTTATATGCATCTTACAATCTTTATCGCTTGCGCGATATTATACCAGTTAACCCTTTTTAGCCTTGGGACTCTGCAGGCGCCAAGCACATCTGGCACTACCCTTGATTTATCATGATCAATCCAAATCCTTCAACCGGTGCATAGTCGTTGGGCAACACCCCTTAAATTTGGAGCTAAAAGGATTAAATGATAACAGCCATAACGAGCGCTTTACCATGTGAAAGCAACGGACATTTAGTTCACGTTGTAGTTCATTGAAATGCAATATAAATCTCGCTTTTGTAAAAAAAAAAAAAAAAAAGCATGCCTTTCGCCTTGCCCTCATAGGGCAATAAAGTATACTGGCGAGCACAAGAAATGCGACATTTTTTGGAACCATCGGAAACACGAAAGTGTTTCCGATGGTTCCAAAAATGTCGCATTTCTTTTGCTCGTCAGTATATATGCTACAGTGCGGATTCTGTGTTACAGATCAGGATATCCCTGACGGACAAACGTCACAAGGCAGCCAGACAGGCCATCATTTCTCATGGTTTCAGCTGCTGCTTACAGGGCACATTTTACATATCCCATTTTTGCCAGTTATTGGAAAATAGATCATTTTATGTTGTAACCCCTGCACTGCCGAACAGCACCCAAGAACAAGAGGCAAAGAACCTCACATACTTTTTCCGCTCACCGTGGAGGGGTCAAAAATGCTCTCGGAGTGAAGAATAAAGTATTGATTGCATGCAGATATAATTTAAGCACAGCTTCAAAAAGCAGTGGCATTAAAATATCTGTGAGTTTTATGTTAGTATATATTTTGAACTTTTTTGTACAGGTCTAAAAGTATGTAGGTGTGTATGTGTATGTGTGTGTGTGTATGTGTGTGTGTGTGTGTATGAGTGTTTGTGTATGCATGTGTGTATGTGATGGTGTGTGTGTATGTGTGTGTGTGTTTGTGTGTGTGTGTGTGTGTGTGTGTGTGTGTGTGTGTGTGTGTGTGTGTGTGTGGGCGTGCATGTGCGTGTGTGGTGGGTGTTTTAGAAATTAATGTTACAACTTTATTGTGTGTGTGTGTGTGTGTGTGCGTGTGTGTGTGTGTGTGTGTGTGTGTGTGTGTGTGTGTGTGTGTGTGTGCGTGCGTGCTTGCGCGTGCGTGCGTGTGTGTGTGCATGCGTGCGCGCGCGCACGAGCGTGTGATTGAGTGATTACTTTACATAACTAAATTCTGTCATTGAAACGTCACTTGGACGACAAGACATTTCGACTGTAAGAAAACATGTGTATACTTATACCATAGAAAGATAAAAACAGCACCGAAATCGTGTCTTGTTGAAAAACCACTGACCTACTTTTCATATCCAATCGACCTTATACACCCAGCGCAACACGCGGGAAGTGAATCGCTCGTGAAAGCTGAAAGGCTATGTTTGATTAGCTTGGCGCCTTCAGACAAACACTACCTTTCAGCTGTCGTCATCAAAAGGACTAAATTAGTCGCAATGCTTCCATCATACTTTCCCATTTTCAACAACTTGTAGCGAGAGCTAATAAGACGACTTGAACACGGTGCATTTGTGGATGCATTGTGCTAAGAATGCATTTTGCGAATAAAATATTCTTGGAACTGTTACTCCAGTGTGGTCTACAACCTCAGTGGCGGCTCCAGGGAGGGGGGGGGGGGTGGCAGGGGGCCAGGGTCCCCCTTCCGTCAGCCCTGACCCCCCCCCCCCCAATATTTTTTGATGGTTATTTGTAGAAGTTGTGTTTTAATATTCGATGGTTCTTCTTTTCTTGTACGGTGTATTTCACAATTATCTCACTGGACGGTGGGTGGGCCTAGTGTGTTCATGGACCTATCTATAGTCAAATATCCTCACTGTGGCACTGCTGAACTGTATCTGTCACAGTACTTCACCTAGACATAGAGTGCCATGTGCCCCTGCACTCACAGGGGCTCACGTAAATCAGTGCCTCTTGCTGTGCGTACAATCCTTATTGCATCCTCAGACTGAGGCAGCAATCTGGCAATAATCCGCGGACTGCTGGTCAACCCCATCGGTGGAAAAGTGTCTGATCTTTGTTGATATGGGGCCCAACTCAATCCCTGAGCAAGCCATAGAGTTTCATGCGCCCCTTCAGTTACAGGGGTTCATGAGAAGCATCACCTCTTTCTGTGCGATACCATTCTCATTGTATCCTCATACGTGGCAGTCATCTAGGTTGAAGTCTACGACTGCGCTGTTAATGTCTCCCCTCGGGGTGAGCAGCCGACTGGCCCGGGTGTCGCAGGTGATTGCTAATCCCATAATCCCGTCACACATCACTCTCTGAGCAAAGTGGGTCTCCAGTCTCACGCAGATTGCGTAGTTTTGTCTTTTGAGGTAGTGCCCGTGGACATGCACCAGTGCCCATTGGGTAGCTATGTAGTCAATGATGCGTGTCAGCGGAGAGGAGGTGTGAAATGTCTTGATTTTGATCACTAACCAACCCTTTAAGTAATCGTCAGCCAGTGCAAGAGGTCTACATCATAGGTGATCATGACTATTTCTGTAATCTGATTCTGTGTTCCTCATATGGAGGAGATTTGTGGATGTATGAGCAGTATCACAATTTTCACGAGTGGCTGTGTCGTTCCTCAGACGGAGGAGTACTTGGTAGTGTAGTGTTGTTGTCAAAACTCCATGTAGAACATTCTTTTCAATAAGAAAATTAACGCCATAAAAGAATCAGAAGCGCCCGATTAATCGTGTTTTGTTAGGGAGGTGGGGTGGAGGCGGGGAAGAGGACAAGTGCATGTAGATTTGGTTTGGTTAGTTAGGGGTTTAACGTCCACGGCACCGAAGTGATAATGGACGGCCCTGACGGGCGGGTTATGGGGGACAGGGAAATCTATTGCCTACGGAGTACGAAATACACACTGATCAATTCAGGCGCACTTTGATTTACCAGGACCTTTCAACGGTCATGCTATGGAACAAGCCCGTCCTTTTTCCCTGGATTGTGAGTCCAGCTACCGGGGCCGGAACGGGGACTCGAACGCAAGACCCGGCGATTCCCTTCGCTCTCTTGCTCCGACGCTTAACCGCCTGCCCGAAATAGCTCAAGTGCATGTAGATATGATCAGCCCTTCCTTTTATAAAGTGCCAAAAGCAGTGCTGTGTCAGGAAACAAAAGAAGAAAAGTTAAAAAAAATAAAAATCGTCACCTCTGAGAACTCTGGGTATGTCTGAGAAATCCCAAGACAAAAATAAAAGGAACACGCGTAGAGAGAACGGTTACAACACGATAGTACAAGTTTAAAGAAAACCACAAAAGAAAAGCACTAAGAAAGAATAATTGTAACACAACTTATTTGTAATTGTTCTTTTCAAGCGTGTTTCTTTCTTTGTTATGATTTTATGCTCGCCTGCCTGATAGTCACTGTTTGGGTCTAGAATTTCTTTTGTATGACACAGTGTGGAAAACTGGGGGGGGGGGGGGGGGAGGGGGGGAGAGGGGAAGGGGAAAGAGGGCTGTCGTGGCCCTCCCCCGTCGAAACACCCTCTGGATCCGCCCCTGAACCTTGTGCCACGTGTGACGAGTTGCAGCTGAGTGAAGTTTCTTTACAAGAACCCTACGTGCGTGCGTCTGGTGTGATCGTATCATACTACGACTACTAACACTAACCTCTTGAACGCTCCGCACGCACAGTATTTTTTTTTGTCTTTCCATAACTCCTTCCTTGGCCTAAAAAAATCGAGACGTATATCAAAGCTGAATTTTCTGCATAGATATTTCGATTGCCACAATGTGGTTAGAGCTGTTTTGTTTAGCAGGCCAATTTTTGGTAAGTAGTCGGTTGTGTGTTTTATTGCATTGGTTATTATTTTGTTGTAGTTAAAAGGAAAATAAGTTTTGAATACGAAGAGGGCGCACATGTAATTATTTCTGAAATTAAAAAAAATAGGCGCAGATAATTTACCCGCTGCTGCAGTTTGAACAGAAGCTGGTTTTTTTCTTAACCCATTCAGCTCTGACGCACTACAGCAGGAGATGGGTCGACCATGATAATTCAAGGGTAGTGCCAGATTAGCTTGGCGTCTGTCGGCGCCAAGCTAATTTGGCACTGCCCTTGAATTATCATGGTCGATCTATCTCCTGCAACTGGTGCATAGTCATTAGATGACATCTCCAAAATTTGGGAAATAATTTATGTCCGTCGGGCTGGATGAGTTAAACGCTACAGGCAGATGCACATATGGCAGACTTCTAGACAAAAAAAAAAAAGGTGACTGTTAAAGAGTATAGAATGCGCAACCCCCCCAAAAAAAACCCAAAACAACCCCCCAAAAAACAACAAAAAACAAAAACACAACCCCCCCAACAACAACAACAAAAAAAAAACCCAACTCAACAAATAAAGAAACACACTTAGAAAGGACAGGTACAACACAGAATTGTGTTGTGCTTGTCTTTTCTAATTGTGTTTCTTTCTTTTTGGGGCATTTTCATCAGATGACACAGCTTCAAAACGACTCCCCTTCTGTTTGAGAAATGTCTGGAACTGCTCTTAGTGGTCAGAAAAAGCGTAGTTTATGTCACATACATTTACCAACCACCCGACCTGCATATTACACACGAACATAACAATCGTGAATAAGTACCATTCATTACAACCTTTTATTTACCGATCTGTACGTACTATGCTCATTGAACATTGTAACATTTAAGCTTTTCCGTTGAAACATTCATTACTTATGCAACAGAAAACATGGTTTGGTCAAAAGGGGGCACGTCAGTACACCGTGAGTACCGGTACAGTGTTAACAGCAAAATCTGGAGAAATCTGTAAATGTATACAAGCCCGTTGCTGTAACAGTTGTTTCTGCTAATCTTTGTCTCTTGCAGCTGGGAAGGGTTGGATGAGGGATTGTACTGCTTTTAACCCGTTCAGTGCCAAGACATTTGAACACCACCCAACTGCAAGAGGCGTAGATCCTCATGAGCCCCCGCAATTGCGGGGGCTCATGAGGATCTATGCCTCTTGCTGACACCACTTTGCATATGGTGTCGAATTAATGAAGACTGCAAGAACACTGTGTGTAGTCAACTGGCGCTGAACGGGTTAACAAATCCAGGTGACTGCCAAGAGTGTACAATGCACAGAAATAAGAAGGAAAGAAACGCGCTTTGAAAGGACTAGCGTCCGTGTGTGTGTGTGTGAGTCTGTGTGTGTGTGTGTGTGTGTGTGTGTGTGTGTGTGTGTGTGTGTGTGTGTGTGTGTGTGTGTGTGTGTGTTTCTTTCCAATCAAAGCAACTTGTTCACGGACAAGAGGCGACAACAACCATCGACATCAATGATTTTGATGACCACCACGAGAACTTTGAGTTTGTCTTCCACGATGATTACGTGAGGATTTTCTTCAAAACAATATCGTACCTTTCAAGTTTTGTTTCTCCGATACGAAACTTGAATCTTGTTGGATTTTCGTTGATTCTATAACGCAAGCTTCCTTACTGGTCAGCGTAAAAAACTGCTTTACACACCCGAGAAAATGCAAGGAACATATGGCAGCAAAAAGAAAACAGCCAAAGGAAGGCAAGCTATTCTGTCACCACCCTTGCACATAATTGGTTGATCTATCTCCTATTGTTGGCACATTCCTTCTGCTATAATGACGATAAGTAGCGACTGATCTCTACATTTGTTTGTTTGTCTGGTTTGATAAAGGGTCTTTATCTGAAATATTAATAAATTGTGTTGTAACTATAAAAAAAACTCCAAACAAACAAAAAAACAAAACAACAAATAAACAAACAAAAACACCCTTTTTGTCTCTTACTTTCTTTGCGTTTTACGCGTCGGACAGTTACTCGTTCGATTTAAGATTTTATAGTTGTTGCTTTTTGGTCCACAGAACTTGGTGCTTGTCGTGCATGACAACAAATGCTACACAGCTCACATGCCTGATTGGGCGGAGCAGTACTTCAAGGACCAGCAGACTAGAAGACAATTTGAGGTGACTCTTTTTCTGCTTTGCTTTTGTTTTCCTTTAATTTGTATTGCCTTCACTGCCGATAAAAACGCAAAATTATGTCTTTGACAGCAGGCCAATTCAACACTATAAATCCAAGAAACACAGATATGCCTTTAGGTCAGCAAGATTAAAAAAAAACTCTCATGGAGCCCCCGCAAAAGCGGGGGCTCATGAGGTTCTGTGCCTCTTGTAGTTGGGTGTAGTGGTCGCATTTTCCGGCAGTGAAAGAGTGAATTAGACGACCGCTTCAAATAAAGCCGGTTATCCATGTGTACACTTCACAGAGGTAAACAATAGATCAATTCTTGGTACTAAAGCGACAGTTTTAACACTTTGATTTTTTTCCCTTCACACAGGACGTCCTCATTAATATCATCTTGCACATGGCTGATACCCGTATCATGAATTCATCCAATGCCGAGATGAGAAACACTTACAGGGACCTTCTGGCTGACTTCCACTGCCTGGGGAAGCAAGTATACGCGATGATGTTAACTAGTAAGTGCCGGGACCTTCCTCTCCTTTGTCTCTGATCAAACTGAATTTCTATCGGCTGCTGAAAACAGGAAGCAAATGCACCTCGTACCGACCGGCATGGCCGTGCGCGTGCCAGTTAACTCATTCGAGACGTGCCGCCTCCGGATACGCGGCTTATGCCGCGTATCCGGAGGCGACACGTCTCGAATACGCGAAAAGGTGAACGCAATCCAACTGCAAGAGACAGAGATCTTCATGAGCCCCCCGCAGCTACAGGGGCTCATGAGGCTCTATTCCTCTTGCTGACACCATTTTGAATCATGTGACAGCTAGGGTTCTTTGACGTTGAATTAACGACGATTGCAGAAACAAGAGCTGCCTCCACTGGCAGTGAAGGTGCTGAAGCTGACGTCGGTCGAGGACCTTTTGTTTACCTTTTGGGAGCCAGAGATCTGTCCGCTTCATGTTCAGTTTTTTTTGTAATGGTGTGCACGATACTGATACTGAAGTGCAAAAGAAATGCGACGTTTTTGGAATCATCGGAAACACTAAATGATTAAAAACAAAACAACAACAAAAAAAAAACACGTCGCGTTTCGTTTGCTCGTCAGTGCTGCTCTGCCTTTTGCTTACCACTTGGGAGTCGGAGACTTCCCCGCTTCATGTTCAGTTTTCCTTTTCATTATACTGGTGTGCACGATACTGAGGCGGATATGTCCTGACGAGCAAAAGAAATGCGACGTTTTTGGAATCAGCGGAAACACTTTAGTGTTTTCAATAATTGCAAAAAAAGTCGCATTTTTTTTGGTGCTCCTCAGTATAAGTCACTTCCGCTGCCGTTCCAACGTTTTACAGAATATGACATGGCGCTTCTGGATGGAGGTAGCAGCACACCCATCACTATCCCCACCACCACGACCACCACACCTCATGAACCCACAACAGAATCTTCTGGCTTAGTTTGGTTGCTTGAACACTTATTCGGTCGCTAGAGACACCTGCGGAGGGTGCAACTGGAAACATCGAACTGCAATGACATGATTGGACCGTTCGGTATGCCACGTGATAGTGACAAGACAAAAGCGTGCATGAATTATCCCCTTACACGCCACTGAACGTACACTACAAGTACGTACATTTTTGTTTCTGGAAACGTGGTTCATAAATTCAACGACCAAAAGCCAACACCGTCCAAGGAACATGGATACAAATTGGTCTCAGCAAGAGGCATAGATCCTCATGAGCCCCCGCTGTCGCGGGGGCTCATGAGGATCTATGCCTCTTGCAGTTGGATTGCTTTCACTTTTTTCTCGGCATTGAAGGGGTTAATCATACACGTACTAACCTAAACATTGCGTATGGAACAACCCAGTCATGTCATTGTTATGCTATACAGCTGCACACAGGTCTTTTGCTATAATGGTAACAGACTTGTGACCTGTATTGCAAACACGTATCTAGCAATTAAACTTGAGACACAAACAATTTGTTTTCTGTGAGTGCTTATTATGTCATCTGTTTTCTTTCTCTTTAGACTTTACTGACATAATTCGTCGGTGGGTGAAAAATCCATACATTGTCATTGACTTGTTTCTCTCTTTCTACTATATCATTTGTCCTTTTGTTCGCTTGTTCACGAGGTAATGTTACGGCAGTCTGATCTTTCACTAAAATCTTAGCTGTCCCAGGAACATGGATTCAAAGTGGTGTCAGCAAGAGGCATAGATCCTCATGAGCCCCCGCAATTGCGGGGGCTCATGAGGATCTATACCTCTTGCAGCTGGGTGGCGGTCATTTTTTTTCACGGGTTAAAGTGGATATACAGACAATTGAATAATGCATTACTATCTGTCTTTTTTCTCTCTCCTCTAAATGTCCCTTCTAAGCGTGTTTCTTTCTTTTGATGAGATTTTTCTCATGCCGACCAGATTTTTCATGCGGTGACTCAGAGATGGTTTCAGGAATTATACAGAAGTCAGTCCTTGCTTCCGACAGTGAATAAGTTAAAACGCCATTTCGACGGCGGCAAAAGCAAGCCAGCCCTTGCACAATTAACCCCGACAATAACGAAAACGATCCAAATGCAAATAGACATAGATGCCCATGATCCCTCCAACCTGCGGAGTTCATGAAGATCTATGCCTCTTGCTGACAATACTTTGTGTCCAGGTTCCTTGGACGGCGCTTGGCTCTTTGGTGTTGAATTAACCCTTTCACTGTCGAGAAAAAGTGAACACGATCCAACTGCAAGAGACACAAGTCCACCCCCCCCCCCCCCTACCCCCTACACTTTGGTACCGGCTTCAGGCCACTTTACAAATTTCAAATACAAGCGATCAAAAAATCTCTGTAACTTCAGTAGCTGAACTGGCCCTTCGTCTGTCTTGTACTGTGTTTGTCTTCATCATCATCATCATCATCATCATCATCATCAGTCCCTTGCCCGAACTGGGCGTTGGGGGGACTGAAAGGCAGCAGCAACAGACAGTGCTCTCCACTGAGTTCTATTTTGGGCGGTGGCAAGCAAGTCTGGCATCTCGAGTTCGGTCCATTCTTTTATGTTTGCCACCCAACTCTTTCTCTGACGACCTCGCCGACGACTTCCTTCGAGAGTGCCTTGGAGGATAGTCTTGGACAAGGTGTTGTGTCGGGTCACGTGGCCAAACCAAGCAAGCTTGCGCCGTTTCACGGTTGCCAGAAGGGGTTCATGTGGGCCCACCAGGGAAGTGACGATGCTCCGTACATATTCGTTGGTCTTGTGCTCGCGGTACGAGATGCGGAGCAACTTCCTCAGGCACTTGTTCTCAAAGGCCTGGATTTTCTTTTCTGAGTCTGCAAGCAGTGTCCAAGTCTCACAGCCGTAGAGCAGAATAGACACTACGAGGGACTTGTAAAGCCTGTACTTGATGGTGAAGCTGATGGAGTTACTTCGCCATATCCTGTCCAGCCTGGCCATTGCGGATGTTGCTGTACCTATCCTGATACGGATCTCTGCTATGCAACTACCGTCTTTGGACAGGGTGGCTCCCAATACTTGAAGCTATTGACCTCTTCTAGCTTCTGGCCGTTCATGTGAATGTTGCTGCTGCTGTCGCTTGTGGTGTTGATCATCACTTTGCTTTTATCCGTACTGATCTCCATGCCATAAGACCCTGCGCTAGTTGAAAGTTTGTCTGTCAGGTTTTGGAGCTCACTATTGCTGCCTGCCATGAGGTCAATGTCGTCTGCGAATCGAAGATTGCACAGGGATCTGCCACCAATAGAGATTGAAGTATGGTGGTCGTGGAGGGTTTCCTGCATGATCTTCTCCAGGAATATGTTGAAAAGGACAGGAGAGAGCAGGCATCCTTGACGGACACCGATCGTCGTCCTGAAGAACTCGCCTGACTGATTGTTAAGTAGAACCGCGCTGCAGGCGTTCTTGTAAAGCGCTTCTATCATTTGGATCAGTCCCTCCTCTATGTTGAACGATCTCATGACTTGCCAGAGTCCGTCGTGCCAGACGCGATCAAATGCTTTCCTGAAATCAATGAAGTTGTGGTAGAGTTCGCGCTGATGATGCAGATGTTTCTCGATCAGGACGCGGCAGTTGAAAATCTGCTCTACAGTGCTTCTTCCAACTCTGAAGCCAGCCTGTTCTTCTGCCAGCAGTTCCTCGGCGAAAGTTTTGAGGCGGTTGAGAATGATTCTAAGCATTACTTTGCTAGGGTGACTTATCAGACTGATAGTTCTGTAGTTCTGGCACTGTTTCAGGTTTCCTTTCTTGGGGAGCGGGATCACTAGAGACTGTGTCCATTCTACTGGCCATTTCTTTTGCTCCCAGATCTTTTGACAGAGTGTAGTGAGGACCTTCGTTGTTACTTCTCCTACATGTTTCAACAGTTCAGCAGGTACGTTGTCTACACCTGGAGACTTTCCTCCCTTCAGGCCGCGTACGGCTGCTTCCACCTCTTCAGCTAACACTGGCAGGTCTTCAGCCTTCCTGACCCAAGCCTGGTTGTTTTGGAGGATGCTGGTGTCTGGCTCAGCCTTGTAGTTATACAAGTCTCGGCAGTACTCAGTCCATCTGTTTAGTACAGCAGTGTTTTCCGTAAGGAGTTGGCCGCTGCTGTCTTCGATGACTGTGGCTGTTCGCTGTTGAGTCTTGGTGAGGGTCCTTAGCGTTTCATAAGCCTTCTTGCTGTTGCCGTTTGCCATGCCCTCTTCCACGCTACAACACTGGTCTTCAATCCAATCTTCTTTGGCTTCTTTCATCCTCTTCCTGATCTTCTTGTTGACAAGTCTGTACTTGTTTGCTGATGTGATGTCTTGGCCTCTCTTTTTCTTCCAGGCTCTCCTCTCATCACAGAGATCGAGGATGTCATCGGTTACCC
The DNA here is from genome assembly GCA_036245525.1 of Semisulcospira habei. NCBI lineage: Eukaryota > Metazoa > Mollusca > Gastropoda > Semisulcospiridae > Semisulcospira > Semisulcospira habei. The sequence continues at coordinate 96,588,297 of BTPG01000002.1, forward strand.
AGGGCTGTTTGCGCTTCCTCTGCTTCCCCAGCACTTCTTCTGCTGTAGAAAGTAACACCTCTTTTATATTTCCAGCAAGGGTGTCTACGTCACAGTCCAAAGTAGCCAAGGCTGCAAATCTGCCTCCCACCTGGGCTTGGAAGAGCTCTTCTACTTCCGGGTCTTTTAGCTTCTGGAGGTCGAATCTGATGCGAGGGCTCTTGCTATCTCGTTTCAATGCCAGCTTCAACTTGAGGCTAGTAAGGCTAGTGTTTGTCTTAAATGGCGTAAATCCGTGTCTGTTACGTGAGTGTGCGTGTTGGGTTTCAGTTCGCGGCGCTTTGAGTCGATTCGCCCCAAAATTGAGAAAAAGAACCTATATAATAACGGTATTATTATTTTTTTTTTATCTGTGCCTCTTGCTGAGACCAATTTGTATCCGTGGTTTTTGGACGGTGTTGGCTTTTTGTCGTTCCGTGAAATTTTTTAAATTAAGAAACAGAAATGTAGTAGAGTGACAGGCAAGGGATTAACAATGGTTTGAGAACACCATCTGCGAACACTGGCAGTGAATGATTTTAACCCCTTCCCTGCGACAGTGCGTAGGTTGTCGTGTCGGAAATCTTTTGTTCATCCAGCGACCGAGAGCCAAAACCGTCCATGAAGCTTGGATACAAATTGGTCTCAGCAAGAAGCATAGATCCTCATGAGCCCCCGCAGTCGCGGGGGCTCATGAGGATCTATGCTCCTTGCAGTTGGGTCGTGTTCGGTTTTTCTCGGCAGTGAAGGGACTGGCTGATAAGCACATACATTCAAGGCACGTTGTATGTACGGGAATAGAACAGACTCGCGCTGGAAGCACGAATGCTTCTTTAAGTACACGATGACCTAGAATTTTGGAAGTGTATACACTAGTACAACTTGTGTGAAGACTGTCCCCGCGATTTTAGTGTTGTTGGGTGTACCAGCATGTTGTCACGGGTCTTTTTGGCGAGTGTCCTGCTGGTGAGTTTATTTTTTTGTTTCCGTTGTTGCTAAAGGTTAGATAGTGGTATAGGTTGTCTGAGATCGGAGCGGACAACGTTTTTTTGTTGTTGCAAATATCTCCGCCAATAACCACTTTTCTATACCACTCTTAGAACAAATATCATTCAGTGACAGTTGATTTGCTTTTACGATTTGCTTTTAATAAACTCAAGCAATGTGTCAGTTTTGCTGTATTGTCGTACAAATGTTGAAGTTTTTCATGAAATGACTGATTTTACACCCCTAAATGTTCCCCAGATATATTAAACCCATTATAAGACAGATCCATTTTCACGTGAATTGGCCAAGTTTTCAAACCCGAAACAGCGCAGGCATACATGAAGTCTGCACGCTTCACCTCGGATATTGAAATCTGACTGGGCTCTATTTAACTCATTCTACCCCAGACACACCACAGCAAAATAAAGATCGACCATGATAGTTCAAGGGTGATGTCAGAATAGCTTGGCGCCTATGGGTGCCAAGCTATTCTGGCATCACCCTTGAACTATCATGGTCGATCTGCGTCCTGAAATGCAACACAGTCTTCAGAGGACGACTTCAAAATTTGGGGATTTCGGTCTTGGGGTAGAATGAGTTAAGGTAGTGAAAATGGCCTGTTCTTATCTTTTCACCAAATGAAACTGTACAGCAAAATCGACAAATCACAGGAGTTCCAGTAAAAATATTCCATATTAGGTCAATCGGAACTGAATGATATTTGTTCTTAAAGTGGTACAGAAAAGTGTTTCCTTGTGGAGATATTTCGGTAAAACGTCGTGCGCACCGTTGTCAAACGGCCCATAACTGGTTGTGCTGTTTATGAATACCACGCCATAAGGGCGACCAAGAGTGCAGAATGGAGAAAATCTTAGCCGTTCGCTGCTGGTGATGCCTTTTATCGCAATGATTCCTGCAGCATAATCAGCTGGACAAAAAGCGCTACCGATCGGCAGGCAAGCAGTAGTAAAACATTAGATTTATAGTGCAATTTTGATTTGTTGGTCATTTAGTTTCATATTTATATGAATTTTATTGTTATTCCTGTGTTTACATACTTGGCATCGCAAAAGATGATGCCACTGTTAAACGTTTGCGTGTCGGTAGCGGCGGTTCTAGTCGTGATGATTCCTGCAGGAATCATCACGACTAAAACCGCTACCGGCACGCGAAGGGTTAAATACGTTGTTGCTAATACAAATCCAACCAATCTCTTCCACTTTATAGTATACAAACAGTAAACAGGTCACATCGTGTACATGCTTTTGTACACAAGGAGACAAAAGAGTACGGACAGGCATACGCACATAACCATATTTTATGTATTAACTCATTCGAGACGAACGGCATCCGGATACGCGGCTTCACCTTTCAGTGAAATAAAGCGTCTCCGAGGAACACTATTATCGCTTATTACATGCTGTGCGGCGGGCTTTAATAGTGCCGTGATTAATCCCTTGTTCTGTTTCTGTTGCCAGGGGCTCGTGTTTGGTGCATCCGAACCTGACATCGAGGACTTTGATATCAACCTGGTTGCATACGAGTTTGTGTTCCATGATGATTTTGTAAGTCCCCCCCCCCCTCCTCTCTCTCCCATCTCAGCCAGCCAGCCAGCCAGTTAGACTATCATCCATCCATCCATCCTGCTGAGCAAACAGACCTCGGGTTAACGTCGACTATAGTTGTCCCGCGCACGGCCGTGCGCGGGACAACTATAGTCGACGTTAACCCGAGGACTTTTTGCATACTGGGTGTTTTGTCATCGACTTCAGAGGTCTCTCTCTCTCTCTCTCTCTCTCTCTCTCTCTCTCTCTCTCTCTCTCTCTCTCTCTCTCTCTCTCTCTCTCTCTCTCTCTTTCGCGCGCGCGCGCTCGCGTGTTTGTGTGTGTGAATTTCTCGGCACTCTGCAATCATGGAAGTCACCTTTTCGTTCTGGATTTCTGTATTTTGTATGTGTAACAGAGCCAAATGTTCCAAAAAGCAAAGACGATTAGTCACTTGTGGAAACGTATTCATCCTTTGTGCCTTCTGTCTTCGCCGGTTGACCACAGAACCTGATGATCGTGGTGCACGGCAACAGCTGCTACACCATCAACGTGACGGACGATAACGAGGTTTACCTTGCAGGCAGCGAGCACGTGAAACAAGTGGAGGTAACGTTTTATCATACGTTGTTTATCTCCCTTCACTATCTATCTTCCGTAACCCCTTCATGCACTGTCGGTGGACGCAGACTGTTTCTGAAACGTGTGTTAACCCATTCAGCCCTGAAACACTACAGCAAGAGATGGGTCGACCATGATAATTCTAGGGTAGTGCCAGATTAGCTTGGCGCGGCTGTCGGGGTCAAGCTAATCTCGCACTGCCCTTGAATTATCATGGTCGATCCATCTCCTGCAACTGGTGCATAGTCATTAGATGACGCCTCCAAAATTTGGGAAATACGGCCGTCGGGCTGAACGAGCTAACCCTTTGCGTGCCGGTAGCGGTTTAAGTTTAGTCGCGATGATTTCAGCAGGAAAACACAGGTATGGATGAGCAAGTGTGAGACAAAATGTTAAAGTATGCTGTTGCTGGTGGTGGGGTGGGGTGGGGGTGGGGGGTGGGGGTGGGTGTTAGGCTTTACCAGAAAAGATATTCTAGGGACTTTCAGAACAGCCCTCATATCAAGTCGGATTGGCCAGGTAAGTGGTCTCTAGCTATCTGTGATAGGTCGGGGTGTACACAAGACAAATGCCCCCGCCGTCACACACGATACTACGGTTTCTTATGAACTCTCACGCCCCCTGTACGAGCTCACGCGCTTGTACCGGGCGCACTGAGGTTCACGCGAGGAAACCATAGTTTTGTGTTACATTAACCCCCTCAGAAAAAACGTTAACACGATCCAACTGTAAGAGACATAGATCCTCATGAGCGGGCTCATGAGGATCTATGTTTCTGTGCTGAAACCAATTTGTATCCAAGTTTTTTTTGTTGTTGTTGTTGACGGTGTTAGCTTTTCGTCGTTGAATGAACCAAGATTTCAGAACAGAAACAAAAAAGTACGTAACAGTGTGGGTACATTGGCAGGGGGGGTAACGTGGCGGTCGCAGGTCATACAATGGTATTTTCTGTTGTCACAGGACTTTCTGATCACCGTCATCGAACATGAGGACGGTCGGTACGTCAGGCCGTCCTCGCTGAGCGAGATGCGGAACACCTACAAGGACCTGCTGGGCGACTTTCACTGTCTGAACAAGAACGTGTTTGCTATCAACATCTCAAGTAAGCGCGGTCTTTGGACATTTGGGGTTGAACTAGAACTGCGCGCGATTTTCTACTAGCTAATAGTGAGGTTTCATTTGCAACGAACCATGATAATTCAAGGGTAGTGCCAGATGATGGCGCCAAGCTAATCTGGCACTACCCTTGAATTATCATGGTAGCTAATAGTGAGGTTTCATTTGCAACGAACGACTCCCAACATCGAACGGAAGTGACGTTACGGCGGATAGCCAGCTTGTGCTGCCTGCCGTGATTTTGCTCTCGTTCGTTGTGGGGATTCGGTCGATGCAGGCTAAACCACATAATACCTGCCTATCATACTCTAGCTGCTTTGCTTGAGCTGTTTTTATTTTTTCAAACCCCCAAAATCTCGCTACAATGCAGAGGGACAGTTGGATGGCAGTTATATATTAGCTTGGAAAATATTTTGCTGTAACTAGCGGCAATCGCCGCTGGTTTCTCCACACAGGGTACAGACCGTTTGACATCCGAGCGCACACCGTTTTTGCCAAATATCTCCGCTAAGAAAAACTTTTCTGTACCACTTTAAGGATAAAGATCATTTAGTGCCAATTGACCTAATATGGAATATTTTAACTGAACTCCTATGATTTGTCGATTTTTGCTCCACAGTCGTAAAAATTTGGTAAAAGGACAAGAACACGCTATTTTCAATACCCTTAATTGAGCCCCGGTAATTTCAATATCGAGGTCAAGCATACAGACTTCATGTAAGCCTGTGCTGTTTCAGGTTTTGAAAACTTGGCCAGTTCACGTGAAAATGAATCGTTCTTATACTGGGCTTAATATATCTGGGGCACATTCAGGGATGTAAAATCATTCATTTAATGAAAAAAAAAAAATCCAAAATTTTACGACAGTTAAGCAAACCTGTCAAATTGTTCGAGTTTCTTAAAAAGTAAATCGTATTATGTCAGCTGTCACTGAATGATATTTGTTGAAGGATTGGTATAGAAAAGTGGCTCTTTGCGGAGATATCTGCGAAAAACGTTCTGCGCTCCGATGTCAAACAACCTATAGCTACAGTACTTGTTTCGTGTTGTGTGTCGATCTGCATGGAGGTACTTACAGCAGGCATCTCAACGAAAGTAGCATGCTATAACCCATTCAGCCCTGACGCCCTACAGCAGATGGGTGGATCATGATAATTCAAGGGCAGTGCCAGATTAGCTTGGCGCCGACAGGCGCCAAGCTAATCTGGCACTGCCCTTGAATTATCATGGTCGATCCATCCCCTGCAACAGGTGCGTAGTCGTTAGATGACGCCTCCAAAATTTGGGCAATACGTGCATCGTGCTGAATGAGTTAGAGCTGTTCTTAATTGGACGAACTCTTGATCGGCAAACCTAGATCGGAGAAGATCAGCAATCTTTTGGTTTGTTTCTTAATTGAGTTTGAATGAACCTAGGCGAACTTCAGCAAGCCAGGTTTGCCATGGTTCTCTTTCTTAACTGAAGTGCTTGATTCGGCGTACTTACTGTCTGCGAAGGTGTTCAAAATGGGCTGCCGCTATGCCGTTTCGCGATTTGAACGATTCTTGTTTTTGTACTCTTTGCAGTAGCGATCCCACAAACAGCGTTGCGCCTCCCACAAATCAATAAAAATAGGTCTTGTTCTTCGCACGAGTGAAATATCGCTGTCCGCCATAGTTGTTTGTATCGGTGACTATCTTCTTATCTCCAACGCAGAAGAGGGTAAAACGTTTGACCAATCAGAGAAAAGGTTCGCCTTGGATCGCTCGACATGTCGAGCGAACGTTTTCCGACAGCGAACTATGGTTTGCCGAGGTTCGTGAACTACTTCGAACTAGGTTCGCCGTATCGTTAGATCGTCCAATTATGAACCCACCTGGTTCGCCCGAGATCGTGAACTCTAGATCGTCATAGTTCACGAACTAAGGTTCGTTTAATTAAGAACAGCCTTTAAGAGAAGAACCCAATGGAGAAAGAAAAACGCTTCGAAAAGACAGTTACAACACAATTTATTAAGCTTTCGGGTATTTCGGGTAATTGTGTTGTCTACTTGTTTGTTTGTCTATTTTGAAAAAGGATATTTACTCTTTTTAAAAATACAGCGACTTAGAGCTGTTCTTAATTGGACGAACTTTTGATCGGCAAACCTAGATCGGAGAAGATCGGCGATCTTTTGGTTTTTTTCTTAATTGAGGTTGAACGAACCTAGGCGAACTTCATCAAACCAGGTTTGCCATGGTTCTCTTTCTTAACTGAAGAGCTTGATTCGGCATACTTACTGCCCGCGAAGGTGTTTAAAATGGCTGCCGCTATGCCGCTTCGCGATTTGAACGATGTTTGTTTTGTACTCCTTGCAGTAGCAACCCCACAAACAGCGTTGCGCCTCCCACAAATCAATAAAAAATAAATCTTGTTCTTCGCACGAGTGAAATATCGTTGTCCGCCATATTTGTTTGTATCGGTGACTGTCTTCTTATCTCCAACACAGAAGAGGGTAAAAGTTTTGACCAATCATAGAAAAGATTCGCCTTTGTTTGCTCAACACGTTGAGCGAACCTTTTCCGACAGCGAACTATGGTTTGCCGGGGTTCGTGAACTACTTCGAAATGGGTTCGCCGTATCTTTAGATCGTCCAATTAAGAACAACCTGGTTCGTCCGAGATCGTGAACTGTAGTTCGTCATAGTTCGCGAACTAAAGTTCGTTTAATTAAGAACATGCTTTAGCTCACTGCTGCTGCCGCAAGGTGGCGTAAACCAGTAGGGAATAAACATGGCATTCTCAGTGTTTTAGTTCAGCCTTGTCCGTGCACGTTATCTCGGGTCCTCGCGACAAACTGCATGCCACGGGTATGTCGTGGTCTGTTCACAGGCTTTCGTTTTCATCTGGTATATCGCACGGCAGGATTAGTTAATGGGGTTTACTGCGTTTAGAATGTCCAGATTCTATTGTTTTCCGTGTCATCCCAATCGGGCACCGAGTTTAGGAGCGATATACCTGAGGCCTGTAGTGTCGCGCGAGTACTGAAGCCTATGCACGCGAACAGCTATCACCTAAGACACCGAGAATAGTGTTTCCCCTTATGAGAGCAGCGACACCGCACGGCAGCAGGAGAAGACAATTTCAGCTAAGTCGACCATTGAGTCTCTACTTGTCTTGTCAGCTAAGAGGCAAAGTGGCAGCTGAAGGATGTATGCTTTAACTCATTCAGCCCCACGGCCGTATTTCCCAAATTTTAGAGGCGTCATCTAATGACCATGCACCAGTTGCAGGAGATGGATCGACCATAATTCAAGGGCAGTGCCAGATTAGCTTGGCGCCGACAGGCGCCATGCTAATCTGGCACTACCCTTGAATTATCATGGTCGATCCATCTCCTGCTGTAGTGGTCAGGGTTCAATGGGTTAACCCATTACATCCTGAGGTTGAATTTTTAAAATCTGCTTATTGTCTTATGAAGCCTACATTACAGACAAATAAACAGATCAACCATTTTAGTTCAAGAGTGGTGCCACAATAGCTTGGCGCCTCAGGCGTCAAGCTATTTTGGCACCACCCTTGAACTATCATTAAATTTATTTCAAGCCGTAGCGTATCAGGACGAAAAGGGTTGAACAGCATCGCTTCTCATCTAGCCATGACGTTGTCATATAATATGCGTCATCTTCAGAAATGATGTCGACGATGATAGTGATGTTTTTCAATCAAAGAATCGGTCAGTAAATGCAACCAACCCTTAACCCCTATCACTGCCACTGTGCGTACATCGTGGCATGAAGTCTGCGTCAGTTCAACGCGAAAGAGCACCAGCCGTCACATGAACAATGTGTACAAAGTGGTTTCAGCAAGAGGCATAAATCCTCATGAGCCCCCGCCGGCGGGGGCTCATGAGTATCTATACCTCTTGTGTTTTCCATTTTTTTCCTCGGTAGTGAAGGGGTTAAACCAACCGGCCAGACCTAAATGAAGTCACAGATAAGTAATTCTGTTAACTGTGTTTATTTGCTGTTAATTTTTGAATTTGTATTTGTCATGTTTGAATTTTGTAATGCCGCTGTCTAATGATTTGTGTTTATTTTGTTGATTTGCATTGTACAGCGCTTAGAGCCTGCACTGCAGGGAGTTTGCGCTATATAATAATAATAATCACGATAATAATAATGATATTGGTAATGACAATAATAATAATAATAATAATAATAATAATGGTAATAATAATAAAACTAAGAATGATGATGTTGATATTAATAATAATAATACGAAGAAGGATGATGATGATGATAATAATAATAATAATAATAATAATAATAATAATAATAATAATAATAATTGTTACGTGGTAGTCACGTAGTCGTAGTATGATACAATCATACCAGACGCACGCACGTACGGTTCTTGTTTAGAAACTTCACTCAGCTGCACCTCGTCACACGTGGCATAAGGTTGTAGACCACACTTAAGTAACAGTTCCAAAAATATTTTACTACACCGATGCGATCTCAGCACAATGCATCTACAAATGCAGACACTCACTGATACTCTGTCTCCTCTACAACGCAGCAACACTTTTGACACACTGCGTTTCTCATACAATGTACCGAAATGTTGCCGCCAACTTTGACGTCATATCCGAGGTCACTGGAAAGATCGCGAACCTGCTCGAATTTTCCAGTCTAATGTAGGTCAAACTTCACAACATTGTAGCGAAACTATGCGTCACAACAAAAATCGATCGCAATTATCAGTACCAAAAAAAAAAAAAAAAAAAAAAAAATCCTACTAAAAAGGTACCTAATTCTTATCAAAAAAACCTCAAATGAATATCAGATCTTTCCTATGATTAACACACACATGCTCTCCAAGAATAACACAACCACAAACGTAATAATAATAATAATAATAATAATAATAATAATAATAATAATAATAATAATAATAATAATAATAATAATAAAAATAATAAACTGCATGTTTCAGGAGACGAAGCACAGCGGTTATTAAACGGAGGTGGCATAACCACTGCAGATACTACCCAGCTGACCACTCAAGCAAACCAAGGACACAGCACAACGAAATCGGACTTAGTTCTGGACTGGCTGCTCGGGCCTGGTCGCTAGTTATTTTTTTTCCTCGTCACCACTGACCACAGTTGAACAAAAACCGATTACTGCGAATGCGGGGGTTCATGAGGATCGATGCCTCTTGCTGGTGTCGTTTATATCCGTGATCCGCGTTGACGGGACTGTAGATTATTAGTCTGCTAGGGTTTCGGAGATGTGGTACGTGACTGCTGTCAGTGTAAAGGATAGACTGAAAACCAGAAAAAGGGAAATAAACAAATGCATCCCTAGAGTTGTGTTGCTCAGTATCACAAACGCTTTCAGAGGTGTGTTGTTCAATTTCCCCCCCCCCCCCCCCCCCCCCCCCGAACCGAAATAGGCGGCCCTTGAAGAAGAATACTGACGAGCAAAAGAAACGCGACTTTTTTGTGGAATCATCGGAAACACTGAAGTGTTTCCGATGATTCCAAAAATGTCGCATTTCTTTTGCTCGTCAGTGTAGATTGATTAGTGGTTGGGCTGAACAGCGCATAACACAACGAGGAAAACTTGACAAATAAAGTACCCCTGAACGCGCAAGTGAGGTCGCACTCTAAAATTGCCACACGAATCAAAGAGCTGCAATGCATGGGTATTAATAAAAAGAGAAGTTTTTGTGTTCGATTGCGAGTCCGTCATGTTTTCTGTTTTATTTGCGTTGTTAGCTGAGAGAAAAATGATTTTGACAACGAAGACGATGATGATTACGACCTGACATTTTCGTCCTCTTTGGAGGTATCTTTTGCTATAACACTACATACACTAATTGTTTGGTTTGCACTGAGTCGTCAAAATAAATGCCTTTTCCTGGAATGGGCACCGACAGACCCTCAATTTATGCCAAATCAGCAGGTTTTTATTCTAAGTACTGCCGCTTGACCACAGGCGTTCGATCGTGAATCGCTTCTGAGCCGTCAAGTCATTCTCCCTCTCTAAAAAAAACCCCATCAAACAATATTGACGAGCAAAAGAAATGCGACATTTTCGGTCCCGAAAATGTCGCGTTTCCGATGGTTTCGAAAATGTCGCATTTCTTTTGCTCGTCAGTATACAAAGATTGACAAGAGTTTATAGAGGGCCAGACAGTAACGATCAAGAGCGACTCACGGTCCCAAGACCTTGATCTTGGCGCAACACAATGACGCAGTCGGTTTCAAGTATTTAGTATGGTACAGCCCTGTTTGGGCACTCACGACTGAACTGATATGGTATAATACGATACAACCTTTAACTCATTCAGCCCCGACACACCACAGCAAGCTATGGATTGGCTATGATAGTTCAAGGGGGGTGCCAGAATAGCTTGGCGCCTATATTCCGTAACAGTTAGTGCAACGTTTTGAGGTGGTAGTGGAGTGTCTGGCCTCAGCTGGTGACGCCCTGTGGCTGTTTCCACAGCACGAGAGGATTGTAACACACGCAGACTCGCCCCCAGTCGTACGCACAGACTCTCGCACAACAGACGCATACACCGCCACTGACTCAGACGGGCGCATTCATGCGGTAAAACACAACTCACGGGCTTCTTTTCTAACGGAACTTTTTATACACAATAAAATAGAGCAACGCTTAAAAGATTATCAACTATTCACACTACATCTTCCCCACTACATCCAAACATCACATACACATACACAATATCACTGCCAGGCTAGGTATTAGTTTCTCACAGTCTCCAACCTGTTCAGTGGTGTTCTCGCCTGGTTACTGTCAGTCCTTTCACGTCTAGGCGTGCAAGGCCTTTCTCGTACGCTCCTCGAGTCGTCCTGTCTCTCCAGTCGTGGACGTCCTCGTTTCTCGTACTGTATCTTCGCTGTGACCCTCGTGTCTTGGCACCGGCCGCTCACTCCCCGAGTGAAGAATTGGAGATATGACCTCGCGTTAGGTCCTGGTGACTGACGTCTCGGCGTCCGTCTTTCTCTCTCCAACAAACACTCTAAACAACAACAAGGACACAAATCGTAACACTTGCTAAACACACATACATAATGGATAATATGAAAAACATTACGTAACCTGGCTGATACAACAACTTACGCGTTCATTCACACACACGTGCTTCATAACCCGACTACTTTCGTAACACCCCCATAACTCTGCCACTACCTTGAAACAGACTATAACCTAACACTCTCGCTATACACTATTCTCTACACTGGAAAAAGACTATGCTTAACCAACCACGTACTACCTTCATAGCGACTTAGACATACACACCTCACATTCCTTTAGTTATCCATCTCGGTAAATAACTGTATACCGAAAACACCGGTTACCTGACTGAATTTCAAACCAACATAACTGAACCAAACCGGTCAACACTATACAACCAAATTACTCTTACCAACGCATACCGTCTTTAACTAAGCAACTATCAATAATACATATATAGAAACATACCTGATATCTAGGTTTCAGAGTCTTGGAATACGGGCTAGGTATCTCAAACACATCTGTTTCCTCTGACAAAAAAGCCCGTACTAATGTCTTTACTGCTCTGCCAGACTAAGCTCTGCCTACAACTCACTAAACTCCCCGTGTCATAAAGGTTCCACGTGGACCACGGGACTCACGGACTATCGGCACAAAACAAACCGTTAACAAAAACCGTACCGTATTAAACCTAATGTGTGAACACTATGCATGAGCATAGAGTTTCATCACAAGGATCTGGTGGTACGTTTGATGCTGAACGAATAGTACCTGTCAAAGACAAGGTACACATCACTTTCTCGGAGCTTTGTGATAATGCAGCCTAGAAAGCTGTCCACATACATTTGCACAGAGCCTTGCGATGGCCGGTATATTGTCCACATCACTGCACGGTAATCTTTGGTGACAACATCTGCCTTCTGTCATGTACGTACGGACATCTCGCACTGCAAGTTTCGTTCAGTACTGACTTTGTTGTAGAAAGTCTCATGTGTCCATTGTCCGTAAAAATAGATGTCGGGATAGAGAAAGGAAGATAGAGATTTTTTGGACAATTTATATAGACCCCTTAATTTCACTATTTTTGCTCACATACTTCCACACCTTAACGCCGCCCATTTTCCCCCAGAAATGTTCGTATTAAAACAGCGCCCCGACAGTCTTGCCTATCATACTGACCCCTACTGCATTATTATTTTAACAATCACTCTTTTATGTACCTCTCTACATAGTAACACCAGCAGGGGGTTAACACCTGAGTTAATTAATATATTGATTATATGAAATGCAGTAAAATCAGCGTTCATTGCGTAGCTTATGTGTGGCGTATTTCGGGAATTTCCGATTTGGTTATAGGTAAAACATCATACAGCAGTTACTTCCCTTAGAACTGAACACGCACGCACTGCTGACGACTTGTTGTTGGCAACCGCCAGGTGACATTTTGTAAACACCAAGCCGGTCATGTTCTTTTTGTTAAGCGGCTTTGTAGGAGACGGACTTGTTTTGAGGACTGACTTGACTTCTCAGAGGTGATATTCAGTGATCGATAAATCTTGTGAATATATACGCCGGTAAGATCCATAGATTGCCTGTTAAATTTGTGATATTTAGAAACAAGAAAAGGCCTCGCGGTTAGCCTGCAGTGCGCTGAGAAAGAAGTCTAGTGTAATTTGCCCTGCCAGGTTGCTACGAGGGTACCCCAAATTTTTTTTTTCACTTTCTGCTGAAAGGTGTATAGTTTGTGGAAGCAAATTGAAGAAATGATAAAAGTACCGGAAATAGCTGATTTTTTTTTAAAACACCTAACGTAACATTGTTTGCTTGTTTGTTTTCTTTGTTTGTTTGTACAAAGGTTCTAATGCATCTTAACGACCCTGTTTGAATCACATCTGAGACATTTTATCACTTTCGTTTTGTTAACTGACTTAAGTCAGTGTGATCATCACCAAGCAGGCCGCACTAACAAGGAAAATGAAAACATGTAACTATTAGTCCATGTGAGTGATCAATCACCGAGCAGACCGCAAACAAGAAAAATGAAACGTGTAACTGTAAGTCTGAGTAAAAAAATCACTGAGCAGATCACAGATAAGACAAATGTGTAACTGTAAGTCTGAGTAAAAAATCACTGAGCAGATCACAAACAAGATAAATGAAAATATGTGACTATAATTCCATATGTGATCTATCACCAAGCAGATAACAAGACTGTAAGTCTTAAAGTGAGAAATCACAGAACATACTACAAAAAGGCAGTAAGTCTTAAAGTGTGAAATCACAGAACATACCACAAAAAGGCTGTAAGTCTGAGAGTGAGAAAATCATCGGACAGGTTACACGTAAAAGTGGCTTTAAGACTGAGAGTGAGAAAATCATCAGACAGGTCATAAAATGGATGGAGTGAGATTTTGTCTGATGTGTGACAAACACCATAATGACCAAGCTGCACCAGAAGCTCATGTTTGTGTGTTTGTTTGTATTGTCTCATCATAAATGTTATGGACCAAGTGTGAGAGGTTTTTCCCACGCTCATGCAAGTAGCTTGCTTTTTTGCAAGTGAATTGAAATGGATTTTACATAGGTTTTAGCAACAGGACTGACGGTGGGGTATACCTGTAGCACCCTGGCAAAGAAAGATGATTTTGGCTTTGTATCTAAATAATTGATTTACAAAACAGCACCCTGGTCAGCCCACTTGTAGCACGCTGTCAAAGAAAGGTGTTTATTGGCTTTGTATCTGAATAATTGATTATAAATCACTCAGCGCCCTAGTCAAGCCTTCAAATCATGGTATCCAATGTAAACAAATGACGTATGTCCTTAGCGAATCGTCCCCCACTGGGGGACCGGTATCCAACGTAAACAAATGACATTGTACGCTAGAAACGAGTCAGACTGGTATCCAACGTAAACAAATTACTTAGTACGATAGAAACGAGTTCGACGGTGTCGAACCGGTTTCTAACGTTCTACGTCATACGGTCTTAGTAACGTGACGAAGTGCGCAGTGCCGATTTGTGTATACAGTCGCGGTGCATACAACTGAAATGCGGTGAAGTTTTCTGCGGGCCAGAGTCTACAATATTCGTACATTCTGAATAAAGATTTTGTGTTTGTCTGTCTGTGTGTGAGTGCATGTGTGTGTTTGTAGGTATGTGTGTGTGTATGCGTATGTATGTGTGTTTGTTTGTGTGTGTATTTGTGTGAGTGCATGTATGTATGTATGCGTGTGAGTGTTTGTGTGTGTGTGTGTGTGTATGTGTGTGAGTGTTTGTGTGTGTGTGAGAGTGCATGTGTGTGTGAGTGCATGTGTTTGTGTGTTTGTCTGTGTGAGTGCATACGTGTATGTGTGTTTGTCTGTGTGAGTGCATGTGTGTTTGTATGTATGTGTGTGTGTTTGTGTGCGTGTGTGCATGTGTTTATATGTGTATGTGCGTCTGTGTGAGTGCATGTTTTTGCGTATGTAGGCATGTATGTGTGTGTGAGTGCATGTTTTTGTGTTGGTATGTGTGTATGTGTGCATGTCTGTCTGTGTGTGTGTGTGTGTGTGTGTGTGTGTGTGTGCATGTGTTTGTCTGTGTTTGTTTGCCTATACGTGTGCATATTGATTAGTTATTAGAGATAGAAGAAAATACATTTCAATACCATTTATACCATTTTTTTGACTCAATGCCCACACATACAAACACACACACACACACACACACACACACACACACACACACACACACACACACACACACACACACACAAACAACAAAAACAAAAACAAAAACAAAAACATACCATTGCTATATGCACTTGATAACAAATTATTAAAGTTACCTACAGATACTTGATAACAAATTTCCAAAGTCACTTATAATTGATAAATAACTTTACAGGTAACCTTTTAAGATCCTATAAATTAGTTATAAGTGACTTAAGTCAAGAACTTATAAGAACTTAAACATAACAACTTGTAAGTTCCTGACTTAAGTCACAACTTACTCGGACAGATTTGTCAAGATACAAGGACAATGAAAAAACTTTTTTTTAGTAATAGTCTGGTGGTGGTGGTGGAGCTGATGGGGTTAAATAGTTAGGCACAAGCGACATGACATCTTTTTGCGAAGTGTAATGAAAAAAATAATAAACGATTATCAAATCTGATTTTTATTTGTTTAAAAGATTGTGTAGTTTTTCTGTGGTTTCCTGAAATCCGATCTGTTTTCCCATCTCTAAAAAACTAGCCTTTAGTTCTTCAACATTCATGGGAGATTGACTACGCATTTTATTCTGAATTTCAGACTTCTGTTTCTTATAATTGTTCAAATCATCCTGCACTCTCTTAAATTCAATATTGTCAATAAAATATTCATCCAATGCCTTACTGATAATAAGTTTCATACTGCTCAGCTTTGCACCCACCAAAGTACTCAATGCTTCATGTTTCTGTAATTTCATGTGAAATCTTTTGTTTAAGGCTTCCAAACCAAAGCAAGCCAGGCATGTAGCAACGCTAACACCCTCAACTGCAATTCCAATTAAACTTCCAATTCCTGTGGCAAACAGAACAATACCCCCTAGAGAACAACCAGCTGAAACTGCACCAACAGCCATTGAAGTGTTTTGTACAGAATTAAATACTGACTTATACCTCTTTTTACATCTGGAGTACCTTGCCTCTTCACTTTTCAAATATTTAATTGCTTCTGTAATATTATTTAATCTGAATGCGTCTACCTGTAATGTTTTATCTGATGTAATTGGCATATGCGGATCAAGCGCAAGCGTTGTATTAGTCGTCACAATTGTTTCAGTCGTCGGTAGCTGCGGATACAAGTCTATCATTTTTATTTGACAAATATTTGTTATTTAATCAGCAATTACATTTTGTAACTCGTCAAAAGTATACATTTTGCTGGCGTAATAAAATGAAACAAGATCAATGTGTTCTAGCTTATGAAATTTAGAAAAACAAAAATGTTTTGTCGACTAATATCTTGACGGCTGGAATATTGCTTGAAACTTCAAAAACATCTACATTTTTTTTCTAATAGCAATAAAAACGTTTGTTGATTCTGATACTGTTTCATCCCACGTAAGCTTTATTCCCTGTGCTATATCTGCCTCTTTCGCAGTAGTTACAGATCTCATAATAATTTCAAATACTATTGTTGCTTCTCTTGCAATGGGAAAGTTTGATGGTGCAAACACGACCTTCACATCAGACCTGTCCTTCCTATGTATAAGAAGATACCTCCGTTTCTCATAATTTTCAACTTTCAGTTTTTCTCTGCTATTGTTGTCTTGTGCAAAGCTTGGAACAAGGCTTACAATCAGCGGTCCAGAGTTAACAACTTTCCTAAACACTAAGGCACCTTCATCATCAGTATATACATAAGGACTAATAAATTCCAACTTTATGTCACAGTCAATTGTGGGTGCTGGCGTAGGCGCAGGCGGCACAGGTGAAACTACCCACTTATTTCCCACATGTATTAAGTTGTAGGGCGCATTATTTACAGGTGGAGTAGGAACAGTAACATCACGCAGCTGTCCAAGTTTAGATATAGGTCTCTTTGTTCCGTCCTTCATGTCATCGATTACTTTTCTCTTGTACATACCAAAAGAATTAAGTTCAAATCTCACCTACCTCCCCCTCTTTCTCAAAATCCTGTACATCAGCCAAATCTTTCAACTCTGTTACAGGACACGCAACTGTTATGATTCTCGGCTTTGGACCAGCACTCATTTTTATAAACAAAAATAAAATTATTTAACTTCTAGTACTACACTAAAATCATGCATTACAACTGGTTTGTCATCCTGATTAGTTACAGATATACACAATGACTCAAAGAAACTAGAACCTAATTTCTTAAACTGCGCAGGAAATCTAGCAACCACACTTGCACAATAGGGTGCGGTTCCAGTTGGTAAGCTTCTCAACAAAGTTGAAGGCTTTCCATTGTGAACATTCTCAGATGTGTTCAGTTCTTCAAATAAACATTTAGTACTGTGTGTACTGCCAAATGAACTGGATATGTTCCAGTTATTATATCTTTTTTTGGTTTTAGTAGTTGTTGCATGTCTGGACTTGTCCAATCTTCATCTGGAAAAGAAATACTATTACCCGAAAATCCAAGTAATTTTATAAGACTTAGTGTTAATGAATACTCAGTGTCTTTTGGAAATTCTAATGTAACAAGTAAGTTAGCCAGATTTAAAGTTGCTTTAATTTTAAATTCATTTTGTAGCCATTCAGCTAAAGTACAAAAGTCATAATACCCAGCTCGTAAAACATTAACTTTCTTAAAACTAGCAACAATAGATCCATCTACATAATAACTTGTGTCATCTGTTACATTAAACCATTTTACTGTATAGAATATTTCATGGATAGCTACAGCCTTGCTACCATCACGATTATCAATCCCATTAGTTAACCACACTGGTTTGCTTGTGTCAAGATTTGTTAAGATAATAAACATTTTTATTATCTCATAAAAAAGAAGGATGGAATTTAAATCACCAACAAGTGTTACTACAAACGCATTTCAATTTAATATAGATGCCAAATACAATGTTGCACCTACTTATGAACAGAAAATAATTCAACTAAATCAGCTTGATATAGCTGTGTCAGACGCAAGCGTACAAGATCTATTTCAAGTAAAAGTACCAAATCCATTTGACCATTACCTAAACCCTCCAATTACAGACGATGTAACTGCAAGAAAGTGGTCTTCAAGTCCATTACAGATGTTTCAAAACCAGCTTAACTTTGCTATACTATGTTCAAGTACAGGTTGTGGTGTTTCATTCACAGACCACTTGAATCACTCAAATAAACTCATTAGGTCTGTCTACCGTTTCCACACTTATTACCAGCTGAGACGTATACTGTCAGAACTTCATACACCACTACCCACTGAATCCAGTTTCAACAGGTTTAACAACCCCATGGATATGAAAGCGTTTGAACGGATCTGCAATGACTTTAACATCAGTCCCCGGTATGACTTTACACAAAAACTTGATGATCACAATGGCATGGGTACATTGTATTATGCCATGAGTCACAGACAATACCCACAAGATTACTACCCTGGTTACACTTCATTCTCATCAAAATCACAAGTCTGGTTAGGCTCAATAGAACAGAAACAGTCTAATGCCAGGACTTCATTTGTTTTAGACAAGAGTGACGGATTTACTCAAGCAGGAGTCGAGCGCGTAAATGAGTCTATCAGAACATATGTATGGTTTTATTGATTGTACATTGCTTAACGTCCCGACAGCAACAAGGCTTTCTCAGGACGTGCCTGCACTGCTTGTAAAAAAAAAAAAATTAACAGAACATTGAATGTATGTCGCCAGCCGGTCCAATACATTAAATAAACCTAACACATGGGGCCTAAATAAAGCTAAGACCATTTAGCAACACACATCCAATATCAAGAGCTACAGGCAGTGCAGACAGTAGCGAGTTTTAAAAAGGCAAATACAGGTGAATGGACAAAGGGTAGACAGAAACACATGCCCCAGAATAGAGAGAAAAACCCACCCTGTGGGGCTGACCAGGGTGACCCTGGGAACTAAAAAATACCTAACCCCACCCAAGTCCCCCAGGGCAGACCCGGGTGGGGGCATATGTATGGTGTTTAGTAGGAGCACAATCATTAACAAAATCAAACATTTTAAACGGGAGTGGAAAGTTTGAAGCACAAAAACAGTTTCTTGCTAATCTTGAAGATTCAATTAATTCAGTGGTTGATCTCCCATCGAGCATACAATGCTATCAAGATGTTCTCAGATATGCGAGATCAAAAGTTGACTTTGTAGTTGGCATCGGGTTATACATGTTACCATCTGACCTTCAACTCCAAATGGGGACAATAAAAAATTATAATAATGAAATTATTGTTGCTGGTGTTGGTAAAAAACTCGGTCTCAATCAATCTGTGAACTTAGGAGCAACAACCACACATGTACAGTCATTAAAATCATTACAGACACCTCCGGTAACACCCCCACAGGGTGGGGTTTTCTCTCTATTCTGGGGCATGTGTTTCTGTCTACCCTTTGTCCATTCACCTGTATTTGCCTTTTTAAAACTCTCCCTATTGTCTGCACTGCCTGTAGCTCTTGATATTGGATGTGTGTTGCTAAATGGTCTTAGCTTTATTTAGGCCCCATGTGTTAGGTTTATTTAACGTATTTGACCGGCTGGCGACATGCATTCAATGTTCTGTTTAGTTTTTTTCACAAGCAGTGCAGGCACGTCCTGAGAAAGCCTTGTTGCTGTCGGGACGTTAAGCAATGTACAATCAATCAATCCTCCGGTAACACCCCCGGCCCCAACACCGGCACCCATACAACCAGTACAGTCAGCCCCGGATCCAACACCATCACCAACCCTTGGCACACACGAGTCAGAGAGAACTGCATTGGTAATAGGCCTAACTGGTTTAGGGGTATTACTTCTTTACCTGTTTCATTAAATACCCTGTGATTAACCCTCCTACTGTCACCAAAAAGACCCATACATGTTCTGCCATAAACCCTACTACCTTTGCCACTGTAGTGATAAGCCAACTGACAACTGTGCCTATTATACTAGGCAAAGCGTCCATTGCTTTCACAGCCAATTTCTTAAGTAAGTCTGATATGTGAGACAATTGTTTTTTTACCCATGACTGTAAATCTTTTGGGTCAGTGGGAGCCGGTGGGCCTGGTGGTGCTGGAGGTGGAGAACCACCAACCCCGCTTGCGCCAGAGACAGCCAACACAACAGTTAGTCTGTACTGATGATAAACCCCAGAGCAGTAATTAAACTTGCAATTGTGATACCCTGCTCTCTGAAAAGTGTTTTCAATCTCTCAGCCAGAGTTGTGTCTTCGTGAAGTATTTTCTGAATAGTTTCTCTAATCCTGTTGACCCGTGTTTTCAGTTTTTCTCTTCCAATACTAATCGTTTCTAATTGTCCTGATCTTTCTATCTGCAAATCATTTAATCTGTGTTGTATTCTTTCTTTCATTTCTGTGTCAAGATTCCCATTATCTGCGGTAGCCAGTTTCTCTTTTTCACGTTCTATGTGTTTATCAATCTCACCCAGTTTGGCTACATTATTCACCATCTCACCTCTTATCATCTGCAGTGATTTATCCAAGCCCATAATCTCTCGCATTGACAAAGGTGGATCATCTATTGTTTTCATAACGTCATTTATTTGCCCTTCAGTAAATGAGGTTTCTTGTATCACTGTGTTTGCTATTTCTGGTAGGCTTGTTACTGGTGCAATTTCAATTTCTTGCCCTGTTGGCAACTTTGTTTGCGTGTCGTGAAACACAGTAGCATGTCTTGGCACAAGCGTTGGTAACTTTTTACTACTACCAACACCAAGGTAACGCTGCAGTGCTGCCTCACCACATACATCAGTTTTAATTGTACTTAAAGCTCTAAACTTAGAAGGATTATTTACATGGGTTAGATACACTTCCCCTCTGTCTGTATTTACAAATAAGTGACTTTTTCATATTTAAACTGATTAGGATCTATTACATCTGGGCGCACACCAACACTATCGTAAAATGAGTTTACTTTGTCTTTTAACAGTTCGTGATACATACTAGTATCTGAGACATTCATGTCATCCATTTCAAAATCTTTATGATCAAATCCTCCTGCTGCCATTGTTTTTATTAATTTAATATTTGTTATTGTGCATAATAAAAATGACATCATCTTACGGATCAAAGTTAGACCCATATAGAAAACTATGTGAGCCTCTTGGTGTTAAGGGCATTAGACAATCAATTGTCATCACAAACAATCCATGTACCATAGACCAGAACCAAACACTTACAGTCAAGTTTCCAAACCTAGGACCCAGTGATGTTATTGTTCCTGGCACTGCACGCCTAGCATTTAATATTGAACTATCATCAGACGCAGACGTGAACAGAACACTAGTTAACAATCTAGGCAGAGCAATTATAAGAACTATTAAAGTAAAACTTGAAGGACAGGAAGTGTTTAGTCTTGATGATGCTGATGTGTTTTACTGTTACAAAGATCTTTGGCTCACAAGAGAAGAACGAGAGGATCGTATTTATCAAGGCATACAGTCTGATAATGTTGGTAAACTTCGAATCGATGCTGGAGATAAAGTAACTACTGGGGTGGCCAAGGACATTATATTAGCAGAAACATATGGAACCAGATTTTACATTCCACTTGAATTTGAAATCCTGACAGCACATTTACCTTATTACCAAGGAGCACTGAATGACCATCTGAGTTTTGAACTAACCTTCAATGACTACTCCAAAGTTATTAAATCATCTGATCTCAGTGCATCCTATAAGATCTCTAACATTTCCTTGGAATATGAAATTGTTACACATACTGATCTAGCTAGACTCATACAAAATCAGTATCAGTCAAGACTTCCAATTTATTATGACCGTGTGATTAGACACAGTTTAATGCATAAGGACAAGAGCGACCCGATGTGGAATATAAACTTGAACACACCTGCCAGGTCACTGAAAGGCATTCTTATGTTGTTTGTTGAACCAGCGGCTCCATACAAAAGGGATTCAGAAAAATTTTATAATCCAAAGATTACACATTTGTCTTGCACAATCAAAGGTCGCCCTAATCAAGTGTACGCATCTGGAATGTTACCTTATCAACACTACGACAAGATCACAAAGTATTTTGCGGGTGGAAGGATTAGAGATAAACCTGCAAACATTGCGTGTAAAGATTTACATCTGTATGACGTAAGGATCGGACAATACCTTACAAATAAGTATGCTCTTTGGTTAGATCTTCGTAGTACAGATGACGACTACCTTCATGGGTCAGGTCGAACTGTTGAAAACGGCAGTGACGAAATAACAATTCAGATACAAAAAAAAGTTGAAACTGCTGCAGCAATAAATATATATTTGTATCTGATTTATGACACACAACTGAACATACAAGAGTGCAGACTAAGTGGTCACTTGTATTAAATTATATTCTGTATTAAAATGAACTTGATGACACTTGACCCACACTGTGGTTTGTTTTGTGGTGCCACAGGGTGTGGTAAAACTGAATTTGTACTTAACCTGTTACAAACAAGATACATACATCATTTTGAAAACATTGTAATATTTTGTCATACGATCAAACACAACAAAGCTTATCACAACTGTTTATACATTTCGACTGACATCAACATATACTTAGTCGACCCTGAGAAAAAACTGAATGACTACCTACAGTATTTTTACAAACAATTTGAAGGACAGCCAACTTTGTTTATTGTTGATGACTGTTCTGCAGAGAAAGACATTGTCAAGAAAAGAAACACATTAGCAGAACTTGCTTTCAGTGGGAGACATGCAAATGTCAGTGCATGGATTCTTACTCACAAACATAATGCTGTATTGAAAGATTTTCATGAACAGTTAAAGTTTATCTGTTTGTTTTACTGTAAGGATCGTGACAGCTTTGAAGACTGCCTCAGAGAGAATGATGTGATACCAAATAAACATGAACGGGATGATGTAAAAAATAAACTGAAATCAACTAAGCATCTAAAGCTTATTTTAAAGACAGATCAGCCCACAGGGTGTGGGTTAGTAAATTAATTTATTCTTTTGTTTTGACTAATAAAAATGACAGACGGACAAATCATGCAAGTGCTTGATATCTCACACTGTTTCAAAGATGTTGTGCACTTTACTGACTTAATATCATCACCCAAACACTCACATAAACTTTTCAGCACCAGTAGAGATATATGCAACATATAGTGTGACTTTGGATTATGTTGATGAGCTTCCAGATGTGGAGTGCATGACAATTGATTTAAAGACACCTACCTTTAAAGTTAATGATAATGACTGCTTGCTCTGGTTAGAGGAACTTTGTTATAGCATATTTAAACAACTACGCAAACTAAATGTTTATATTAACAGTGCTACAGTTAATAAAGTGGTATTACACATGCAGCGCCAGCATAGTCAACATTAATATTTTTTCATTTATTATTTTGTCGGACAAATAAAAATGACGGACAATACACAAAGTCCATCAAGCTCATCAGGCTTAGGAAACGTGTTTCACACAACAGACTTGCCTATATCTAATAGTAACAATGTCTATGAATCAATAGAAAGATCTTTTTCTGTCGTACAAAATAATCTTCTTACAGGCAGTGTAAAGATTCAGATTGTTGAGAAAATAGAATTTACCAGAGTAGACGGTGAAGTGATTGTACCGTATATATCAACAAGACAACACACAGTTAACACAAGAAGGGAATTAGAAAACGTGTTTAGAGACAGACTATTACCTGACTTCCTCCAGGCAATTGACAGTGCAAAAATGAAGGGGTCTGGTTGGCATGAAGGTCATGTACATGAACTACAATTAAAACAGTCAAGGTATCATCCTATATTAGGTAAATCATGGTTGCCACTGCCAACAGAGGTTGCAAACAAAAAGGCTGTTGTTAATATACAGAACAATGACCACTATTGTTTCATGTGGTGTGTGCTTGTTAAACTACACTTTGTAAAATCAAAACCTGAACGTGTATTTAACTACACCAAATTTGCAAATGAACTCAACTTCAGTGGTATAGATTTTCCTATTAAAATTGAAGACATAGACTTGTTTGAAAAACTAAATCCTGGTATATCTGTAAATGTGTATGTGTGGGATAATGAGTCTGTTGACAAGTTACAACCCATTAGAGTATCACCATTGGCTCCAACCTATGGTCAGTCAGAAGATAAACATGTTGACATGTTATTAATAGGAGATAATGATAACTTTCACTACACAATTATCAGGAGTATGTCACGTCTAATTCATAATCATGTATCAAAACACAATGGTAAACAGGAAGTGTGTAAAAGATGTTTACAACGATTTTCTTCTATTAATGTGGCACATAAACGTGTTTTAAATTGTAGGTCAGCTGATGACATTCAAACTGTACTTAAGTACCCAGATCCTGGTAGTCAAGTATATTTTAAGAACTATGGGAATCAACAAAAGCTGCCGTTTGTAGTATATGCTGATTTTGAATCACTAGTAGTACCGTATGAGGGTCCTGTTCCAGAGTCATTACCAAAGACTATAAAACTAAGTGACCAAGTGGTGTGTTCTTTCGGATACATTATTGTTAGGTCAGACGGTTTGCATTCAGAACCTGTTATCTATAGGGGAGAAAATGCAGCATGTCTGTTTTTAACAGAAATGAGACGTCTGTATAGTCAAGTGGTACAGTATCTCACAACAAGCCAGATGTCTTTGGTGATGACAGAAGAAGACAAACTGAAAATTTAATACAGCTGTGACGTGTTGGATTTGTGAACAACCTCTGGGAGGTGATAAAGTTCGTGACCATGATCACATAACTGGACTGTACAGAGGTGCTGCACATAACAATTGTAACTTGTTATTAAAAACAGATCCAAAGACATATAAGTTACCAATCTTTTTTTCACAATCTCAAAGGGTATGATTCACATATTATCATGCAGGCTGTGGATGAGTCTTACAGAAACATAAGTTCTCAGACAACTGAGAAATACTTGACTTTTAGATTAGACAAATTAGCATTTTATGACTCCATGCAACATTTGTCTTTAGGGTTAGCTAGTTTGGTAGAAGGACTGACTGAGTATCCAATAACAAGTAAATATTTTGAGCCAGACTTAATTAAGAAAGGTGTGTATCCATACGAGTACATTAATCACTGGGTTGTGTTTGAAGAAAGGAGACTGCCACCAAAAGAAATATTTTTATTCTACACTTAATGGAAAAGGCATTTCTGACTCTGATTACCAGCACACACTTGATGCGTGGGATAAATTAGGGTGTCAAACAATTGGTGACTACCATGATCAGTACTTGAAAGCTGACGTTTGTTTGCTAGCAGACATATTTGAAAGTTACCGTGAAAAGGGTTTGTTACACTACAGTCTTGACCCTGCTTGTTACATAACTAGTCCTGGCATGACATGGGATGCATTTTTGAAATCCAGTAAGATATTTATAGACCTGCTGTCTGATCGTATGATGGGTGAAATGGTGGAACGTGGATTGAGGGGTGGTATTAGTATTGCAGCGAACAATTATGCAAAAGCAAATAATAAATATCTGGACAGTCATGGTGACCTTGGCTATGACCCCTCAAGGTCATCTAATTATATCCTGTACGTAGACGCAAACAACTTGTATGGCTGGGTGATGTGTGAGTTATTGCCCTTGAAAAACTTGTCTGTATGATTTGTCACAGTATGATGTAACAGAGTCAGGGTTAACAAACAATATTATGAATCTTGACCAAAACGACGCTAAGGGTTGGATCTTTGAAGTAGGCCTAGAGTACCCACACCATCTACATGATTAGCATAATGATTATCCGTTGGCTGTTGAGAAAATGAGTATGACAGGGAAAAAAGAAGACACTAAACTTGTACCAAATCTGAATGACAAATTCAATTATGTTTGCCACTATCACTTGTTGCAGTTTTACATCAGACATGGGTTAGTACTAAAGAAAGTTCACAGAGGCATTCAATTTGATCAGAGTGCTTTCATGAAAGATTACGTAATGAAGAACACAACATTGCGTGCGAGGGATGGTAACACTGCATTTGACAAAGACTTCTTTATGCTTATGAACAATTCTGTTTTGGTAAGACTATGGAAAATCCTCATCACCGCAAAGATGTGAGACTAGTAACAACTGAATCAGGTGCAATTAAACTTACAGGTAAGCCACAGTACACAGGGTATAAAGAGTTTCATTCATCATTGTATGCAGTGTCACTCAAAAAAAGATTGTTAAACTGGACAACCCAGTATTTATTGGTATGGCAATTCTTGAATTGTCAAAACTGTTGACGCTTGAATTTTATTATGATTACTTTAAACCAAAATATCCTGAGTGTCGTCTGTTATACACTGACACTGACTCTATGATTATAGATGTGCCTACTGAAGACTTTTATGAAGATATGAAAACAGAGTTACATATGTATGACACGTCTGACTATCCTAAAGACCATCCGCTGTTTAGCACACAAAACAAGAAAGTGCCTGGAAAGTTTAAGGATGAACTGAATGGTGTGCTGATAGTTGAATATGTTGGACTGAGATCAAAAATGTATTCTATACTGCACCAAACGGGAAGTCAGTCGAAAGCAAAAGGAATAAAAAAAAAACAGCGATAAAAAATAAAGACATTCGTCATGAACATTATAAGCAAGTGTTAGATGGGGCATAAATGCCCGATTATCCAAACAAGTCGCTGAGATCAAATAGACATAATATTGAAATGATTGAAACAAATAAGAAGTCACTTGCAGTTGGGGACACAAAACGTGTGTTTCATAGTAAGGAAAAAGCTTATGCGCCTGGTCATTACATGCTCAGTTATCTGAAGAAATAGCTGATGAACTGGTTGATGAAATAATTGATGAGTTAGTTACTGAAATGAGAAACAGTGTCTGGAGGAATAATCTGTAATTCTTCTCTGACAAATGCCCTCTGTGGTGCTGGTTCAAAAAGATAATAAATTGGTGGACTGCCAGGAACTATTTTTTTTATATTATGTATAGACGTTGACCAGATGGGGTCAGTTGCTCTGCGCCTGACATCATTTTCTGATTCTCTGGGTTGATATAAATATCTTATCTGTTTAGTAAATAAACTTGTGTCTGGCGGTGGTGCTGTTGTTTTTGGCTCTGTAATTGTTTTCAATTTAATAGCATCAGCAGGCTTAGGCTGTCCTTCATTATTCATTGCTTTTATCACCGCTGGTAACCTCTTAACCCACTCAGTGTTACGTGTGTCATGCATGAGTTCCTTAGAATACTGGTAACTAAAAAGTCTTTCTGATAACTGTTTATTGAAATTCTCTACAATTGCCTGTGATCTGTGTACACCTGGAATGCCGCGTCTAATCAGTATGCCATGCTTTGCAAATAACTGATTAATGGCACCTTTAAATTTAGATCCATCATCAACTTGCACAAGCCTGGGGAATTTTAAAGGGCCTCAACTATATATCTTTGATAACGCTGTAGCAACTGTGATAGCATTCTTGTCAGATATAGGTTCAGCATCCTTATACCTTGAAGCTATGTCTACAACAGTCAGTGCATATTTGTATCGTTTTTTTCTTATTGTGTCATGTGGTAGGAACAGGAGGTCCATTTGATGCGTGTCATTTGGTGTTGTGTTTTCAAAATGAGGACGTGTTATTTTTCTTGGCGCAGGGAGATATATCTGCCAAATTGCCTGTCTTTGTAACCATTGTTTGACTTGATTAAGTGTTATATCTCCGCCCACGGCCGCGTGTAATTTCTGAATAGCTGTTTGTCCTTTCCAATATCCAATTGGGGAGTAATATATTTTTGATAGTTTATTTTCGACGTTCATTTTTTCTAGCAATATAAAGACCAGTAAAAAACACAAATATCATTCCCACTAGAACAAAGATTATTTCTCCGTTTCTTTGTTGTGGACTTGGATGGTAATAGTCACTTAGTTTAGGTTTTGGGATAGACATGTCTTCACCTGTGACTAAAAAATACTCATGAATTGCGTCGTCTGTATTAGAAAATGTATGTTGTGCGTGACCTTCAAGCCTCAGTTTTTCATTAATGAAATGAAGTTTCTCTATTCTATTCTTTTCATAATCCTGCTGCGCTTGAGCGAATTTTTCAGATGCCTCATTGTGGTGCTTCATTTCTTCTGCTGATTCCTCTCTACCTACTTTGGAAAAAAGATAATTTGACCCACTAAAAGCCAATGCGTTAACAACTGTGCCTCCAATTATTACTGCTAAAGTCGCCATACTTATTTTATTTACATAGAAACATTTTCTGGAATAATTCCTTGCTTAACGAGAAAGTCTTTTGTAGCAATCGACGCTGTGACAATCGTTATTAGTTTAACTGAATCTTCAATGTCCAATCTACTGAGGTCTGCCGATTTCATTTTAAGAAGACTTTTTCCCAGCATAGAATAAGCTACTGCTAGTCCACTTATCACAGCAGAGTGATAAACAAGATTCATCAAGTTCTTTGTGTCACTCATTTTCTAATACAAGAAAAATTAAAATAATAAATTTATTACTGCATTAAAAATGGGTCAACAGGTTTGGATGTTACTGGTAATGTGGCAACTTCTGGTTTTGTTTTTGGAGTGTCTAATTTTTTGGACACTGTATGAGTCTGTGGTTTGTATTTTTTGTATAATTGGTAACCTACGTAACCAAATCCGACAACAAATCCAGCAACTATATATTTTGTTGTTTCGGGTTCAGGGTTAGAATTATTTGATAGTCTTTCACTATGATGAAGGTGTGAGGGTCCTGACGGTGTTGGTCCTGATGGTGCTGGTGGTGTTCATATTAAAACTGGTCCTGACGGTCCTGACTGTGGGTCAGTTACATGAGTCTTTTCTGTTTGCGCTTGAAGCTGTAATTTTTTTGTCTGTTATATTCGGCTAATCTTTTTCCAGCCTCTACCCTGCCTGGACTTTTAGTCTTAGTCACCGTTTGAACCTGTGTCAAGACAGGGTTCGGTTGTGGAGTCGTCTGGGTTTCGTCCATTTTCTTCTGCAGTAAAATTTAATTTTGAAAAATCAATATGACTCCCAGTGACAAGCAAGGTTACAACAGGTGCAAGATAATTGCCAAACTTGTAAAACATGACGCATGCTAATTTACCAATTGAGCTTGAAACAATAGGATTGCTTTCAAGGTCGTGTGAAAGACTGTCAGTGTCTACAGGTAGAAAGTGACTCACTGCTTTTGTGTATAAACATACAAGTGATCGACTCAAATCATGAGTCATTAGTGAAGCGATGTGATTTTCATATTTAGAAAAGTTTGATTAGCTGGTCAGTGGTGAGAGATTCTATGTCTTCTGTCATGTATTGTTTCCCGAGATAAGCTTTCAATTTGCCTGAAACAATTACAGATAGAAGACGCTGTTTTTTAGAGTCTAAGTCTTTGTTTTCTACAGCATTCATATCGCATAAAAGAAGTAATTCGTCTTGGTTCATTTTATAATAAAAAATATTAATTTTAATATCACTGATTTTGGAAATTTTTATTTTACCGAAAAAAATAGGGGGAAACCAAGAAAAATGGGCGGCGTTAAGGTGTGGAAGTATGTGAGCAAAAATAGTGAAATTAAGGGGTCTACAGAAATTGTCCAAAAGATCTCTATCTTCCTTTCTCTCGGGATTGGGCTCCAATTCATTTTGTAACAGGTTTTCAAGGTCTAGATTTCTTGTACTCATCAGGACCATAGCTCTGCTGTAGATCAGTTCTGTGTCACACGTTGCTCCAGATCTTTGTTTCATCTTTTTCTAGTGCTTACTGCCATGTTGACAATTTTTTGCTCAGGGAGGCATTGAATCCATCAGGCCACGTTCTTTCAAAATCTTGCATTTGTGAAATTCCCAACTTAAGACCTCTATCAACATTGACGTTCTGGCTGGATATCTTTCCCGTCGCAATGTTGACAATTCCATTGCTTGGGTGGTCATCTGGAGTGAGTGGGTTGATGCAGGCTTGAAGTTTCTTTCAGATTTCTTCTCTGTCTTTTCCATCAGACTGTATTCGGCCGACTTGCATCTCTTCTTTGTGAACAGTCACAAGTGATGCAGTGTTGTGTTCTCAGATTTTAGCAATGTTTCTGATGAGCTGACTGTATGTATGGAGAATGAGTGCCCATCTATTCTGCGCCCCAGGGTTGAGTGTAATGCCGATCAAGCCACCTGGACCGTGCCCATATCTCACGAAAGTTGTTTCGATGAACATGTCAGACCAAATGCCATTCCAGAGTCCAGGCTTGTGGCGCATCACGTGCTCTCCTCGGAGAAACCTGTCTAATACGTTCCTCGGCAGACGCTCCATAGACCTTAGGTAGTACCGGCTGTACCTGGCATAGTTCCAATGAGCAGCAGCAGCACGCACACCCTGCATGCTTGCACGCGCGCGCACACACACACACACACACACACACACACACACACACACACACACACACACACACACACACACACACACTATTTCTTACTGACATCTGTAGTAGCTTCTCTGCATGTTTTAGTCATATTTCTATTTGTTACGGCAGTTTGTGCTTTATAACTGAAAAGTACTAAACAATTATAACCATTATGACCATTATGGGTTTCCATACATTTCCAACGTAGCTTTACCGTCTCGCACATGTATGTATTTTGTCTCTTACTTCCATGATAACGCCGATGTATGACTTCCCAAAATAGATTTGCATTTACAAAGCAAATTAACATCAGCATAATTTAGTACATTTTACAATATGACATTGATAATATAGGCCAAACTAACAAATACACCAAGGGGAATTACTCAGCGCTGGACAACAGTTAGATCCCCTGCCCACGCCTATCAGGCACCCAATCGCCAGCCCACAGAGAAATACGAAGGTATAGAATAAGACGATCATTTGCATCTTCAATAAGATGCATCAGGTCTCTTATATAACCCATGTCTTTCTCCGGAACTTAGGAAGTAGGCAGGGGAAACATACATACACAAACACGAAGGTGCATTACTATATGTGGTCGGGTAAATACCCTGTATTCCCACAGTAGATGCACAGAACATTACACAACAATGTAACGATACAAATTTGCCTCGAGTTATACTGAGATACTCACAAACCAGATAGGTGAGGCTAGCGCTGGCAGAATTGTACAACAAACCAAGGGGAATTACTCAGCGCTGGACAACAGTTAGATATGAGTAGTAGAGTAGTGACAAACTAACAAATAATCTCGAAATAGTCCGGGACGGCCCGGGCCCCGGCCAGTGCAGCGCTGTGGGGCTAAAAATGAATTAGACGAAGTACTTTGAACGAAAAGTAAATAAAATATACTGGCTAGATTAACAACACTGCATGATGATCAGACTGGCCGTGCCACTAATCATTAGTCACGGTTGGCCGTTCAGTAAAACTCTACTGGCGGTCAATCCTTAAATCAGTCTGCAGGAAGTACAACCAAAAAGATTTAAACAGGTACTCAGTACCGGTTTGTCTTGCGTGTTGGCGCGAAAAAAATCCACTCAAATAAACAATAATGTCCAAAAGCGATGTTCTCTACAACAATGATTATGTGCTGACCCTTCACTATAGCGGTCTGAAATCTTTGGTAATTGAAACGCAAAGGAACTCAAGCCATCCGAGGAACGTAGGTACAAAGTGGGATCAGCAAGAGCCTTTGATTCTCCTGAGCCTCTGCACTGCGGGGGCTCATGAGCATCTTTGTTTCTTACAGTTAGGCGCGCGGTGTTCATTTTCTCCCGAAAAAAAAAATAAAAATGAAGGCATGCACTGTATTTACGCACATTAAAACCTGGTCTAACGGCGAATTCAAATTCGATCAGCATAAATCAGATTGTGTTATATGTTGTTGAAATTGTTTGACGAGACACGGATCGCGATTAGGGCCCGAAACAACATAAAGCCTGCCGAAGTTTTATTACGTATATATCAATATCAACTGCAAAAGATTAATTTCCTTTTTGGATGATCGCGACAGGTTTACCAGTAGCTCCATCCCCGCCGACCCAGGAACTGCGCGTCAATCGTCACTTTCGGAGTCTGCTCGCGTACACGGCGGGAGTCAGCAAAAGACGTAGATTTGTGTAAGCCTTCGCGCTCAGCGGAAGCTCATGAGATTCTATGCGTCTTGCAGATGATGAGTGTCTTGCTGGCGCTTTCGGTACAGGTTGGTGTATGGTGTACCGCGTAGGCTAAAACTAAACAGCGAGTTTATTTTTTCTTTAAATAATTTTAATTAAAAATGCTCAAGGATGACAGAGTGTCATCAGGCGGATATGTAATCTGTATGCATCAGAGAAGTGAAAACCGCTGAACAAATTTATGTGGACGTTAGAAAGAGGTATCAGAGGCTTCTTCCAGACTAAATGTACGTTAGTTGGCAGTGAATGGGATAACTCAGCTCGAAAGGGTTACAGCCGTTCAAGAAACATGGATATAAAATAGTGTCAGTAAGAGGCATAGATCCTTATGACCTGCTGCTCATGAGGATCTATACTTCTTGCAGATGGGCTGTGTTCAGTTGTTTCTTTGAGTTTGAGTACACTTGGCAATTGTTTGCCAAGATGTCCTGCGGAAAATAAATCGACCATAGTAGCGAGAAGGTAGTGACCTCATCCCAGTAAGCAAAGGTCTTCGGTTCCAGGATGTGGCCGCAGTGGACCAACGCACAGCTGTGCGCGGGCCCACTGCAGCCGTCGTGGGCCCGAAGACGCTTTTATCTACTAGGAACACGCCCTGATGTTCGATTTACATCCCGTTGTTGGCTGTGGACTCGAACGAGATAAGCGAATTTTAAACACGTTTCTGGACGAAAACTGGTGTGTAGTGGCCTAAAATGTGTTATACATAGTTAGCTGATATGAAAACTGGAACAAATTCAGTGTTGGATTTTCTGCCATGCTGCCTCGGGGTTTCGTGGTTACTTTTATTCTGGTGAGTTTGTTTTATCTTTCGGGTAAAAAAAAAAAAACCCACAAAAAAACAACCACCAAGAAACTTCAAAGGGTAGCAGAAAATAAAACAGATAAAAAAAAGTACGTGCTTCTCTCCACAATTATTGTCTTACAACTTCATTAAAATCTATATAATCACTACTTTCTACACGGACGAGAAATCCATACGCAGGATCTATGACCGAAAAAGTTAACTAGTTAGTCTGCTCCGCTTTTAACTTGGTCTGATAAAACAAAAGTTGGACATAACAACACTTTTCCAGAGGTCGACAGCACTATTTTTATGTAAATATTAACTCATTCAGCCCCACGGCCGTATTTCCCAAATTTTGGAGGCGTCATCTAACGAGTATGCACCAGCTGCAGGAGATGGGTCGACCATGATAATTCAAGGGTAGTGCCAGCTTAGCTTGGCGCCGACAGGCGCCAAGCTAATCTGGCACTACCCTTGAATTATCATGATCGACCGATCTCCTGCTGTAGGGCGTCGGGGCTGAATGGATTAAGCTCGCTTATAAAACAGCGGAAATAACAACAAGAAAATGTAGGTCCCTTTTTGGATTTGTTATATATTATCCGAAGTTTACTGTATGTTGTTTTGCTCCTGCCTCGATAACAAGCAAACAAGCAATGTTGGTTTGTTTCACTCCTCGGATATCCCCTTTCCCCCGACTTTTGCGTTCCTCCCGAAGTGACGTTAAGCCAGTTTTTGGACATGAAAACAACACTAACAAGACGAAATTTGGTGCTCGATCGTTTAACCCCTTCTGTAGAATTATCAGAGAAGAACACAACGGAGAAACACGCTTAGAAAAGAAAGTTACAACACCATTTATTAACTATATTATATTACGAACAATTTAGTCAGCAAAAGTGGCCACTTTGCTTCTTCGCTGACAAAATAAGTAGCGGTTGAATTGTTTATTTGCTTGATTGTCTATTTTGTAAATATTAATAAATTGTGTTGTAAATGTCTTTTCTAAGCGTGCTTCTTTCTCCGTTGGGCGCTTCTCTGCAATTTTACAGGCTTGTCAGTCACCTTTTCGGTCTGGATTTTGCCGAGTTATCCCAGTCAAGTCATTTTGTCCAGCATTATTGTAAGACATGCTAAGAACATTTATGAAAGAAGATATCGCGAACTGTTAACCATTTTCTACCTGTAGTAGATCGCTTTAACCCATTGACTGTGGAGTAATGTGAATAAAATCCAACTGAAAGAGGCATAGATCCTCATGAGCCCTCGCAGTCGCGGGGGCTCATGAGGATCTATGCCTCTTGCTGAAACCACTGTGTATCCGCGCTCCTTGGACGGTGGGGGATCTTTGGCGTTAGATCAACCACACTTTCAGAAACACGCTCCGCTGGCAGTGAAAGGGTTAACTAATCACGTTTGAATGTCGTACAAGTAAAATTAAAGACTTTTCTGCTCCTTTCTTCTGCTTTGTATGTAAAAGAGTTCTTCCGTTACTGATAATGGGCAACAGGATCCGTCTGTTGCGTGTGCCAGCAACTCGCACAGAAATGAAGGAAAGAAAGGTCAGGCAAGTCAACACTGCAGCAGTTCAAACCCACTAAGGAGCAGACAGCTGTAAATGAAATAGGGGTCATGTACAGAAATCATGCATCCAGAAATCATGCGTCCCAAAAACAACTGCAGATCATAATTTTCTGATAATGCGTATACAACACTGGCATTGACACTGAGAACATTGACACACCTGCGATGTCGTGGTAGAAAAGGGGCGGATCAGTTACCTGGAGGGGGTGGGGGGAGGGGGTTCCAACGTTTTGTTTGGGAACTTCAACCTGATACAAAAGGCCTCCCTGACGCTAGACCTTGCTTCCAGTGGGCCGAAAAATCGAAAAGCGGGTGGGGGTGGGTGGGGGGTGGGTGGGGGGTGGGGGGTGATTTGGGTGGTGGGGAGGGGGAGGGAGCCTGCGTGTTAAGACTCTCACCTTTCGCCAAAATATCAAAGAACGAGAAGGGGGGGGGGGGGCGGCGGAGGGGAGAGAGGGAAATGGGCGGGGGTGGGGGGATGGGGGGGGGGGGGGTTCCAGAATCCACAAAAGGGACTTTGTTACAGCATATTATAGAATTTGGGGGGCAGGGCGGGGGAGTGGGGTCCTTAACCCCTGGAACCCCCACCACCAGATCCGCCCCTGTTAGAAAGACATCCACGATGACGCTGCTGGCATATGACTATAAACAACTCCCTCCTCCCCTCGATCACGCTTTTAACCCGTTCAGTGCCAGCGGACGCAGCCTGTGTTTCTGCAATCTTGTTAACTCATTCAGCCCGACGGCCGTATTTCCCAACTTTTAAAGACGGCGTCATCTAATGACTATACACCAGTTGCAGGAGATGGATCGACCATGATAATTCAAGGGCAGTGCCAGATTAGCTTGGCGCCGACAGGCGCCAAGCTAATCTGGCACTACCCTTGAATTATCATGGTCGACCCATCTCTTGCTGTAGGGCGTCGGGGCTGAATGGGTTAATTGAACACCGAAAAGCCCTAGCTGCCCCAGGAACTGGGATTCAAAGTGGTGTCAGCAAGAGGCAAAGATCCTCATGAGAGTCACCACAACTGCGGGGGCTCATGAGGATCAATACCTCTTGCAGTTGGGTGGTGTTCAAATTTTCTCGGCACTGAACGGGTTAAAATATCATGGAGCAGGACAGCTTAGGTTATTTCCCCTCTGCAGCGATGCCTGTACGGTCCGCTAAGCGTCGTGAGAAACTAGCGTCTGTAGGTCTGTAATGAGGTGTTTGACTGTGTTGAGTGTCCTGACAGTGAATGAACGCTTCTCCTTCTTTTTGATTGTGTGTGTGTGTGTGTGTGTGTGTGTGTGTGTGTCTGTGTGTGTGTGTGTGTGAACGCACCAATGCACACGCACACACACATACAAACAGGCACGCACGCAAGTGTGTGTGTGTGTGTGTGTGTGTGTGTGTGTGTGTGTGTGAGAGAGAGAGTGTGTGTGCGTGTGCATGGGTGCGTGCGTGCGTGTGCGTATGCGTGTGCGTGTGCATGTGCATGCGTGTGTGTGTGTGTGTGTGTGTGTGTGCGTGTGTGTGGGTGTGTGTGCGTGTGTGTGTGACTGTCTTCTCCATACTTTATTTTCACTTATAATAATAATAATAATAATAATAATAATAATAATAATAATAATAATAATAATAATAATAATAATAAAACCGGTTATTATATAGGCGCTTTTTCCCAATTCTGCGAATGGGTTCAAAGCGCCGCGAACTGCACCGAATACGCACGCTCACGTGACACACACGCATTCACTCTGAAGACAAACACAGTACATGACAAACACAGGACATTCACGTGGTGCGAAGGGTCAGCTCAGCTACTGAGGTTTCAGAAATTTTGATCGCTTGTATTTGAAATTTATAAAGTGGCCTGAAACCGGTACCAAAGTGGAGTTATACATAGTGAGGTTACGTTAACGCCGAACGATTCCCAACAGCAAACTAGAGCGAAGTCACGACAGATAACCAGCTTCTACCATCAGCATAGACAGCAGTCCGAACATCTCCAAGTGGAATAGATCCTCATGAGCCCTCCGGGAATCAATGCCTTTTGGAGATGTTCGGAGTGTTGACAGTGCTTTTGGTACACTCTGGATATCCGCCGTGACTAAACTCTCGTTCGTTGTTGGTAGACGTTCGTTTCAAACGTAACCTTACAAAAGTGTCCAAACGTGACGTGTGAACGTTTAGTTTCTGTTCCACCTTTTTCAGAGCGTCGTGCATGGAGCTTCTCAGCCTGACATTGAGGACTTTTACATCAAGCGCCAAGGCTATGAGTTCATCTTCCACGATGATTTTGTGAGTCTGTCCCCCGCCTTCCCCATCCCCTCCCCTCTTTTTAAACTCTGTATATCGCTGTCCGCATCTGTCAAGTGAAGATTGTGTCTAGTACGAACGTAGCTTTACTATCAGTTACACGTCCGGATCGAACTTGTTGTGGTGTATTAACCCTTCGGCTGTCGGTAGTGCTTTTTGTCGCGATGATTCCTTCAGGAATCATCGCGACAAAAAGCCCTACCGACAGCCAAAGGGTTAACGAATCTTTCACCAAATACTCAGTTCAATTAACAATTGAATTAGTTATTCGAAAGATAATGAATAGGATCGCACAAGTATTGGAACGCGTATATTTGCCGACGGTGGTGTTTTAGAGTAAGCCGATTACAGTCACGAGTCCCCTTACCTGCCCCCCCCCCCCCCCCCCCCCCCCACCAAGCACACCCCGCCCAACACACTCGCCCCTACCCTGTGCTGTCGGTGATGCATAGACTCCTCGAGTCAACAGTAGAGCTTAATTAGCGTAACGCCTATGGCGCCAAGCTGATCAATGATGCTCTACTCTTGAACTGTCATGGTCAATAAAGCTGTAAGTGCTACCTATTCATTAGGGAAAGCCTCTCTTACTTTGGAGGTAAGCTTGACAACTTACTTTGGCTGTAAGCTTGACAGCGTTCATGACATCAAAATATTTTGTTCTCCGCAGAATCTGATGATTATCATGAACAACAGCACGTGCTACACATTCGGAGTGTCGGATAGTGCAGAGGTCCATCTCTTAGACGAAGCACTTAGAGAAAGTGTGGAGGTAAATATAAAAAAAAACAAACCCTTCATATTATTTGGTTTGCGTGTAACGAAAATACGCCAACTACTTTTAATTTTGCTTTTTTAAAGTAAAAAAAAAAGAGCATTTGTTTAGTCAAATTGAGCACTTATGATTTGTTTGCATAAGGCAAAGGTCAGTTACAACTGAAGCCCTTCACTGCAGAGAAAAAATGGTCACCGCACTACTGCAAGAGGTATAGATCCTCATGATCCCCCACAATAGCGGGGGCTCATGAGGATCTATGCCTCGTTTTGAAACCACTTTGTATCCATCATTCATGGGGCAGCTGGAGCTCTTTCGCGTAGAATTGACACAGATTTAAGACGTGTACAATGTACGTACAGCGGCAGTAAGGGGGTTAATTTATATATACAACGAAACAAACGTATACATCAGACTTCAGTTCTGACCGGAAGTCCAGAGTTGGGTCGTGCAACTGCACGCTTCTATTTGATTTCCTATCACTGACTCTCGGCACTGTCACATTTGACACGGGAGTGACAGATTTTGTATATTGTGTGGTAAACAGACGTCCCTTGTGGAACTCATAGAATACGATGAAAGCCACACATACATCAAGGACTCATCCCTCAGCGAGATGAGGAACACGTACACGGATATCCTGGGGGACTTCCACTGCATGAATAAGCGTATCCTGAAAATCGAGATCAGCAGTGAGTACTGGATTTTTAACCCGTTCTGTGCCCAAGAAAATGTGAGCGCCAACCAACTGCAAGAGGTATAGATCCTCATGGGCCCCCGCGGTTGCGGGGGCCCATGAAGATCTATGCCCCTTGCTGACTCAACTTTGAATCCATGTTCCTAGGACAGTTTTAATTTTTTTTTTATTAACGATTGCAAAAATACAGCCTGCGTCAGCTGGCACTGAACGGATTAAAGACATCTGATGCATAATGCCTGATGATGATGATGACGATGACGACACTCATAATGATCAACGTAGATGCTGGTAATGAATGATGATGTTAGCTATTTAATGTTATCATTGTTGTTGCTTTTTCTGACGATCCAGACGAGGAGGAAAAGGATTTGGTTAGTTATTAACTCATTGTAGGCGCCCCGCATCAACAGCTGCGAACGTTTCGTTTAGTGTTACCGATGGAAACGATGTACGACACTTCCGCTGCTATTGATGCGGGTCGTCTTCAATGATTTGGGTTCAACTCAGGATTAGCCCCTTCACTGCCGATACAAAACGTGAACATGATCCAATTGAAAGAGTCATAGATCTTCATGAGCCCCCGCGACTGTGAGGGCTCATGAGGATCTATGCCTCGTGACAAGACTAATTTGTATCTATGCTTCTTGGAAGGTATTAGCTTTTGGTCGTTGAATGGAGCAAGATTTTAGAAACCAAAAAAATAAAAAAAAATAAAAAAAAAATATACGTACAGTGTACGCACAGTGGCAGGGAAGGGGTTAACCTTCCCCGGATCGTGCTTTGGACTACACACGTTGATGTGGGTCCTACAGGACCCATATTTTTCAAAGAGCGATTTAACTGGTTATCCCTGCCCCGATGGCGTGGGTGCTACAGGACCATACTTTTTACACTTTAGCACACATCACTGAAAGCATCCTTGTACTTTTAGCCATCATGGCGGCGAGAGAAAACAGCCTGAAACTTCTCCGTTTCCCCCAGAAACTACGGGTAGAAGTTCACCATTTCCAAGAAACTGAACTGAAACTGGTCGAGTTTGCATGGACTTTGACACCTTTCAAAATTTAAAAAAAAAAAAAAGAGAAAAAGAGGTGAAATTTGGGTGATATGCAATTCTCTCATCTTTGACTCGTCACAATTTGAGGACCAACATCATCCGGACAGGAATATTCACCTTACTCACTTTTAAAAAAGCATGGGTCCTGCATTAGTTAATGAAATATTTGCTATTAAACACCCTTCTGGGTTCTCAAGGACACAGGAAGCACGTTCAAATTAACAAGTGATGATAATACACATAAATTCTTACATCGCTGTTTGGATGACATTGAGAATCTCACTCTAGTGGGTTTAAAACCTCATCCCACGAGCGAATGCGTGTAGGATACTGTTTTAAGACCACGAACGTGAGATTTACAGTATCACCTAAACACCGACGTAATAACCTGTGTCTTACTCACCTTTTGCTTTGCAGTAATCCGATGTGTGTAGGCTTTTCAGCACACGCCTAGCCGCAACACAGCCGCCATCATGTCTTGGCAAAGATCTTGACGTAATTCACTTTGTAACGTGACTTCAATATTTTGGATGCCAGACACTCGATCCTACATAATAACGTAATAGCGCAATACATGACGCCAGAGAGCCAGTCCTCACTATAAAATGATGTCAGTGCACATGAGTTTAAAATAGGTCTAGTTTCAGTATCGCGTGTGCCCGTTGCCTTTTTGTTAATAGACTTTCTACAAGGCAATTTTGTGCATACGTGGCCGTTTACGCAGCAAGGCACGTGTAATGCGCTCAAACTTTGCGTGATACAGCTTTTCCACTGGAAGGCGCAACGAAGGTGTGTAAGAAAAATAATTAGTGAGGTTTCGTTTGCAACGAACGATCTTGCAACAACGAACGAGAGCGAAATCAGGGCGGAGAGACACCACTCAAAACATCTCCAAGTGGCATAAATCCTCATGAGCCCTCTTGGAGACATTGGGACTGGTGTATATGCTTATGGTACAAGCTGGTTATCCACCTTGATTTCGCTCTTGTTCGTTTGTTGGATGTTGTTCACGTTGCAAACGAAACCTCACTGTAGTGACTAGGACGAAAACGAAGATAACAACTATTACTCTTAGTGACGAAGACGCTGACAATAATTATGAACATTACGCTTAAAATTAACACAAACATTATGATGAATACAAGGGAGTGAGGCCGAGCGGATTCTGTATGGAACCCCCATACCACAAGCAGCCACAACCACTAAGCAGCCAACAACCAGCGGTGACAGTGGATTGGACTGGTTATTTGGGCCAGCTGTTGGCCGATAGTCTTTCCTCGTGAATTATACAAATCAGAGTCGTATACAACAACGGCAATCGTTGCTACAGAAATAAAATTGACCCCAAAACTTACTTTTCTTAATTATCTTTGTGACTTGCGCCACAGCTGAAAAAAATCAATATTGGGAGAACAAATACAGTAAACTCCATATATAACAAATCGCCAAATAGTTATAAGGGAAAAAAATTAATTTGAAAACTGCTTTTGGGACCTTTGAAAAAATATTGCTATATCAGACTTTTGTTATGTCCGATTTTGTTAAAAGCGGAGTAGACTGTAGTTTACTCATTCAGTCCTGACAAACCCCAGGAAGATATGGATCGACCATGATAGTTTAAGGGTGGTGCCAGAATAGCTTGGCGCCAATAGGCGCCACGCCATTCTGGCACTAACCTTGAACCATCATGGTCGGCCTATCTCCTGCAATGTACTGCAGTCCTCAGAGGACAACTCCAAAACGTAGGTACTTCGTACCTGGCACACAATGGGTTTAGACAAAATAACTTTAGTGAACAAAACTTCGTGTCATCACTTAGCTGTTCAGATTCTACAAGAAACTAAACTCAGATCAGCAGACCAACAAAGACGGATAAAAGAGAAAATGAACAATGAAAGAAAGGAAGAAATAAAGAAAGAAAATTTAAAAAAAAATGTATTCAAGTTAACTTTTTTGTTGTTGCATTTTTTTGCAGGTGTAATACATTTACAGTTATAAAGTGATTATTTTCAAACTATTATGCCTCCATCTGACGTCAGCAAGAAGCATAGGGCCTCATGAAATCCTATACCTGCAAAGGCTCGTAAGGTTCCTTGTTCTTGTAGATGTCTTTGCATTGCGGACATCTACTCCTTCCACATAAAAAACCCCGAGAGGTGACGGCTGATGATGTCATTGCATACTGTGTGTCACTCTGGCTGGAGTAGACAAAGGCTTTTTCACAATGCGTATTAATGAACATTTTTTTTTCTCTTCGCTGTAAAAGTAGACATTTACATCGAGCAGAACCCCCGCCCCCCCCCCCTCTCTCTCTCCCCCTAACTAAACGCTGATACAGGATAATGTCAAAACACATTTCTCTACCTAGCCTGTGGTTTGTCATCTATACTGACGAGCAAAAGAAATGCGACATTTTTAGAGTTTAGTGTTTCCGATGACTCAGAAAATGTCGCATTTCTCTTGTTCGTCGGCATATTCCCAGTTACATGTTTCAGTAGTATATATCTCAGTATTTCTTTTTGTTCTCGCGCCACATG
Organism: Semisulcospira habei; assembly: GCA_036245525.1. NCBI lineage: Eukaryota > Metazoa > Mollusca > Gastropoda > Semisulcospiridae > Semisulcospira > Semisulcospira habei. Next base: position 96,630,107 of record BTPG01000002.1, read on the forward strand.
AATTATTATGCAACTGAAGTTGTAGACTTGAAAAAAGAAGAAGAAGAAGAAGAAGAAAAAGAAGAAGAAGAAGAAGAAGAAGAAAGAAAGAAAACAAAGACAAAACCGAACAAGGAAAAATAATGCACGAACTACTACAAAAGTTTTAGTCCAGCACATATTGCCGTAGTAAAGAACTGAACAAATGTCATAACCTTCGAATAGTCCCTGAATGCTGCACTGACGACCAAGCTGAAAAAATCCTTACCCCTCAAGACTTTTAACCCCTTTAGCCCCGACGCACTACAGCAAGAGATGGATTGATCATGATAATTCAAAGGTAGTGCGCCAGGCTAATCCGGCACGTACTTGGAATTATCATGTTCAATTCATCTCCTGCAACTGGTATATAGACGTTAGGAGCACCTCCATATTTTTTTTTGAACTGCGGCCGTGGAGTTAAAAGGGTTAAACGTGCATTTGACAACTCTCTTCTAAACATTACACACGAAGACCGGCCAGAAATGGATGAACTCTAATAGTTGAAGGGCACTACCTTATTTTATTATCTTGGCGCCTGGAAGCAGCCAAGCTAATAAGGTACTGCATTAATTTTTGAACTAGCTCTTTAAAGAAAAGAATGTAATGCCCTTGAGATATCTTGATTGATCTGCTTCTCGCTGATGGTTCAAGAGGTGAAAACAAGATAAGCCAGTTCCAAAACACGATGTTGGCCCTCAACTCACGTACTCGCACTTTGAATGGTGGCCCCAGTTTTTCCCCGCATATTGCCGATTATAATCACCGGATCAACGTCACTGTCGGACCTTCAATCATGCTGTCGCAGGTCATATTGGCGAGTTTTATTCTGGTGAGTTTTGGTTTCTTTGTTAAATTCTATATGAACCCTTATTCAGAATAACAAAACGGCCATTGATTAGAATATCTAGCGTTGAGCCTTTTTCTTAGTTGCTTCACCGAAAGTCTAAACAATATGTAGTATGTTTACATTCAGCTTGCCGCAAAACGTTTGTTATAATGAAGCACGTTGCTTTTGATTGTATTGACATTTTGCAGTGCATGCGGGCAAAGATCATTTTCGTTTCAAGGTCCGACACTTTGGAGCGAGCTTCCTAAATCCTTGAGATACAGTGACTCCAGTGTCAGTTTAAAACGCAACCTTAAAACTCACCTTTTTTCAGTCCTGCTATGATGAATGTCAGTGTTCATGTATATGGCCACATTCTGTTTTTTCTTGTAATGACGCTGTGGTTCTTGCTTGTCATTGTATTGTTTAGTATTTTATTGTTTATTTGCACGGCGCCTAGAGCATTTTACAATGTATAGGCGCCTTATATAATCATCTTCATTATTATTATTATTATTATTATTATTATTATTATTATTATTATTATTATTATTATTATTATTATTTACCTTTATTTGTAATATTCTGTAGACGTTTTGATGATGTTTCAGAAAGGTCCTTCGAACCCAATCATTTCTTGAACACACCCTGATTGTGTCTACAGTATGACTATATATGTACACGCGCACATTAGGGTGCATTTTTGTTAGTGTGCTTATGTATGCAGTATCCTGCCCAGGTCCATGTTTGTGTGCGTGTTTATGTATGTGTGCGTGTGCGTGTGTGTGTGTGTGTGTGTGTGTGTGTGTGTGTGTGTGTGTGTGTGTGTTCTCATTTGCGATATATTCAAATGCTTTTCCTCTTTTTTTCTCAAGGGTCTTGTCTTGGGAGCATCTGAGCCTGATATCGACGACTTTGATATCACGCTTCAAGGCTACGAGTTTGTTTTCCACGATTATTTTGTAAGTCTCTCTCTTTTTTTCTCTTTCTAAAGTGGCTGCCTCTGTATGTCTGTCCCTTGGTCATAACAGCAGATTTCTGCCACAAAACTGTAACTCGACCAGATTGCAAAGAACAAGCCTACACATCAACTTCTTTATTATTTAACCCTTCACTGCCGAGAAAAAAATGCACACAATCTGAACACAAGACATAGATCATCATGATCCACCGCAGTTGCGGGGGTTCAAGAGAATATCATGCCTCTTGCTGACACTACTTTGTGTTCATGTTTTTGAACGGCTTGATTTTTTGTTGCGTTGAATCAACAAAGATTTCACAAACACAATCTGCGTCATGACATGTAGATCAACAAACAGATGACAAACTGCATCACACAATTAGACAAAGTAGATCAACAAACAGATGACAAACTGCATCACACAATTAGAGAAAACCCGTACACAGGTATGTAGCTGGTATTTAGTAGTGAATCCATTCAATCAAGAGAGCCCTTGCTGCTAGAGGTGGATCAAGAGAACTCCTGCTATCAGAGGTGGATCGACCACGACAGTTCAAGAGCAGAGCTTGAGTAGCTTGGCGCCTTGGAAAGCGCCAAGCTACTCAAGCACAACCTTTGAACTGTCAAGCTACTCACGCACTACCCTTGAATTATCTTAGTCAACAATCAAGAGAGCCCCTGCTGTCAGAGGTGGATAAAAAGAACACCTACTATCAGAGGTGAATCGACCACGACAGTTCAAGAGCAGTGATTGAGTATCTATATCTCGTAGTCTTGCCGACCGTTGGGGCACCACTGATGACTTGGCAACCAGCTCCCTCCATTCCTCTCTGTTCTCTGCCATTCTCAGCGTATCGCCCAGCTTCAGTCCTGTCCACTCTGAGATATTGTCCTCCCATCTTTTCCTCTGTCTTCCTCTCCTTCGTCCTCCTTGCACAGTGCCTTGCAGGATTGTTTTGGCAAGACCTGCTGAACGCGTGACATGCCCATACCACTTCAGTTTGCGTTTTCTCACAATGGCTAATAAGTCTTCATAGGGCCCGATGGCTTGTCTGATTCTGCTTCCCACTTCCTCGTTTGTGATGTGATCTCTTTATGAGATGGCAAGCAGTCTTCGAAAACATCTCATTTCAGTGGCTTGTATCCTCCTTTCAAGGTCTGCTGTGAGGGTCCATGACTCGCAGGCATACAAGAACACTGAGATGACTAAGGAGCGCATCAGTCTGATCCTGGAGCAGAGTGTGATGTTTCTGTCCTTCCATATGTTCTTCAATCTTGTCAGTGCTGTTGTTGTCTGCGCAATTCTGGACAGTATTTCTGGTTTTGATCCCTCATCTGTCACAATGGCTCCTAAGTATTTGAATTTCTTAACTGTTTCCAGTTTTTGGCCTCCAACCATGATTTCAGTGCCAATGCCACTGGCGTTATTGGTCATCAGTTTGGTTTTCTCTGCACTGATTTCCATTCCATATGCAATGGCTGTACTATCCAGTTTTTCCACCATCTGAGCTAGCTCCTTCTCTGTTCCTGCAAGGCCATCAATGTCGTCCGCAAAGTGCAAGTTCGTGATTGTTCTGCCTCCAATACTGACAGTTCCTTCATGATCTTTCAGAGCGTCCGTCATGATTCTTTCCAGGAAGATGTTGAAAAGAGTAGGTGAGAGCAAGCAGCCTTGTCTGACTCCAACTGTAGTTCTAAACCAGTTTCCAATTTTGCCGTTGAAGCAGACTGCGCTAGTGGCCTTGTTGTAAAGGTTTGCTATGACTTTGATCAGGTTGGCATTGATGTTGTATAGCTTCATGGTGGACCAAAGGGCTGCATGCCACACCCTGTCAAATGCTTTCTTAAAATCCACAAAGACATGATAGAGGTCCTGCTGGTGCTGGAGGTATCTCTCACATAGAACTCTCAGGTTGAAGATCTGCTCAGTTGTGCTGCGTCCTGGTCTGAAGCCTGCTTGTTCCTCAGCTATGATTTCCTCTACCTGTGGCTTCAGCCTGTTCAGTAGGATCTTTAACATGACTTTGCTTGGGTGGGATATAAGACTGATCGTGCGATAGTTGTGGCATTGATGTAAGTTGCCTTTTTTGGGGAGAGTTATTATAAGTGATTGGGTCCATGGTGTGGGCCAACCCCCTGACTGCCAGATCTTATTGCAGATTGTTAGTAAGGCGCTTATCGTGTCTTCTCCCCCTTCTTGGACTAGCTCTGCAGGGATTTTGTCTACTCCTGCTGCCTTCCCTTTTCTTCAGCGACTTCACTGCAGTCTCTACTTCCTCTCGGAGGATGGGATAGTTGCCATTGTTGGTCACGGGCAGCTCGGTGGTTGTACAAATCTGAGCAGTACTCTGTCCATCTCTTCAGTATGTCTTGGTCTTCCGTAAGACAGTTCCCTTCACTATCTTGAATGATCGAGGAGCGTCCTTGTTTTACACTGGTCAGGTCTTTCACCAGCTGGTATGCTTTTTTTGCTATTATTTTTGTTCAGATTTTCTTCTACGTGTTTACACTGATCTTCAATCCACTTATTCTTTTCCCTTTTCATGCTTTTCTTGATATCCTGGTTAATTTCCCTGTATTGTTTAGCTCCTTTTACCTCTGATTTCTTTTTCTTTAATTCTCGACGCTTGTCACATAAAACAAAGATGTCAGCTGTAACCCAAGGTTTCTTTGCTTGTCGGTGTTTGCCAAGGATCTCACTGGCTGTTTGGGTTACAACAGTGTAATGTGTCAATAAGTGTGTCCACGTCCGTGTCTTCTGCACCTAGAAGTAGCAGTGGTGTGAATTTTCCTCCTATCTTTGCCTGAAAGGCTTCGGCTACCTCTGGGTCTTTCAGCTTCTCGAGGTCAAACTTGATTCTGGTGGGACCCTGCTTGTTGACCTTCTTTAGGCGGAGTCGGAAGGTCCGAAAGCGTCCAGCTACTCAAACACTGCTCTTGAACTGTAAAGCTACTCACGCACTACCCACGAATTATCTTTGTAGATCCATCTATCGAAAAGACAATCTCTGTCATCTCGTTTCCAAGTTTGAGGGTGTGCAATATATCAGAATAGTTTCTGTCCGCAGGACCTGCTACTGATTGAGCATGGCAACAAGTGCTACACAATGACCTTGCCGGACGATGCAGAGGTCCATGTTCTGGACGACACGATGAGAAAACAAGTAGAGGTAAAGGTCCATCCCAGTGCGTAAAGGCCATCGGGCCGACGTCTTAATCTACTCAATGTGCGACTGGGGGAGCTGGGTGGCTCGGTGGTAGAGCGTTCGACTCTCGTCCGAAAGGTCTTGGGTTCGAACCCAGCTGGGGTAAACATTTGTGCAGGCCTTTTTTCGGTGCCCTGTCTTTGAAATCACAATCGTGGTGGACAAAAGACGTTAAGCCCTAAACGTTAAATTTTTCTTTTCAATGTGCGAGTGTGTGTCATCAGTTTACGCCTGTCTGGATCCCATGTGGTGTAATACATAACATGACATAATACTAATTGATTAATACAGTTCAAATACGGATATAACAAAATCCTACATCAGACCTGTATAATGTGCGAGTGTGTGTCATCAGTTTACGCCTGTCTGGATCCCATGTGGTGTAATACATAGAATGACATAATACAGTTCAAATACGGATATAACACAATCCTACATCAGACCTGTATAACCCCACCCGCCGTGAGATGGCCTATGTCGCCTGCTCCGCGTTAAACCCAAATAACTAATCAATTTTTAACCCAACAATAGCACGTACCAGCCATGTAATTTGAAGGAAAGGAATATCGTCGATAAATTATTAGATTGTGTTCGAATGCTTCCTAGAGCCGATTTTGAGCACAAATATTGGGGTTTAGTTGTGGATGTTCACAAGCCATTTACAGAGCCCTAAGGTTGAAGTTTGTTCTCTGCGTAGTTGACAGCAGGCCTAAATGATTTTCACGATAAAATGTCGTGGGATGTGGCTGCATTTGTGTGTGTGTGTGTGTGTGTGTGTGTGTGTGTGTGTGTGTGTGTGTGTGTGTGTGTGTGTGTGTGTGACTTGTATAAATAAACCCACAGAAGGTACCATGAATAAGTCCCGGAAGTGTACCTGGGAAAAAAGACGTAATTGTGAGCTTCGCGTCATGATAGTTGTTACCACCCAATCATTTCCACGCCCCAAGCTTAGTCAAGAAACCGGAAGTCTCGTTTCCGCTTGTAAATGTCCGCAGCTGTGAGCTGTTCGACTGGGTGAATGCTTAGACAGCTCAAAGTATTCCTCTTTGTGAAAATGAAAAGATAGTCGAACCGAGTTTTTGACACGTGCAGACAAAGACTAGCAGTGAAGATCCAAATAACATGCTGATTTTACAGACCGGAACTATGTTGTACCGAAGGTTGAGGCGAGCAAATGGTTGGGGTCTAACAATAGTGTCTTTATAGAACGCTGTCATGATGTTTATAATGACGTCGTTTTCCCGCTGCATTTTATTTTATCTTTCCCCGCTGAACGCAGGCTTCCCTGATTGCTCTAATTGAACATGATGAAAGCGTCAGCTACATCAAGACTTCGTCCCTCGCGGAAATGCGGACCACTTACAAAGACGCTCTGGCGGACTTCCACTGCATGGATAAGCAGGTGCTGAAAATCGACATCACAAGTAAGTATACAGACGAGTAAAAGAAATGCGACATTTTCGGAATCATTGGAAACACTTAAGTGTTTCCGATGATTTCAAAACTGTTGCATTTCTTTTGCTCGCTTTAGTGTTTCCGATGATTTCATAAATGTCGCATTTCTTATGCTAGTCAATGTAAATTATGTTATGTTGTTGATTCACTGATCACGTGTCCCAAATGTGGTTTTTTGTTTCGTCGTTTACCGCCTAGTGCCGAGAAAGTGTATTGTACTCTTATGATTTAGACGTCCTAAAACCTCGGTTTTGGACAGACGCTGCAGATAATACATAAGGTCAAACACACAATCAGAACCCCCACAGTTAGTAATTAGGTCCTGAAAAGACTTTCAGCAACATAAAACAAAAGAGTTTGAGCTGTATATTGCTTCCTTGGCTTTTATGAAATTGTATGGTCAGGGAATTACATTTTCCAAGTTAGCATTTCCGATGTAATCTGCATTTTCATTAATCTATTAAGATAAGATAAGATAAGATAAGATAAGATAAGATAAGATAAGATAAGATAAGATAAGGTAAGATAAGATAAGATAAGATAAGATCATGTTTATTGCCGTTTGCCTAAACAAATAAAGATGGGGATGTCTGATGGTGTCGTTACATTTACAAACACCAGTTAACAATAAGAAACAATTAATACTCTATCACACATCCCTACACAAAACTAGACAATTAATATAACAAATTAATACGCACCCCCCGCCCCCACCCCTCTCTCACACACATCATCATCATCAGTATCATCACTACTCTGGTAATAGATAAGTTTAAGATAAGATAAGATACGATAAGATAAGATGAGATACGATCATGTTTACTGAGATACTCACAAACCAGATAGGTGAGGGCAGGGGATCTAACTGTTCGTCTGTCCAGCGCTGAGTGATTCCCCTTGGTTTGTTGTACGATCATGTTTACTGCCATTTGCCTTAACAAATAAAGCATAGGAATGTCTGTTGGTGTCGTTACATTTACAAAGATCACAGTCGACAACAAAAAACAATTAACTCATTCGAGACGTGCAGTCTCCGGATACACTGCTTAGGCCACGTATCCGGAGGCGGCACGTCTCGAATGAGTTAATACTCTATGACGCATACTCTAATCAGTACACACAAGAAGCTATAAAACTAGAAATTAATATCACAAATTAACAAATTAATACTCCCCCTCCCCCCCCCCCACACACACACACATACCCCTCCCCCCCCCCAACACACACACACACGCCGTTGTCCGCCAACACACTTCAAATGTATGAGCATTCCAGCATTGCAAAAAGCCTTTTTTTTGCGGACATGTTATACGTCCAGTGAGCTTATCTCTTCTTCTTCTCGCGGGGAAGAGGCGGTTTCGGTCGAGCATCAAAGACTATGCGGCATCGTATGCAGGAACTGCCATTAACTCTTTGCCTACTAAGTAACTTTTCCGTATGATGTACTCCGCCACTATGTAATTAAATGCATAAGTCTATTACTATCATAATAATAGACTTATGCATTTTGTTAATAGTTCCGTTCTGGATCCGGGGCACTTGTCATGAAAGGGATTGTAACGACACATTCAGAAATAAAAACAAATTTAAAATGGGCAAGCACGCGCGCAAATGAACCTTGGCTGGACGGATCTCGCCGCCAACAGTGTGCTATTGGAAGTTGCCTTTAGGCGGCTGGAGCCCCCAGCCCTAGGCAGAGAGCTACAATCGGGTTAACCGTTCAGTGCCGAGTAAATTGAAACAACACCCAACTGCAAGAGATATAGATCCTCATGAGCCTCCGCAGTTGCAGGGGCTCATGAGGATCTATGCCTCTTGCTAAAACCAATAGGAATCCATGTTCCTGGGAGAGCTAGGGCTTTTTGGTGTAGAATTAACGAAGATTGCACAACCATAATCTGCGTCAACTGGCACTGTTCGGGCTAAACATATTTACATAGGACATAGGGTTTGGAATGAGCTACAGTGACGATGATCATGTCAGGAATTTCTTGGCTTGACCCTCATCTCGTCATTATTATTTCATCGTCTTCGTCGCTACAAATCATCCTCGTCGTTATCGTCCCTGTCATTGTTGATAATCATTTCATGGTCTGTGCCAGGGAGTGAGGCCGAGCGGATTCTGTACGGAGAGACAACACAGGCAGCCACCACCACACAGCCCACCACCACACAGTCCACCACCACACAGCCCACCACCACACAGCCCACCACCACACAGCCCACCACCACACAACCAGTTACGGGAACCTATGACCCCTACAACTTTTGGAACATCTTTTCAACCACCGTACACCACACAGCCACCATCCACCACGGACAAAGCACGACCATCGCGCAGAACCACCACCACCACCAGCAAACAACCGCCAAAGTGTCGGATTGGTTATCCGGGGTACTCAACGTTATCGCAATAATTGGACGTTAGTGGTTTTTAAAAAAAGTATTAGCACTTGGCGTGTTGGTAGCGGTTTTTGCCGCGATGATTCCTGCAGGAAAACCCGCTACCGACACGCAAAGGGGTAGAGTCGCGTCTATCGAGAAATAAATTAACCACTTTTCGTCCAAGTAAACACGGATGCAAAAGTGCAATCAGCAAGAGGCTTAGATCCACATGAGCCCCCGCAACTTTGGGGGCTCGTGAGAATCTATATACTTCTTGCAGCTGGGCGCATTCACGTTTTCTGGACATGAAGGGGTTAAATCAACAAAAATCCTTAACAGGAAAATAAAAGCTCATCTATCGGCGATTTCGAGTGGCGGTTTCTTGTTTTTGCAAGCCTCAGTTTCTTCAAAACATGTACCTGCGCGTATGATTTTACTTCCAGGTGTGGTATGCATAACTGAATACGATTCGAACCCGATGCGGTGATGTAATTTTCCTTCAACAATTGCGACATTTTCGTTCAAAGCCGGATGCGAATTCGTTTCCGCATTGGACAAAAGGAAACACACAAACATGAAAAGTACTTAATAAATGAAAAGAAAAGGGGAGACTGCCAGTGCTAATATTTTAGGAAGGTTACAAAGAAAAGTAGGTAATAGCACTGTCAGGGGAGAGAAGTGTGCATGATCGACCAGTGATCATAGATCTACTGTGGCCAAAGCACACACACACACACACACACACACACACACACACACACACACACACACACACACACACACACACACACACACACACACACACACACACACACACACACACACACACACACACACACACACACACACACACACACACAAAAGAGATAGGAAAGAGAGGGGGCGCTAATAAAGTGACTGGAAGCAATGCATATGGAAGCCTCCCCGAAGGGGGGCGTATCACATGTCCCCCTGTTCCAGCCACTCAGTGCACGGAAATTTAAATCTAGGTCCCCCAAGGGTCCAGATATTTAGCCGGTGTGGACAGCTGTTTCGTTCTTGGCGACCTCTTCAGCACACCATCGGCAACACTGGAGGAAGTAGGAATTTCTGCCTACCTGCAATGACAGCCACATTTTACTGTGGTGTCTGAGGGGCATACATTCCATGCCACCACCTAAAGTTAAATTTCCATGCACCCTAAAAGAGAACCTACAAAAAGGGGGGAAGGGGTTGCAGTCGAAATTGTAGTAATAAATGAAAAGAATGAGTGGCTGGAACAGTGGGATATGTGATACGCCCCCCTTGCGGGGGGGGGGGGGGGGGGGCTTCCATATGCATTGCTTCCAGTCACTTTATTAGCGCGCCCTCTCTTTGCTATCTCTTTTTTTTTTTTTTTTTTTTTTTTTTTTTGGGTGTGTGCTTTGGCCACAGTAGATCTATGATCACTGGTCGATCATGCACACTTCTCTCCCCTGACAGTGCTATTACCTACTTTTCTTTGTAACCTTCATGAAAAGTACTTGCACGGACCTTTCTGTTTTGGACTCGCTTCGGATTCGGATCGAATTCGTGTTTATGACCCGCTTGCCTTAAACTGTCGTCTCTGTCCTCACCAGACGTTGTGGACGACTAAGGCTACTGAACCCGCCATTCTGCTTTAAATCATTCGAGACGAACGGCATCTGGATACGCGGCTTAATCGGTTTCTTGTTTTTGTAAGCCTCAGTTTCTTCAAAACATGTATCTGCGCGTATGATTTTACTTCCAGATGTGGTATGCATAACTGTAGACTTAAGCTACGGTTCCATAAGCTTAAGCCGCGTATCCGGATGTCGTTCGTCTCGAATGAGTTAAGCTGATCATCTGAGGCGAGTCGAAGGAGACAACCTGTGTGATTTTAGCATACTGTCATATCAGAATGATAAGACTTCTGGCTTATACCTAGCCGACGGTTTCAGTTTGTTTTATGCATACCGCTCCAATTGACATTTTGTTTGCCTTTGTGCTGTGTGCAAACGCAACGAACATATAACATTTAAAAAACCAAAACAATGGTGTGGACAAGTATTCTATTTGAAAAAACAACAACAACGATGAATAAACAACGCTTTTGGCATCAGGTTAGTATTTAGTGTCCGAAGCTAGAAAGCAAAGCAGCTAACAAATGAACAGAACACACCGCATATTATTAATCCAACACTAACGCAAAAATCAATCAGTAAAAGTAACGCATCAAAGTGTGCAAGAGAAATATACTAACACCGGTACAAATTATTCTGTATTTTTAATGTGTACTACGCAAGCCATATAACTTCAGAGGAAAATATCTTTCAGTGCAATAACGTGCGGATTGTGCATGTGCTAGGCAACAGTTGTCACAGATTGAAAATCATCCATTATGTCTTGAACACACTACGTATATGGGTGAGAAAAAAAGCGAAGGAAGAAAATAAAAATAAAATTGTCCTCTGAAGACTGCATGGTCGGGAAATGAATCGGCCATGACAGTTTAAAGGTGGGATCAGAATAGCTTGGCGGCGCCCGGGCGCCAAGCTATCCTGGCCCCACCGTTGAACTATTATGGTTGAACCATCTCCAGTTGTCCTCTGAAGACTGCATGGTCATGAAATGAATCGGTCAAAACAGTTCAATGGCGGTGCCAGAATTGCTTGGCGCCAAGCTATTCTGGCACCACAGTTCAACTATTATGGTTGACCAATCTCCAGTTGCAGTGTGTGGCTCAATTTGAATGCACATGCTGTTCATATTCCAGGGTGGATACATTTTTGTTTAAACATACTTGCAGTTGAAAAACGCGGTCTCGCGCTCGAAGCAAGGCGCTGCCAAAACAGACAACACTGCCATGAGTCGGCAAAAGTCAGTACGTCCCTTTTTTTGTTAAAAGCGAGATTTTCATTGTAGTACACTAAAAATCTCGCTTTTCACAAAAAATGAGCAAACTGCCTTTTTGCCAAATCAGGGACGCTACACGAACAGACAAGAATTAAAAAAAGAACAACATGTTGCTTTCTATCCCTTTGCATAAGCGTGTTAGTTTATTTGGTGCCATAAATGATGCACGGACGGGCGATGGCACACCGCATTATTACTGTTTTTGACATGACGCCTATCCTTCGCATGATGCATGTCTGTTTTCCAAACTACGTTTAGCGCAGCAAACCTACGAAACCCAACCAGAAAAGAAACCGCATTAGTGGAGTTGCACTAGTTGTTTGTATTGATCAGACAAAAGAACACACAGGGACAGTACCGTTTCGTTACCTAAGTATAGGTTCAGACCAAAAAGGTGACTGCCAAGCGTGTAGAACGCAGAGAAAACCCCAGCAAAGAAAGCAGCACTCTTAGACTAAAAGGCGGTTACAACGCAGTTTATTGATATTTCGACTGAAGGACATACTTCGGGGGTCACTTTCTCCACGCACTGATAAGATAAGTAGAGAACTGTTCTCAGATGTGATGTAAGTGCAAACTACCTTACATAATCTTCAAACCGATGAAAGACTTATTTTTGAGGATTATTCTGGCCTGCAGAAAGAATGCCCTTTAGCAGAGGGGGCCGGAATTACGTTCTTAACAAGTCTGTGCAGCTGAATGGACGTTAAAGTACCATTACGCGTAAATTTAAAGACACATTTCAGTACCATTTTTGTTTGTTATGCCTTGTCGACACACCTAACGAACTTTAACAGCAGTTGGGACACGCAGCAAAAACACACGAGTAATCGCACTTATTTATTCTGCCCAGCCATTAGCGTGTGAATCTATTTTTAGCTGTTTCTTGTACTGAAAACGTTGTATTTATAGAACGGAGTAGAGTCATTGTCAAATTACTTGATATCAAAACGACATGTGCTGAACTGGATTGTCCTGTGTCTAAATGAACCATGGCTAGAACTGTGTGTAGCGTTTCGTAACCATCTGTTACAGAAGTGTATCTTTGAACAGTTACCGCGGTAGTGAACCTTTAAAGCGAAGTAAAAACAAAGAAAACAAGAAAGGCAAAGCCATTATGGCTCACGTGTATGACCGATTTACATATGTGTGATCTTTGTGACAAGGGCTCGCTTATGCAGCAGCAAAATCCAGATTTTCTGAAAATGTAAGTATGTTTCACACAACTGTCAACCCCCCTGACCCTTGACCTTTGTGATGAATGGATTAAATTAGTATGCATAGGAAGGTCTTATCATCAGCTATCTTTGTGCCAAACTTGGTTGAAAATTTTGCAAAATGTGGATAATACCTACAATTTTATCAAAAACTGTACCAAATTTGGGTTTGAAGTTGTGAATAGAATTTGAGAAAAAACACCTTTTGTCAAAATATGGCTATTTCGGACCTATTTCCTGAGTCCTTATGGCCCTCGAACTCTCCGAGGGGTGATCCAAATTGTTATGCATAGATAGGTCTTACCATCAGGTATCTCTGTAGCAAGTTTAGGTTTAAAGCAGTGAACAGTATTTCAGAAAAAAATCTTTTATCAAATAATGGCTATTTGTAACCTTTACCTGAGCTCTTGTGACCCTTGAACTTACAGAGGGATCAACCAAATTAGTATGCATAGAAAGGACTTACCATCAGCTACCTTTGTACCAAGTTTGGGTTTGAAGTTATGAATAGTATTTGAGAAAAAATAAATGGACATATTTCCTGATCCCCTGTGACGTTGATCTTTGGGAGAGGTCACTTAAATTGGTATGTTTAGAAAGGTCCTACCACAAAGTATCCTTGGGCCAAGTTTGAAGACGCTTGCATAGTCTCCGAGAAAATGCCAACGTTAAAGTTTACCACTTACGACGGCGGACGGACGACCGCTGGCTCAAAACATAGACTCACTTTTGCGTCGCACGTGAACCAATACTCCGACGGAGTTGTCAATATATATTTTATCATTTTCTTTAGCCGATGTCAGCAGGTGAAATCCAGACCAAAAAGGTGACTGCCAAGCGCGTAAAATGCAGAGCATAACCCAGCGAAGAAAGAAACATGTTTAGAAAACGCATTTACAACTGTGCTGTAACTGTCTTTTTAAGCGTGTTAAAAGAAACACGCTTAAAACACTTACCAAAAAATTGTGGTGTAACTGTCTTTTCTAAGCGCGTTTCTTTCTTCCTTCGGTTATTCTCTTATGTCAGCAGTGGGCAGCAGCACTTGAGGTTCACGAGGTTCTGCGCATCCTGGAGACGAAACGAATACTCCGCACACCAACGTCAGCCTGAGACACGGAGCCTATTGAACTTGTGCATTTGCCCGGGTCCATTTATGAGGTTCTACAACCCAGTAAGCACAGACCATCGGGCCCACGACGACCGCAGTGGGCCCGCGCACGAATGTGCGCGGGCCCACTGCGGCCGTCGTGGCCCGGAGACACTTAGTTGCCTGGGAAGCTTATTGACATGCAAAGACATGGCGGGAACTATTTTCCTCGCACATATACCGATGTCAGCAAGAGACAGAGAACCTCATGAGCCTCTGCAGGAGCAGAGGCTCGTGAAGTTCTATGTCTTTCTCAGATAGAAGTGTCCTCCGACGCCTACGTCTAGAGCTCCAGGTCGATGGAGGTGATGGAGGGAATGCTTATGGTGGTGATGGAGGACGGGGTGTCCAGCCTGGATTCCCCCAGGTCTTTGTCTGATAGTGGCAAGCTGCTGACGGTAGACTGCACCGCGTAGGCAGAATCAGTTGCTTCCACTTCTACATTCCTGGGGCGATAATAGTGCTGAAACACACACAAAAAAACCCCGGGGAAATCGAGTTTTGCCTATGTGAACACTAAGCTGAACAGAACGTAACTTAACGTTTCGATAACGGAACGGAACGGCACTGCACGATACGGCACAGACCAGACCAGGACAGGGGGACGTACAGAACCGCCACCATCGGTCAGATTTAACCTTAATTCACAACAGTAATAATAATAATAATAATAATAATAATAATAATAATAATAAGCGCATTAAATAGGCGCTTTATCCCAATTGAAAATCGGCTCAAAGCGCCGCCGCGAACTGAACCCAACAAGCACGCTCACGTGAATCACGCGCTTTCACTCACACACTGAACGTAAACACAGAACTAAGTAGAACTAGTAGACTAAGACTTTTGGCTTAGACCAGGCCGCCTGCTTCAGTCCACTTTCATGCAAATCATTCCTGATTCTGAGGTCCCGTCACTTTCAAAGGACGCAGAGTGTGTTCTTGAAACGAGCGTAAATTCAACTTCTCCGGCCGTCAAGAGTACATGGATATATAGTGGTTTCAGCAAGAGGTATAGATCCTCATGAGCCCCCGCAACTGCGGGGGCTCATGAGGATCTATACCTCTTGCAAGTTGGCTGTTGTCCAATGTTTCTCGGCAGTGAAGGGATGAAGAATACAAGAAGTTCTATTTCGAACCTACCTCAGGGACCTGTGGCCGACAGCAACGGGTTTTCATCCTGGAGTTGGTGACGTTCACAACCAAAGACAACACAACTGCCGCGGGAACAACGATGGCCACGACATACATCAGCGTCGCGATGGAAGGCTTCTTAAAGTTGAACCAGGCCCCTTCGCCCTTCGACGAATCTGCATCATACTTTGATCTGATCAACGGTTTAAACCCCCCTCATAGATTTGGAACCGCTGCAATATCAGTCACGATGACCCCTACGCCGGATCGACTCGGGGTCACTCTGGCGTGGAAAATCGTTTACGGTACGGGTAGACTGCCACGAGTTCACTTTAGCACTGGGAACCGTCGCGAGCCGAGATCGACCCCTCGGAACAGAGCGGAACTGATAAAATGTCGCGCCAAAGTGACCCCGAGTCGATCTGGCTTAACCCTTTGGCCGTCGGTAGCGCTTTTTGTCGCGATGATTCCTGCCAGAAACCCGGCATCGCGACAAAAACCCGCTATGGACAGGAAAAGGGTTACCACGTGTTTTGATGTGTCACTTCAAGGGTATTTTTGTTCGGCGTGTAATTCTAGGGGCTGTTTAGCTTGTAATTTAGGTGTCATTCTGGCGTGTTATTTTACGCGTCATTTGGCGTGTTATTATGTCATTTTGCGTGTACGTTTAGGGTTCGTTTGGCGTGTTATTTGGTGTGGAATTCTATGGGTCATCTGGAGTGTTATTGTAGGGGTTAATTGGCATGTACTTTTAGGGTCTGTTGGCGTGTTATTATAGGGGTCATTTGGCTGTTACTGTGTGTGTGTGGGGGGGGGGGAGGGGGTACTGTTATTTTAGAGGTCATTTACCGTGTTATTTTGAGGTCATTTGGCAAGCCCAGATAACGCTTTACTGAATTGGGAAATGCAATGTCCCTAAAACGTTATGTATGTCGTCGTCATCTTCATCATCATCATCATCATCATCACAACCCTCGCCGCAATCAGCTATGACAACTGCAACATCTGCTAAATCACCACCATCATTATCACTACCATCATCACCACCAACATCAACCACAACTTTTACAAAGCTATCATCTTTATCACCATCAACCATCGCCACCAACCGTACAACAGCTAAAACATAACCCACCCTTGTGAATGCAGTCCATGGTACTGTTTACAGTGCCGTGGACTGCATGAACAAGGGGGTTAACAAATTTACTACCTAAAACAGCCAAGGGACACGGGAGGTTTTCGTTACAAACGACTTCCGCGGCCTGCGAACGCCCGTCGCAGTCCCGTCCGCCAAACATGGGAGGGGGATTGTTGCAGAGTCTAGTCTTGGTCATCGTGCCCCGGCCGCAGGTCTGGGAACACTCCCCCAGAATCCAGTCCCCCCAGTTTCCTTTAACTGTTCATCAGGGAACAGAAAATGCACGCTACAGACGTGCTCTGTAAACCAGGAGTAGGTTAGAAACTGCACGTCTTTCGACGCAAACAGTGGATTAAAAGCTTTTTAATCCACCGTTTGCGTCAAAAGACGCGCCGTTTTTTTTAACCCTGACGCCCTACAGCAGGAGATGGGTCGACCATGATAATTCAGGGGTAGTGCCAGATTAGTTTGGCGCCTATCGGCGCCAAGCTAATCTGGCGCTACCCTTGAATTATCATGGTCGATCCATCTCCTGCAACCGGTGCATAGTCGTTAGATGACGCC
Organism: Semisulcospira habei; assembly: GCA_036245525.1. Classification (NCBI taxonomy): domain Eukaryota; kingdom Metazoa; phylum Mollusca; class Gastropoda; family Semisulcospiridae; genus Semisulcospira; species Semisulcospira habei. The sequence continues at coordinate 96,647,055 of BTPG01000002.1, forward strand.
TCCAAAGTTTGGGAAATACGTGCGTCGGGCTGAATGAGTCAAACGCCCGGACAAACATGCGATATCACATGTTTGTCCGGGCTTTTAACCCAGTGTTTGCGTCAAAGGCGCGCAGTTGTTTTTGGGTACCTACTTCTGATTGACGAAACTCGTCGACTGCAAACTAAAGAAGGTTTGTTGGCATGAACAACACAAAACAAATGTACGACAAACAACCACTTCTGGATAATACAACCACTTCTGGATAATACAACCACTTCTGGATAATAGCTACGGTCTATTCCGCATATCACAAGGTCAGATATAGCAAAAGTCAGAAATAACAATACATTTTTAAAGCTATATTTCTACGTAAATTAATTCGCTTATAACAAACTTCGGATATAACAACCAGAAAGACTGGGTCCCCTGGTCATTTGCTATATCCCGAGTTTACTGTATATATTGATATATATGAAACAAACAAGCGAAATGCACGAATTGAAAACGACAATGGTAGAGGCGAAAAGCTCAATGACAACCACTATCAGTATGCAGTTGAATACCATTTTTCAGTGATAATTGTTGGGTGTGGGGTGTGGGAGGGGTGTGTGTGTGGGCGTTTGATGGGGAGTGGAAGTGGGGGAGGGGGGGGGGGAGGGAGTAGAGAACACAAAAAGAAGGAAAGGAGTACAAACGCATGTTTTGTTTTCTCGCTGCTGCTGCTCTACCCACCACCCCCTCCAACCCCTGCCTATTCTCCCCTCCCCCACCGCTGTTGCTTGTGTTTGGAGCTTGGAAAGCACGACTGCGGTTCGTGGCGCTCGTCTCTACATGCTTTGGGTCAAACAACCAGCTGAAGCACCCTCTCAACGCCGTAACCACTACCACCACTACCAACCCCGCCACCGCTTCAACACGTGACTGATCAGACCCTGAATCCACCTCCTGCACTAAGATTGCCACACCTGGTATACTGCTCAGATCCTCGTCCACTTCTCCATCTCCGTCGTTGTCTGCACAGAAAACAAAACCCCACAAAACTACAGGTTAGCTTCAGTAGTATGCGCATTAGAACATCGCGATGAGGATCCGTGGCTCCCATGCAGACACCCAGTGAGCAAGAAGTTTGTCAAGCCCACTTCAGCCTTAGTTGGCCCGCGCACGTGAGTGCGCGTGCCAACTAAGGCTGGAGTCGGTCAGAGGATAGTTTGCTCTCCGTGTGGTTGTCCTTCCTAAGCCTAAGCACCGTGTTAACGCGAACGCTTCGAGAATAAAACGGTCGGTTTTGTATCGTTCTTTCGCAACGTGTTTCTTTCTGTGTTCAGACTTTCTTTGCATTTTACACATTTGGTGGTCATCTGTTTGGTCTGGATTTCGAATAACAACAACAAAAATCAACAAGAAAGGCAAAGCCCTTACGGCTCACGTAGTGTAGGACCGATTTACATATGTGTGACTTTTGTGACAATAAGTAAAAGGCTGGCTTCTGCACCAGCAAAATCCATGTTTTCTCAAATTTGTCAACCCCCGTCAACCTTTGCGATTAGTCGACTAAATTAGTATGCCTAGGAAGCTCTTATAATCTTATAACCTGTGTGCCAAATTGGATTGAAAAGTTGTGAAAATGTTGATAATAACTACAATTATATTTATAAAAAATGGCATTTTACACATTTGCCGACCTCTTGCGACCCTTGACCTTTCCGAGGGGCCATCCAAATTAATATGCATAGATAGGTCTTACCATCAGGTATTCTGTACCAAGTTTGGGTTTGATGTTGTGAATGGTATTTGAGAGAAAATAAATTTTGTCAAAAGATGGCTATTTTGGACCTATTTCCTGATGCCATGTGACCTTGACCTTTGTGAGAGGTCACTCAAATTGGTATGATTTGAAAGGTCTTGCACAAAACATACACTCACTTTTGTTTCGCACGTGAGCCAACCCCCCCCCCCCACCTCCCCTCCCCCCCCACCACCCCTTCCAAACTACAGGTCAGCCTCAGTAGTACGCGCATCAGAATATCGGACATAACTAAGTCGTCTCCACCACCGACCATATGCAAAGAAACAGAAGAGACATATAGAGAATCTTACATCGGTGTTTAGGTGATACCAAAGAAAATACACCATAGGACAGATCACTCCTTCATAAGTCTTACTGAAAAATCGAGGTCAGTTGAAGGGTTCAGTCCCTTTGCTTACTCGTGTTGTGTCGCTGGGC
>BTPG01000002.1:96651760-96684260 GCA_036245525.1 Semisulcospira habei
ATCATAGATCTATTGTGGCCAAAGCACACACACACACACACACACACACACACACACACACACACACACACACACACACACACACACACACACACACACACACACACACACACACAAAAGAGACAGGAAAGAGGGGGTGCGCTAAGAAAGTGACTGGAAGCAATGCATATGTAAGTCCCCCGCGGAGGCGGGCGTATCACATATCCCACTGTTCCAGCCACTCAGTGCATGGAAATTTAAATCTAGGTCCCCCAAGGGGGTTCCAGATATTTAGCCGGTGTGGACAGCTGTTTCGGTCTTGGCGACCTCTTCAGCACACCATCGGCAATACTGGAGGAAGGCAGGAATTTATGCCTACCTGCAATGACAGCCACAGTTTACTAGAGCTAAATTTCCATGCACCCTAAAAGAGAACCTACCGAAAAGGGGGGAAGGGGTTGCAGTCGATATTTTAGTAATAAATGAAAAGAAAATGGGAAACTGCCAGTGCTAATATTTTAGGAAGGTTACAAAGTAAAGTAGGTAAAAGCACTGTCAGGGGAGAGAAGTGTGCATGATCGACCAGTGATCATAGATCTACTGTGGCCAAAGCACAAAAAGAAGAGATAGGAAAGATATGCCACTGCAGATACCACAGTAAACTGTGGCTGTCATTAAATAAAACAAATTCTTTACTGTTCATCCTTCGTTTGGTGTTAATGATTTTTGTTTCTTTTCTTTTGTTATCGTCTTTATACTCCTGCAGCTTATATTCCTTCTGGTGGTACAGTCTGTAGCGCCCAGTTTTCAGATTCCTCTTGAAAGCCCGCCTGCTTTCGTGCAAATTGCTGGCTTGACCACCTGTTGTGAGGGGCGGATCAGTTACCTGGAGAGGGGGTGGGGGTGGAATGTTCCAACTTTTTGTTTGGGCCATTCGACCTGATGCAAAAAGACCTCCCGACTAGACCTTACTGCCAGTGGTCGAAAAATCAGACAACAGAGAGAGGAGTACGACTCTCACCTCTCGCCGAAATAACAAACAACGGGGACCAGGGTGACCCTGGGAAACAAAAAGAACTTTGTTATAGCATTGCCCGTAAATAATTTCTCGCCTGGGTAAGTGGGGGGTGGGGGGTGGGGGGTGGGGGGGGGAGGGAGCGGACGCCTCGCCCCCCCCCCCCACTCCCCAACTGCCCCTGTTTGCTGCTGTTCCCCCCACATCAGTGTTGGTTTCTCCAGTGGCCTTCTCTGCACACATAAAAGCGACCATGCATTAAATCATTTTATGACATACTGATAAACCACCACACCTTTACTCAGATCAACAACTCAAAGCAATCAGTTCCTATTTTATGTAACTGACTTACACACACGCGCGCGCACGCACACACACACGTACACACAAGACAAAACAAACATAGGTCATCGCAAAATCATAAGAACGTAAATTCTGCATGTCCGACTGAATTTAATGATAAACAGTTTTAACCCTTTGCGTGTCGGTAGCGGTTTTAGTCGCGATGATTCCTACAGGAATCATCGCGGCTAATACCGCTACCGACACGCAAAGGGTTAAGATTACAGTTCTGAATACAACTCTCATCTCTGGTGCTGTTGTTCTTTGTTTGTTTTAGTTTTGTTTTGTAGGGAGGTGAACTTACATATTTGAGAGTTTTACGTTAACGTATTATATTAACAATTTATTTATTTATGTAAATTACCTGGCTGAAGTAACACGTGTGGTAGGATCGCTCTTCCTGGGTGGTTGTCTCTTTGCCGACACTTTTGGGGGCGGGTTGGGCATAGAAAACGAAGTTGGTACAGCATCCCACAACAGACTGTGCCTTTCCGTGACACACGTAAACTTGCCGTCTTCAAAATAGACAATAAATGACCAGTAGGCCCGTGAATCGAGCTCTGCAGGTGGCAGTCTCAACAAATCTTCCCTTCAAGTGTTCTGCACTTATTTCTTACATCTGTTAGAAAAATAACAAACACTGAATGAAACTGAAGTATTAAAACATCACCTAACGCTTTAATCTTAGGCTTGAGAAAATGGTGACAAAACTAGAACTTCACGGTACATGTTCAGTCTTGCTATAATTTGTGTGAAAGCATGTTGACTTTACCTAGCTGCATATTATACTAAGTACACGGGTCACCTGCATGCTCTTCTGAAAGCGCACCGATGTCTGTGTGCGTGCATGCGCGCGCTCCAAACATCTCTGAGAGGCTTAGATCATCAGGTGCATGGAGGGCGCATGAGGATCTATTCATCCTGGAGATGCGCGCATGTTTGTGTGTGTGTGTGTGTGTGTGTGTGTGTGTGTGTGAGAGAGAGAGAGAGAGAGAGAGAGAGAGAGAGAGAGAGAGAGAGAGAGAGAGAGAGAGAGAGAGAGAGAGAGAGAGAGAGAGAGAGAGAGAGAGAGAGAGAGAGAGAGAATGACAATGATCCTTTATTTGACAACGGTAAAAGTTTTGGTAGCAACAACCATTTTTCGAACTTGCCGTTGCTAATCTACTGATTACTGAGTTACTATCGCACTAATTATTTTCTACTACTGAACAGGGAAAAAAAAATACTTGACACAACACAAACCAATAGGAAGAAAAAACAAGGGGGAAGTGACATAGGAATTACCAGCTTTACTGGTCGGGCATAATGACATGTTGTGAGGTTTAATTAAAATAATATTATAAGAATACACGCAACCTAATACGCATACATATTTCAGCACGCCACTCTCTGTCTCTAATATACACGTACGCACACGCACGCGCACGCACAAACGCACACACGCGCACGCGCGCACACACACACACACACACGCGTGCGCGCGCGCGCACACACACGCGCTTGCGCGGCTAAGGACGTTAAGCTAGTCAATCATATGAGTAGCTGGCTACACACAAGCTGTACCGAATAAAAATGAGTCATCGAAACCTTAGATACACGCAATTAATGATCTAATCAGAATAGTATTTTTGAATATGTGCACAATCACGGGCATGCTGCTGACAAAAATAAGTACTAGAAGAGACTGACTTTAAACGAAGAGAAAGTAGCTGATGTCGTGACGTTTCTAGGCAAGGCATTCCAAAGACTAGAGCCAGAGAACATCAAACTCGTTTATAGAGATCAATTCTAGGTCGCGGTGCAATAAGTAATTTTCTTGATCTGGAGTATGTTGATGACTGGACGGTAAATAGCGTTGTGATATATCGGGTTAGCTTATCGTTTAATGCCTTGAACATAACCATTCCTTTATTGTAAGTTAAATAATCTTTCAGGGTCAGAATTTTTAAGTCTGCCAATTTTTGATCAGTAGTTTAGCTGGGATCAGGGAGTACTTAGTTTGGCAGCTCTCCGATGGTGTGAGTTCAATCTTTTTAAATTGACATCGCTCAAACCATCCCACACAGAAGAGGCATAGTCTATTATGTGCTCTAATATGGGCATTGAAAAACAGTTGACGTGTCTCCATATCAGTAACGTGTTTAAGTTTTGCTAAGACGTACAGATTTCTGAAGACAATTTTACAGACATTACTGATGTGTGGCTGCCACCTAAGCTGGTTGTCCACCGTGACTCCTAGCAGGCGATGATTAGTAACTTGGCTGATGGTATTGCCTTGGAGGGACAGACTGAGTGAGAGAGAGCCGAGTTGGTGTTTTTGGCGGGTGCTAATTACCATGCTCTCCGTTTTTGCCGGGTTTAAAATCAGAATATTATGACTGCACCATTCATTAATATCTTGCAGTGTGTTTTGCAGTCGTGAATTGATGTTTGATATATCCTTATCTGGCGTGTGTACAGCGAGATAATCTGCAAACATATAACATGTAACGCTTTCATTTATTATCGCAAGACGAAGATCATTTATGAACAAGCAGAATAAAAGGGGACCAAGAAAAGAGCCCTGTGGTACGCCATGCTTCATTAACCCTTGATTCGAGTAAGAGCCATTTAGTAATACCTTTTGTTTTCTACCTTCGAGGTAGGATTTGAGAAACAACGCCGAGTTGTTGGTGTACATGGATACTTCTTGATCGGTATTTCCTGGTTTACCAGATCAAAGGCTTTACGAGGAGAGAGAGAGAGAGAGAGAGAGAGAGAGAGAGAGAGAGAGAGAGAGAGAGAGAGAGAGAGAGAGAGAGAGAGAGAGAGAGAGAGAGAGAGAGAGAGAGAGAGAGAGAGAGAGAGAGAGAGAGAGAGAGAGAGAGAGAGAGAGAGAGAGAGAGAATGACAATGACAATGACAATGACAATGATTCTGTATTTCACAACGGTGAAAGTTTTGGCTGGCACAACCATTTTTCGAACTTGCCGCTGCGTAAAGGCCCCGCCACACGTGCCGGTTGTGCCCCGATTTTGAAGCCGATTCCGATCCGATTGCGATCGGATGACGTCAATTATCCGATCCGGTCCCAATCGGCTGGGAATCGGGTGTCTAGAACCTGCTCTATTTTTCCGATCCGAATCGGCCCCGGTTGTAAGCTTCAACCAATCAGAGCGCGTCTCGCAAAGCACGTCGTTTCAGTTTGCAAATGGCGGAACACGCCTGTTGTGATCAGTACCACCGCCGTTGCTGATGTTTCGCACGCCTCTTCCCGAATATGATGCAAAACTGCTGATAATGCAAGCACATCACCATCACTGTCAAAACTAGCAGCCATTTTGCAGAACAGGTACGACTTTGATCTTCGGTTCAAACCGGTCGGCTAAACAAGTCGGGAAATGTGTGGCAGTGCACACGGTTTTTTAGTCCGGCCCGATCACCTACCGATTCGAAACTGATCGGGAATCGGTCTCAAAACCGGGCATGTGTAGCGGGGCCGAGAGAGAGAGAGAGAGAGAGAGAGAGAGAGAGAGAGAGAGAGAGAGAGAGAGAGAGAGAGAGAGAGAGAGAGAGAGAGAGAGAGAGAGAGAGAGAGAGAGAGAGAGAGAGAGAGAGAGAGAATGACGTCATATTTAGAGTATTATGTCAGTGTGTGCGTGGTGACGGAGTTGCCTCTTTTACGTCACCGCCACTGTCTGACTTTCTCTAAAAGACAAGTTTTTTTTAGTGTTTTAATTCTTTTCTGAAAAGAATAAATTTTTACTAAAGAAGTTGAAAGGATACAAAGCTGGCTAACGAACTCATCCAATGTCTTTCTCCAAACTAGCTATATGGAAAGGTTCAAGTAGATATGACAAAAATTACGGTCTCTAATCTGGGTCAACCGACTTCCTATAAACGGTTGTTTATGAATTCAATGAGACATTCAATTACAATATGCTCGGAGGCTCTCTTAGCCACCCACTTAAGAAAGCATTTCGCCAAGTTTCAAGCTTGAGTGTACAGAAATATCGAAGATTCTCTTGTTTACATACATACGCACACACATACACACATACGCACATACGGCGCTTCGCGCCAAATGTACGTTCAGCAGTGAGGTTAGCGTAACTAGACATGACGTAACTTGATTTTTATCTTGTTACTTCAATTGTTAGAGGTTTAGCCTGCCCGTCTTTGACATCATGGTCATGCTATTAAATTCGCCCCACCGCGACCCGTCCTAAAAGTCCCTTCTATACATAGAAGGGACTTAACAAAACTTACCCGGCTCTGCAGGCACAGATAGCTTCTGTGACGCTGTGCTTGCTGATGCTCATTTCCACGTACAGTGTGTGTGGATCGGCGCGTTTCTGTAGATCTGCGACCGGTGATACACGGATGCAACCTGAACGGCATCACTGCCAGTTGTGTGATAAATACAAACAGCATCAACAAAACTTGACGCAAACTTGCTTTGCCTCGACCTAGAGCCGTTTTTGACAAAGCTTTGTATCCTGGCAGAAAATGTAGATTGTAGAATTTGCAACGCATTTAGTCGAATCACGCGCGCTAACGTCCGCCATATTGTCCAAGCGACAGGAAGGCTTGCGGGACCCAGCAACAATTACTAGGGGGCGTGGCTTGTGATGCGCTCGCTCGGTGAGGTTTAATGTTCATAGAAGCGCAATATAAATGACGCCAGAGTGCCAGTCGTCACGGCCGTGTAATGATGTCATTGCGCGAGCTGAAAGTAGGACAAGTTTCAATATCGCGTGTGCCCATACCTTTTTGTTGATCAGACTTTCTACAAAACACTGTTGTGCACACTTGGCTGTTTAGCAACACGGCTGTATCACTCGTGTGCGATACAGCCATGCCATACCACTCGTGTGTGATACAGCCATGCCATACCACTCGTGTGTGATACAACCATGCCATACCACTCGTGTGTGATACAGCCATGCCATACCACTCGTGTGTGATACAGCCATGCCATACCACTCGTGTGTGATACAGCCATGCCATACCACTCGTGTGTGATACATCCATGCCATACCACTCGTTTGTGTGATACAACCATGCCATACCACTCGTGTGTGATACAGCCATGCCATACCACTCGTGTGTGATACAGCCATGCCATACCACTCGTGTGTGATACAGCCATGCCATACCACTCGTTTGTGTGATACAACCATGCCATGCCACTCGTGTGTGATACAGCCATGCCATACCACTCGTGTGTGATACAGTCATGCCATACCACTCGTTTGTGTGATACAGCCATGCCATACCACTCGTGTGTGATACAGCCATGCCATACCACTCGTTTGTGTGATACAGCCATGCCATACCACTCGTTTGTGTGATACAGCCATGCCATACCACTCGTGTGTGATACAGCCATGCCATACCACTCGTGTGTGATACAGCCATGCCATACCACTCGTGTGTGATACAGCCATGCCATACCACTCGTGTGTGTGATACAGCCATGCCATACCACTCGTGTGTGTGATACAGCCATGCCATACCACTCGTGTGTGTGATACAGCCATGCCATACCACTCGTGTGTGATACAGCCATGCCATACCACTCGTGTGTGATACAGCCATGCCATACCACTCGTTTGTGTGATACAGCCATGCCATACCACTCGTGTGTGATATAGCCATGCCATACCACTCGTGTGTGATACAGCCATGCCATACCACTCGTGTGTGATACAGCCATGCCATACCACTCGTGTGTGATACAGCCATGCCATACCATACGTGCGTGTTACAGCTTTTCCCCTCCAAAGCAGCAAAGAAGGAGGTGCGTAAGAAAACACCTACCTAGCCCATCACACTTCTCCTCATCTGTGTCACCATCACAGTCATTATTGACGGAATCAGCCGGCGCCATCGTCAACTCTCTCGCAGCGCACTGCAACGATAGGTCAGCGGCATAACCCACAAAGCTCTAACATGCCACAACACAATGTGGATGGACCATGATATTTGAAAAGTGGTGTCAGAATAGATTGGCGCCTACAGGCGCCAAGCTATTCTGACCTACTTTTGAACTATCATGGTCGATCTGTCTCCAGAAATGTGATATAGACTTTGAATGATATCTATTAAATTGACAATGTCACCTTCAGAATGTAGTGGGTGAGGAAGCGGCCAAGCCGGGTGGGGGCTTGGGAGAGTGGGGGTAGGGGGTGGGGGTGGAGTGGGGTGGGGGGGGTGGTGGAGGGGGGGGGGCTGGCCCCCGGGGGTGGAGGGGGGGGGGGCTGGCCCCCTCAGAAAAAGTAGGGATGGCGGGGCACCAGGGTATCTGCAACTCCCCCCCCCCCCCACCTCCTTGTCGCTCCTTCAACAACAAATAATGTTTGAAAAACGATTTTAGGAAAAAAAAAAAAATTTTGAAGAAAAAAAAAAGGTAATATCGTATTATTCTTTATCTATTTTCATGAGGAAACGTAGTTTCGAAGAAAAAAAGTCATACTATCGTATTTTCATTCTTTAGTTTATGAGGAAAAACATTTCAGCGAAAAGGAAATCGTAAGATGTGGAGTTTATGTTAACTCATTCTACCCCATCACTGAAATCTTTAAATTTTGCCGTTGTCCTCTGAAGACTGCTTTGCAGTGCAGGACACAGGTCGACCATGATAGTTTAAGGGTGATGCCAGAATAGCTTGGCGCCCATAGGCGCCAAGCTATTCTGGCATCACCCTTGAACTATCATGGTCGATCCTTATCTTCCTGTGGTGTGTCTGGGATAGAATGAGTTAAATTATACGAGGTTGGACTGCTGCTTATGCACATCCACCCCCCCCCCCATCCACACCCGTTTTTAACACACACACCCTCCTCCTCCCTCCTTTCCCTCACAGGCCCCCGTCGTCCGGAAGCTGGTTGGACTGTCGTGGCACAGGTCAACCTCAGTATTACGCGCTGAAGCTTACCGTGGTACCGCGATATACCGCATACAGGTCTCTGGCTACCATGGGGATGCCCAGTGAGAAAGATGTCCTCGGGTCGACATCAGCCTTAGCTGGCCCGCTGACGTCGACCAGAGGACCTTTCCCTCACCAAGTATTTTTTCTTTAGAAGTCTATGCACATTCTGCAATATAGCAACGCGAAACACGGTCTGACTATATCTAGGGTATAGTCCGTTTTAGCTTGCCTCTTTAAAAAAAAAAACAACAAAAAAACTTTTGAACAAGACATATATTTTAGGACAACGCAAAGACACTTGAAGTTCGCGAGGTGTCAACAGAATTAGTATGCATGGTTAGCCAATATCATCATTCATCTTTGTGCCAAATTTGATTTACAAGTTTGAAGGAAAAAAGAAAAGAAAAGAAAAAGACTCTAATGAAAACGGAAATGCAGTTTGGATTGAACATACCATACACACGTCATAATCTATTCACATAATGACGTGCACCTTACAACAATACGCCGGACGTCCCGTTACGGAAAAAAATCACGAATGCAAAACCGAGAAAGAGAACATTAATTTTGGAATAACTAAGCAACATTGATTTATTTTGCGTAACTTGAGCCCACGCACAGTTTATTTATTTGTACAATGACTTTTTAAAGTGTTTTTACCTTGGATCGACATATTTAAAACGATGCCCTGCCACATGCCTTGCACGCGACTGATTCGCTGCTTACTTAGACTCGGCCACAGTGGTTGATCGCTATGTCGCAGTCCAACGAAACAGGGCACTGTGCATCGGAGACAGTACAGGCATTATCATCACACGTGAACTGAGACTGCGTTGTCACGCAGGTGGGGAAATGGACGTTAGTTGTATAAATGAAATTTACCATGGGATCATTGAGCCTGGCCACCCACATGCCCAGCTGAAAAGCGTAAGCGTAGCAGGAGTCGTAGAAAAACACGTCGGAAACCCCTGTCGCCACAGCAAAGAACTTGATGCGGAAATCGTAACCCTGGATACTGTGAGTACCATGGGCCACTCGTTTGGTCAGTACGGTCATCTTGTCATCCGCACCCGCAATCGTCTGTTGACATACATTAACCCCCTTGTGTATGCAGCCACCGGTACAGTGAACAGTACCTTCGCTGCATGGTAAAAGGGGTTAATCCATTACACTCTAAGGCTACATTACAGATTAGGAGATAGATCAACTATTTTAGTTCATAGTTGGTGCCAGAATAGCTTGGCGCCTGAAGCGTCTAGCTATTCTGCCACCACCCTTGAACTATCACAGTCACATTTTCAAGTAATAGTGTATCAGAGTGAAAAAGGTTAAGCAGAGAGTATGTGTGTACCACGCCCCACTCGCTTGTTTAGTGCGGCAATGCTGTCGCTCGTATGTGGACGCAAATTGAATTTCTAAACTCTTTGTTAGTTCCAGGCCTAATATCCCAAGCCGTCCAATGAAAGTGGGTGCCTAGATCCTCATGATCCCCAGCGACCGCAGGGGCTCATGAGGATCTATGTCTCTTGCAGCTGCATCGTGTTCACTAGTTTCCTTGGTAGTCACAGGTAGACTTCCCCCTCCCCCACCCCCGAAAAAAAAAACCGGCACAAAAAAAAAAAAAAAAAAATTAGGTCCACATATTACATTTCAAACCCGCAGACACAACTTCATCATGCCGGATTTCTGGAAGGCTAAAGAAGTTTTGTAAAAAGCGCGATTTGCTTATTAATTCAATGAAATTATCGCCATTCACCCAAAAAATGGAATTGCGAGGACAGGATTCTGAGGACATACGATGACTCTTAGCCGCTGTGGATTAAGACTTAACATGGTAAAACTTCTGTACCTTTCGATGATTTTACAACGGGTGTGGGGGAGGGAGAGGGGGTGGCGGGAGCGGTAAATGGAGTGGAGGGGAGGGAGCACGTGGACTGGAGGCGGACTCTCTCTCTCTCTCTCTCTCTCTGATATAATGCACATTCTAAGAAATGCTGTGAAAAACCTATTTCTTCTGTCACGCTTAAAACGTATTGTATATCTTTCATTAAAAAGGCATATTTAGCAAAATCTTTAACAATACCTAGATAAACGTTTACTCTTACACAAGTTGCAGTCTGGCTTTTGGCCTCAGCATTCATGTCAGACTGCACTCAAATACATGTAACCGATAAATGGCTAAACGAAATTAACCAATCCCACATGTCACGTGCTGTCTTCCTCGATTTTAAGAAAGCGTTTGATCTCATTGACCATCAGCTGCTTCTTCGTAAGCTTCAATTGTATCTGAGATGTCGTGGATCAGTTGCTTTCTTTCAATCGTACCTGAAAGATCGCACTCAACTTGTATATATTAACGGTAAATTCGCATCGGAAAGATTTGTTAACTATGGGGTTCCCCAAGGCTCCATTCTCGGCACTCTCCTATTTAACATATTTATAAATGACTTACCCTTGCAGCTGTCTGATGCAAACACCACTTGTGAGATGTTTGCGGATGACACCACTTTGCATACATCAGCGAAAGACGTCAAACAAATATCAAATGCTTTACAGGGCAGTCTAGATGAGGTAACAGCTTGGTGTGATTCAAACAATATGGTACTGAATCCTTCTAAAACTGAAACAATGCTCCTCGCAACACGCCAAAAACACCAGCTTCACTCTTCCCCTCTAAACCTTGTCATTGGCAATGATCCAATTAAGCAAGTGTCGGAACATACTCTACTTGGTGTTGTTTCGACGATCACTTTCAGTGGCAATCACATGTTGACAAAATTTGCAAAGTCGTGTCTAAAAAACTATTTCTGCTGTTACGCTTAAAATGCATTATAGATCTTCCAACTAAAAAACTGTTTTACAATGCCTATATCAAGCCTCATTTTTGACTATTCTTCCACTGGGATGGCTGCTGTGAAAATCACTTCAAAAGACTGAACTACTCCACCCCCGCGCAGCAAAGCTAATACTACCATGTTCAAATTTGACCACGGACGAAAAGCTTGTCTAACTAAACATGTTACCATTGCAAAAGCAGCTCTTTGTCAATAAAGCGATGCTGATGCACAAAATCGTCGATGGCAAAGTTCCACAGTATTTACTTACAATGTTTCGACATTCGCAAACTCGCTACATAAACCAGAGGAACGATCTTGTCGTAACTCGCCCTAGAATTTATCTGTTTAAGACTAGCTTTTCTTTTTCGGGTGCACACCAATGGAACTCCTTACCAAAAAAAGTAAAATCTTTTAAATCTCAAACGGCATTTAGAAATGCTCTCTTCAAATTATTCGTCAAACGTTGACGTACTTCATTTTACTCATTTAACGGTCAGTTACATATACCTCAAGTTGTTGTGGCTTACAGCTGCTGATGTAACCACCCTTGCGCGTGCACACACGCACGCGTGCGTGGGTGCGTGCGTGTCTGTGTATATAACCCATAGATATACATGTGTTTGTATGTGTGTGTGTGTGTGTGTGTGTGTGTGTGTGTGTGTGTGTGTGTGTGTGTGTGTGTGTGTTTCTTCTTGTTGTTGTTGAACACTTTGTTTCGTTTGTTGTTGTCTTGATTATGTACATTAGTTATAGCAAGGACAGGTTTGTGATGATAGGTCTGCGCGCCTGAAACCTCTTTCCTTGGAAAATAAAGTCAGCCAGTCAGTCAATCAATCAATCAATCAATCAATCAATCAATCAATCAATCAATCAATCAATCAATCAATCAATCAATCAATCAATCAATCAATCAATCAATCAATCAATCAATCTCTGTTGTATCTATCAAACAAGTGCAACATTATGAAGACTTTTTGTCGGGACACAATATGCATGCTGTGTCTCTGTTTCCCAACCAACAGGCACAGACGGGGAAAGTCGAAGAATATCCATCTGCAAGAGATATAAATCCTCCAACAATTGCTTGTGTACTTCACGCAAATGTCGGTCAGGTGCAGTGATTTCAGACGCGCATTTGCGTTCGCTGACAGGGAGGGGGTTAGTGCCTAATTAAATAGGCCTGCACTTTTCGAATAGTAGAGATGGGAATTGTAACTGAACGTACACATTTGATGATTACATGCGCGCTGTGCACACGAAGGCGGACAGGTACCGTAATTTGAGTCAGTAACCCATTGAGTCCCGGATACGAAATACCCACGTTTCGGAGTTGTCCTCTGAGGACGGCAGTACAATGTAGGAGACAGATCGACCATGATAGTTCAAGGGTGGTGCCAGAATAGCTCATGAGGATCTATGCCACTTGGAGATGTTTGGAGCGTTGTCTATGCTTATGGAACAAGATAGTTATCACCTGTGATTTCGCTCTCCTTCGTTGTTGGTAGTCGTTTGTTGTAAAGGAAACCACACCACTACTAGCCCAAAGAGTAACTGTGGATGTCTTTGGGTCACTGCTTGCGAGCAAGCGGCCTATATTTTCATGAGCCCCTGCGTCCGCAGGGGCTCATGAGAATATACCCCTCTTGCCGATGGAGAAAACTTGAAGAAATCAATCCACGGAATGTTTGCATGTTTGACCTACTTTTGATGTCAGTCTGCTGGCGCGTGCTCTTACCGATTTGTTGTCCCACACGACGAAGTACTCGCCGTCCAGTTGCAACAGCAGAATCTTGTCCTGCCTCACGATGACAGTGAGCATGTTCATGAAGCTGCGCTCCCCCTTGTTGGAGCCGTTAGGCATTTGGGGGGTGATCCATGAATAGGACCCCATGTACTGGCTTACAGGCACGAGGATGCTCATGGCGGCGCCGCCATACGTCTCGTTGGCAGTGCCGTCCAAGCTTCTGGCAAAGAGTGCCACCTGGACCGGCTTGTTCGCCGTCAGATGGTGAGCCTTTCCAGACACGGGGACTAGAAGCTGTGAGACACCATTATCGACTAAATAAATCTGGCAGTTGTGTACGGCCATTTGCTAGTATCACAAAAACGGCAAAGCCATCAAGGCTATCGTACATGACCGAGCGCATCATATATCTGCACTTATGCGACCTTGCCCTTTCCGAAAAGGTCACTGAAATGAGTAAGTGCTATAATATCCTGTAATAATCACAGAGTTGGCCAAATTACCTAATGTCCTCGGACTCACGACGGCGGCCTAGTGGGCCCGCGCATGGCTGTGCGCGGACCCATTGCGGCCGTCGTGGGCCCGAACACGTTTCACTACTCGGTTACAGCGCTCGACCGCTCGCTGAAAGCGACGGGATTTAGAAGTCTCGCAGTCTCTACCCCACCCGGGTCTGCCCTGGGGGACTCGGGTGGGGTTAACTACTTTTTAGTTCCTAGGGTCACCCTGGTCAGCCCCACAGGGTGGGTTTTCCTCTCTATTCTGGGGCATGTGTTTCTGTCTACCCTTGGTCCATTCACCTGTCTTTGTCTTTTTAAAACTCTCCCAACTGTCTGCACTGCCTGTAACTCTTGGTATTGGATGTGTGTTGCTAAATGGTCTTAGCTTTATTTAGGCCCCATGTCTTAGGTTTATTTAACGTATTAGACCGGCTGGCGACATACATTCAATATTCTTTTTTTTTTTTCACAAGCAGTGCAGGCACGTCCTGAGAAAGCCTTGTTGCTGTCGGGACGTTAAGTAATGTACAATCAATCAATCAATCTCGCAGTCTCGAGCACTTTCGGTGCTTGCAAGCCAACAAATGTGGTGCTAGCGAGCGCTTTCAAAATGGCGTCTGTTTGGCTGGGAGTTCTTTTCTGCGACGATATTTTCTCTTATTCTTCTCTTGTTCACATGGTCGACGGAGTCGAAGTGAAGGAAGTGAAGTATTCTCTCTTGAATCAAGCACAATTATGCAATAAATGAAATTGTTTCCCTCCAAGCATGTAAAAAAAAAAAAAAAAAAAGAAAAGAAAAGAAAGCAATTGAAGAAAGCGGAAGCAGAAAAGCGAAACAAGCAGACGATTATTTGTCAACGGAAAAAGTTGTGTTTCTCATCAACGATGACTTTCCGAGAGATATATTTTGTAATAGCGGACTAGAATGTGGTAAGTACCCAATGCGCAAAAGGCCATCGGGCCGACGTCGACCCGATCGCCTTTGCACAATGGGTACAACGCTTGACGTGATGAATTACTGGCCAGTTTATTTTTGAATAGTCGGTCAAGTAGGTCAGTATCCATCTTGGAAAGCGCGAGCCTCTTTATTAAGGTTTTATAGCACGTGAGCGACGGCGCTTTTGCTCGCAGTTTTTTTAATTTTTTTGCTTACAACCCGGCGCTCTGTCTGAAAAAAAGAAAGAATTCTTGCACCACCCTTGAACTTTCATATCAAACTAATTTCAAGTAGTCAATATAAAAAGAGTTTACACACTGATTGATTATCTGGGAGTGGAAAGCCGGAGTACCCGCAGAAACATTTTTGTGCGAACGTACGGCCGGAATGTCCCCCACCCCTCCTCCCCCCTCCCCCACCCCTTCTCCCCCTCCCCCACCCCTTCTCCCCCCTCCCCCACCCCGACAACCGCTCACCCCATTCATAAATCTCATCAATTTCATCAATTTACTAATATAACTGAAAACAAAACAAAACAAAACATACTAGCGCTTACCACGCAGTCGCCAGCATATTGCATGGTGAACAGGTGTCTGCCCCTGGGGAGAGGAGGATTCGCGCTGACGCTTGTGTGGTCTTCTGACGCTACTATCTTGATCACATCTCCGACCTTTCTCAAAGGCGTGCTGTAATACAGTGCACTATCTTATACCGAGTCTATGGCGAGCGACCCATAGGCCCTAGTCCGATATGAACTCGATTCAAATCCAAAGCGGCTCCGAAACAGAAAAGTTCGTGCAAGTCCTTTTCATGTTTGTGTGTTTCCATTTTATGCCCGATGCGGAAACGAATTCGATTCCGGCTTCGAACAAAAATGACGCAATTTTTCTGATTCGTGGTTATGGAATCGTAACTTAAAGCTACGGTTCCATAAGCACGCATCCGATACGATTACGATCCGAACTCGATACGTCCGAAATCGGATGCAAATTCGTTTCCGTACCGGGCAAATGGAAACACACAAACATGAGGAGGACTTGCACGAAGTTCTCTGGTTTCGGTCCGGTTTCGGATTTGGATAAATTCGTATCGGATTCGTGATTTTGGAAGCGCCGCTTTACAGGTCAGTTCATTTCAGTCACGTTGGGATCTATGCGCTCATACACGCCCCACCGCACTTATCAGAAGTCTTCCTAGAGTTTCTTTTGTACCAATATGGGTCTGGTTTACTAAGGATCCCAGATGCCCCTTTCAAGTCTGCCCATCGCCGCTGCCTTTCTTCACATCTCTAACACGCCTGTTCTAGTGGAACGAAAATCTTAACCATTTGGGTGTCGGTAGCGATTTTAGTCGTGATGATTCCTACAGGAGTCATCACGACTAAAACCGCTACCGACACCAAAAGGGTTAAGAATCGGTCTTTACCTTCACAAAATGTATTGCACGTGCAGAGCGTATACGCATCATCATCATCATAAAAGCAAGTACGACATCAAACAATTATCATAACGTTAACCCTTTCCCTGCCAGTAGCAGGACATTTTGATACAGGAATATTTGGCGAAACAAAAAATGTTTAGGGCTTAACGTCTCTTGTTCACCACGAAGATGATTTCAAAATCAGGGCACCATGAGAGTGTAGTAACTTTGACCAGAGCTGGGTTAGAACCTGCCACCTGTCGGACGACAGTCGAATGCTCTATCATCTGAACAACCAAGCTACCAATTTTAGGGATCTTCAATTCACCCATTAAATCCTGAGGCTTTAAAAAAATGTGCATATTGTCTTATAAAGACTCTATGGCAGATTAAAGTAAGATATAGATCCATTATTTTATTTCAAGGGTGATGCCAGATTAGCTTGACGCCTGCGGCGCCAAATTATCTGACACCACCCATGAACCATCATAGTCAAATTTATTTCAAGCAATTGTGTATCAGGATGAAAACGGTTAAGTCTAGCATTTTGTTTTCTCAAGTGGAACGAAAATGTTAGGCTCGGTCTGAGATCTCACAAAATATATTGCACGAGGAGTAGTCGAACTTCTGCTATACATCCTCACGAAAACAATGACCCTTACTGTAAACGGCAAGAAATTATACCAGGAAGATATCTGGTGATATAAATGCTATATAACCTGCATACACAGTCCGTGGCGCAGCGGTAAAAGTGCCTGCCACCAGTGCTAGAGGTGTGAGGTTCGATACCTGGTTCCGGCGTCGGAATTTTCTCCTCTAGTAAGTGTCACCGTTAATTCAGGCGGATTGTACTCCGGCTCTTCCTCCCGATCCCTCCCGACTTTGGTATTAATTTCAGCCCACTTAATCAAATTGCAAACATAAACGATTTGAATTTCCAAAACTACAGTAGCTCGCTTGAGCTTGTCCTTATCATCACGTGAATGATCTGTGTTTATGTACAGTGTGTGAGTGAATGCGCGTGATTCACGTGAGCATGCTTGTTGGGTTCAGTTCGCGGCGGCGCTTTGAGCCGATTTTCAATTTGGATAAAGCGTCTATTTAATGCGATGATTTATTTATTTGATATGTATTTATGATCAGATCATCATTCTCATCAGATCACCGCCTAGCACTGTTCCTTCTCCTACTCTTGCTGTCTATACCATGACTTCTCGTAAGCGTCCACCCGCTCTCCTTAGGGCGAATAGACGGAGGGACGACCCACAACAGGCTACAGACCCCCAAATCGCCTCAACAGTCGCCAGCGTTATTCCTTTTCGACTGCCAACGATGGACGATAACCTCGCCGAAAACGCTCAAGAAATGGCCGCACACTATGCTATGTGGTTATACCTATACCTAAACCAGAGCATTCAACTGGGCGATTTGCTCAAGAGCTGACCGCCACATAGCCACCGAACACACAGATTCCAACCACCGACCGGAAACAGAGATCGAGCCACCGTCGGAGGCAGGATCCGAGACGGACCACATATCAGTCTCGTTGCAAGTCCACATCCCCGATCATTTTGACTAAAGAGAGGGAGTGCTCCAAGAGAGAGAAGAAAGTCCGCCTCGGCGCCATGGACCTCGATGGACTCGTGCGGCTGTTGGTCACCACCCGGTGGCTGTTTGAGATGGGAGCCTTGAAGGACTTCCACCCACCTAAGATAGCCAGCTTCGGATTTTAGGAAGTCCCCTTTACACAGGAGGCTGAGACCCAAATGACTCTACCATCAACCAAGTCAACGGGGAACCAAGCCTCCCCAGCTACCAAATCGAAAGGAACTAGTGCCCCGCCGATGACTACTAAGGAGACGGGGTGCACGACTGACTTGCACAGAGGCCAGTAACACCACGACACTGGTCATGATGGATCAAGCTACTGATCCTATTCCGACAAATAGACCCTCCGGTCTACCATGCAGACAGCGCCGGCGACCACCCAAGAGCATCAGGTCTCGGGAGCAACCCCGACGCCCGGCACTTTTACCAACACCGCCACCACACCGCCGTTTGCCACCGCGCTATCGCTGCCCACTCCGCCCCTCTCAGCGTCAGACACCAAGACCAAGACTTCACTGGCCACCACCACCTCTAGCCTAACTACCCAGATACAACCACCAGCCACGGTCCTACCGGCCACCACCGCCACCACTACTACAAGACCTGCTCCAGTGGTTGAAATACCACATCTCAACAACCTGGCAGTTCCACCTGCCACAACCACTGAGAAGAAACTAGGAGACGGTCCCCCGGCCCCACCACCCACCTCCGCCCGGCCCCTGGCGATTACACCTGCCAAGTGCTGCTTGCGGGACAGCAAGATCGACACCACCCCCCCACCCTCCCCGACCCTCCCCCCCCCCCGAACGAAATCAACTTCAGTTAAAGTCCTTGTTTATTTAATATCAGCTCAGCTCATTTGATTTATTATACAGTACAAACTGAGTTGATCACTATTAAGAAAGCGTGTCTGCTTGATAGAAGAAAGCCAGAAATTATGACAGATACTCATGAGCTCTTCAAGCCCCATGTGGAGTGCGCAGTGTGTTAGTTGGTTAGTTCGGGGTTTAACGTCCATGGCACCGGAGTGATAATGGATGGCCCTGACGGGCGGGTTATGAGAG
Source organism: Semisulcospira habei (assembly GCA_036245525.1). Lineage (NCBI taxonomy): Eukaryota > Metazoa > Mollusca > Gastropoda > Semisulcospiridae > Semisulcospira > Semisulcospira habei. Next base: position 96,670,119 of record BTPG01000002.1, read on the forward strand.
ACAGGGACAGCTATTATCTAAGGAGTGCGTCTTGAACACTGATCAATTCGGCCGCACTGCAACTGTGCCATTTCGATTTACAAGGACTTTGTAACGGACACGCTATCTGAACAAACCCGTCGTTTTGCCTGGACTGCCCAGTGTGTCCCAAAAGTGAAACGATTAACCCTTTCATCGTCACTAAAAAGTGACAGCCCAGCTTCATGTGAATTTTGCGGGGGCTCTTGAGGATCTATGCCTCCTGTTGACACCGCCTTGTATCCACGTTCCTTGGACGGCCGTATCTCTTTCGATTGCAGTTAATCCTTTTAGCCCCGGATCCCTACAGCAGGAGATAGCTTGGCCACGATAATTCAAGGGTAGTGCCAGATTAGCTTGGCACCTTCAGGCGCCAGACTAATCTGGCACTACCCTTGAATTATCATGGTCGAGCCATCTCCTGCAACTGGTACATAGTCGTTAGGCAACACCTCCAAAAGTTGAGAAATGGGACCTTGGGGCTGAAAGGGTTAACAATGATTTTAGTAACACAATCTGCCTTTGCTGGCACTGAAGTGGTTAAGAGACAAGACGGTAAATAGTAAGTACGTCAATCTGAGTACGCAGCGGGGCGTTAGACAGTGCTGGCTGACCTGTAGGTGTAGAATTCCTTGCCCCAGCTCTGGACTGGGGCAAGCTGCTCCGCCATGAAACTGAAGGGTCCATATTTGTCCATCACTGCCGCCTTCTCGTTCCCACTCACCACGCCCACCGGTTTGTCGGCCACAATGTGCGTACCTGGAAAGTGGAAACGATTGTCTGATGGTTAGATGGATGAAGTAGATGGATGGATGGATGAACCGAATGACTGGCTGATAGAGTACTTTAAGTCGTCGAGTATTGCTTGATTGATTGCTTGAATTGCTTGCTTGCTTGCTTGCTTGCTTGATTGATTGATAGATTAATTGATTAATTGGTTGATTGATGAATGGAGGGATGCGATGGATGGATGGATGGATGGATAGATGGATGGATGGATGAATGGATGGATGGATGGATGGATGGATGGACCGAGTGACTGGCTGATTGAGTACTTTAAGTCGTCGAGTATTGCTTGATTGCTTGCTTGCTTGCTTGCTTGATTAATTGATTGATTGCTTGCTTGCTTGATTGATTGATTGATTGATTGATTGATAGATGGACGGATGGATGGATGGATGGATGGATGGATGGATGAACCAAGTGACTAAATGGCTTATTAATTGATTGTATTCGATCGTCGAACATTGATGGAATTCATTCATTCATTCGGTCGATAAGTCTCTCAGTCGGCATCATCAATCTTTACCATTGTTGCTTTATTCGTGTGTTGACTGCTTGATTGGTTTATTGAATGTTGGCTGAACGACATGTAATAAAGTGACTGTCATACAGACAAATTTCCTGTTGTGCTGTTGTATTTTTTTTGCATGCTAGATTTGAAGAACCACCGCTGATGTCAACCCGAGGACCTTTTGTATGCAGGTATCTGATAGTGGTGATTTGTTTCCACACTACTGCCGTCATATGGCAGATTAACCCTTTTAGCCCCAAGGACCCATTTCTAAAATTTTGGAGGTGTTGCCTAACGACTATGTACCAGTTGTAGGAGATGGCTTGACCGTGATAATTCAAGGGTAATGCCAGATTAGCTTGGCGCCTGATGGCGCCAAGCTAATCTGGCACTACCCTTGATATATCAAGGTCAAGCAATCTCCTGCTGTAGGGATCCGGGGCTAAAAGGGTTAAGTTAGTGTGTCCATTTTTTAGAAAGCGCGACTTACATTGTTCTGCAATGAAAATCTCGCTTTTCTAAAAACATGGACTTGCTGGCGTTGGCCATATGATGACACAATTATACCCAACTTGCCCGTGAAGTCAGCGAATTCGCTGGCGATGTCGTAGCTGACTACGGAGTCTCCCTCATGATCCCCAACACTCAGCTTGCCCTGGAAGATGTTCAGCGTCCAGAACTCTTCCATGACCACTGTCATTGTATCACCGCCTCTGCGTAAAGCACGATTCACGTGAGCGTGCGTGCTGGGCTTTAAAGTTCAAAGTACTCGGACAAAGATCACCAGGATACTTTTACACTCTCACTGCCGAGGAAAGTGACATCGACGCAACTGCAAGAGACATAGATCCTCATGAGCCCCCGCGACTGCGGGGGCTCATAAAGATCTATGCCTCATGCTAAAGCCAATTTGTGTCCATGTTCCTTGGACGGCTGTGACTTTCGGTCGATAATAGGGCTAACTGCACTGCTGTGTCTATGATGCAAGTGATGTGTTCAGTTTTATATTACGATATGTCCTATGTAATTTGTGTTACTGTTAAATCGTGTTTATTGCCTTTATGTTTAGACCACAATAGTTACTAAGGCATACGGTGTGTGTGTGTGTGTGTGTGTGTGTGTGTGTGTGTGTGTGTGTGTGTGTGTGTGTGTGCACGTGAGTAGCTTAATTATATTTTAATGTGTTTAATGTTTTTCCTTTTATGTTGCGCGGCACCGCAACGATTTCCTAATGTATTGTTACATATGGCAATAAAGATATATCATCATAAAGAAACCAAGATTTCAGAAACAAAAAATATGCGCCCTGTGGCAGTGACGGGGTTAAAGCATATAGCAGCGATCAGGTAGTTTCCACTGTAAAGCAGTTACCTCCCCTTATGTTGTTTCTTATTTTGCAATATGTAATGCAACAAAGCTCCAGTCCAAATTGGAATTGCCCCTTCGTGGGATAAAATTTTTTTTTTTGACTTGACTTATAGGAAATCCTTATAGTCAAAACCATGAGATCAAAACAATGCTAGTTGAATGATGGTTTCAGAGTAGCTGGGCTCCTCTAGGCTGACATCATCATTCAACTGTCATGGCTGGCATGTCTCCTGACTTGTAATGTAATCTCCGAAGAAAAGAAAGCCCTGCCAAATCTGGTACTTTTCTAAATTTTGATACTGGGAATTTCGAAATTTGAAAATGTCTTTCCCATGATGACGATTAAATGATGATCGGATGATGATGATATTAGATGGACTAAGACTAAAATCAGCAACTACAAATTATCCTCGATGATAACGACACCTTGCTCAGTACCTGTATCTCTCGAGGGAGTGTGTGATGTCGATGTCCGCCTGCCCAGGCGATGGCTTGGGGAAGGTGATGCGCACGGTTGTGTTTGCCTCGGTCGCCACGACCAGGAACTGTGGCCTGCCCACCCACGTGACTAGGCGGTACTCTGCACGTGGTTAAAAAAAAATACCTGTTGGCCTTAACCCCTCGACTGCCGATAAAAAAATGAACACTATACAACTGCAAGAGGCATTGATCCTCGTGAGCCCCCGCAATTTCGGGGGCTCACGAGGATCTATGCCTCTTGCTGAAGCTACTTTTGTTCACTGGACGACTGGAGCCAGCGTTGAATTTACACAGATTTTAGACGTTCAGACGTTCATTACGTGCAGTGGCAGTGAAGGACTTAATAATAATAATAATAATAATAATAATAATAATAATAATAATAATAATAATAATAATAATAATAATAATAATAATACCGTTATTATATAGGCGCTTTTTCTCAAATTTCTCACGTGCAGTGGCAGTGAAGGACTTAATAATAATAATAATAATAATAATAATAATAATAATAATACCGTTATTATATAGGCGCTTTTTCTCAATTTTTGGGCGAATCGACTCAAAGCGCCGCGAACTGAAACCCAACACGCACACTCACGTAACAGACACGGATTTACGCCACTTAAGACAAACACAGTGCAAGACAGACGAAGGGTCAGTCCAGCTACTGAAGTTACAGAGATTTTTGATCGCTTGTATTTGAAATTTGTAAAGTGGCCTGAAACCGGTACCAAAGTGTGGCGGGTGGGGGTGGGGGGGGGGGAAGGGGGTTGGGGGTGGAAGAACCGGGGTACCCGGAGAAAGAACCCCTTATGGTCCGACCGAATTAACGGTGACACTTACCAGAGGAGAAAAATCCGACGCCGGAACCCGGTATCGAACCTCGCACCTTTGGCATTGGTGGCAGGCGCCTTAACCACTGCGCCATGGACCGCCCCAACCGACTTAACTCATTCAGCCCCGACACACCACAGCAAGATATGGATCGACCATGATAGTTCAAGGGTGGTGCAGGAATATTTTGGCGCCTATAGGCGCCAAACTATTGTGGCACCACCCTTGAACTATCATGGTCGATCTGTCCCCTGAATTGTAATGCAGTCCACGGAGGACAACTCCAAAACATGGGTATTTCGTACCTGGGACACAATGGGTTAATGCATTGTGCTATCATCACATTGGTATTTTCAGTGACGAGACAACACGTGGCCAGGCAATGTTCTATGCAAGATTGAAAATAATGGGTAGACCATCGAAACCGATGATGTCGTCATTGTGCATGACTTCTATTTGTGGGTGCGGGTGTGGCTGGCCAAGCCAATCCTGGAGCCACACCTGCGAGGGCAATGGGGGCACTGAAACGTAGCTGTGGGGAGAGTCGACGCTGTTTTTCTGCGAGCTCTGGCACTGGTGATCCGTTCGCGCCGATTTTGTTCAAAGAGCGTGCAGGCTTTCCTGGTGGCGGCACGCCAGCCAGATCTGTCTTGTGCTTGTGCTTCAAGTTCCTTAACCGGGAAGACGCAGTACTTGAGGCTGTCTTTTAAGCAGTCTTTGAAGCGTTTCTTTGGCCGTCCTTGCTTCCTGTGGCCTTTTGAGAGTGCACCATATATGAGTTGGTGTGGCATTGTGTGTGTTTGAAAAACCCGTTCACTGCCGAGAAACAATGAACGCGATCCAACTGCAAGAGACGGCATAGATCTTCACCCGGTTGTGGTGGCTGATGAGGATCTACGCTTGTGGCTAACACACCTGGTATCCACGTCCCTTGGACGGCTGTCCGGGGCTCTTTGGAGAAGATTTAACATTCCAGAGTGACTATCTGCGTGCTCTGGCAATGAAGGGGGTACCCATCTTGTACACACAGGAACTGGAAGTGCACCGGTGGACGCATGTGCACGAGGATTAGTTACAAATAAGTAGTTTATTTTCAACAGGAACGCATTTTCAATTACGGGACACACACACACACACACACACACACACACACACACACACACACACACACACACACACACACACGCACACACACACACACACACGCGCACACACACACACGCGCACACACACACGCACGCGTGCGCGCGCTTACTTACCTAGACCCAGCGCGTCCACAGGTAGGGCAAGATAAGCGTCCTGACTGGTACCCTGATTGTCCATCACTGTCACCGATATATCCCAAGTACAACTGATCAGCACGGCTTTAGGTTCCTGCACGAGTCGGAGTCAAAGAAGGGTAGAGATACTTTTTTATATTCTTAACCCATTCAGCCCCAACGCCCTACAGCAGGAGATGGGTCGACCATGATATGCGCCTGTCGGTGTCAAGCTAATCTGGCACTACCCTTGAACTATCATGGTCGATCCATCTCCTGCAATTGGTGCGCAGTCGTTAGATGGCGCCTCCAAAATTTGGCAATTACGGCCGTCGGGGCTGAATGAGTTGAACATTTATTGACCCTCGACGAGTAAATCGGAATTGCATTCCTCGTGGATGGGGCGTGGTCACAGGCAGTGGCAGCAACACCATCTAATCCGGCAAGCCTTATGCAATTTTGCGGGAGGGGGGAGACGTGGGGTGGTGTGTGTGTGTGTGTGTGTGTGTGTGTGTGTGTGTGTGTGTGAGGGAGTGGGGGTGGGGGTGGGGGATAGGGTGGGGTGTGTGTGTGGGGGAGAGGGGTGGGGGGCACTTACTAGCACGGCCGGTTCAGTCTGGCTGAGTAGAACAACCCCCCAGTGCGCGAAATGCCATGGGGCCGACGTCGGCCGCCGCGAGCCCGGCAACGGCAGAGAGGAAGACCTCTGAAAAGCCCCATCCCCCAGGCCCCCTAAAAAAAAAAATTAAAAAAGAAAAAAAAAAAAGAGAAGAAGAAGAAAAAAGAAGCACTACCGACAGCCAACGGGTTAGGCTTACCATCACAACATTGAGTTTCGGATTGCCAGTCCTTATGCCGCGGGGCAGACGCACTTGAGAGTACGTGCCTTGAACGACCGGAATGGAGACTTCGAACCTGTCATCGTACAAAGGCGTGGTGATAAGCGCGACAGCGGACCAGCCAGAGTCTATGGAAAGGAGCAGCTCGGGTCCTCGGTCATGCGTGGGCTCCTTTGTGTATGGTCTGTGTTTGGGGGAAACAACGTAAAACAAGAAATGCAAAGCCCTTATGGCTCACGTGTATGACCGATCCGCACATGTGTGACAATAAGTAAAGTGATGGCTTCTACACCAACAAAATCCATGTTTTCTTAAAATTAAATTAGTTTCACACATCTGTGAAACCAGTGTGAACCCTGACCTTTGCGATGAGTTGACTAATTTAGTATACATAGGAAGGTCTTATAATCAGCTATCTTTGTGCCAAGTTTGATTAAAAAAAGCTTGCAAAAAAAAAATTGATAATAATTACAATTTTATTAAAAAAAATGGCATTTATTTACATATTTGTCGACCTCTTAAGACCTTGACCTTTTCCGAGGGTACATCCAAATTAGGTCTTATCATCAGGTATCTCTGTACCAAGTTGTTGAAGTTGTGAATAGTAATTGAGAAAAAAAAAACATTTCTTGTCAACATATGTCTATTTTTGACCTATTTCTGAGCTCTTGTGACCCTTAGCCTTTCCGAGGGTCATCCAACTTAGTATGCATAGATAGGTCTTACCATCAGGTATCTCTGTAGCAAGTTCAGGTTTGAAGTTGTGAATAGTATTTGATAAAATAATCTTTTGTCAAAATATGGCTATTCTGGACCTATTTCCTGAACTCTTGTGACCCTTGACCTTTCCGAGGGATCAACCAAATTAGTATGCATATAAATGTCTTAACCTTAAGGTATCTTTGCACCAAGTTTAGATCTGAAGTTGTAAATAGTAATTGAGAGAGAGAAAAAAAATCTTTTGTTAAAATATGGCTATTTTTCACCTATTTCCTGAGCTCTTGTGACCCTTGAACTTTCCGAGGGATCAACCAAATTAGTATGCATATGCATACCATTAGGTATCTTTGCACCAAGTCTGGGTTTGAAGTTATGAATAGTATTTGAAAAAAAAATTATGTCAAAATATACTATTTTTGATATATTTCCTGATCCTCTGAGACCTATACCTTTGTGTGAGGTCACTCAAATTGGTATGTTTAGAAAGGTCTTGCCACAAAGTATCCTTTGACCAAGTTTGAAGTCTGTGGCTTGAATAGTCTCCGAGAAAATGCCAACGTTAAAGTTTTTATCACGGACGACGGACGACAGACGACGGCGGACTGCGGACGGACAACGGACGGACAACGGACGGACAACCACTGGCCCAGAACATAGACTCCACGTTGCTTTGCACGTGAGCCCCAAAAATTGTGTCCAGAATTATTTGAGGCATGAAAATAATAAGATCCGCTGATGGGCCGACATGCAGAAAATTGTGTCAAGGTCACTCGCCTCGCAGGCTGATGCGTGTGATTTTTCTATGGATGGAATGACTACGTTTGTGATTTTTGGCAAGCTGTCACAGGATGTGGTTTACTTTCTTCCTGTGGGCATTTTGTGCCTCTCCGGCATTCAGATTCTGGGTACTTTGGATTTTCATTTCAACAAGGCTGTCTATTTTGAACGACCAATGCCCGCCATTCCAGCCGCTGTTGGACCCGGGTGAGCGCGATAGACGTGTACTGACACAATACAGCCACGCTGAACTCTTGGCTGCGCCACCGGCTCGCTTGACTGCTTTGCTAACGGACCTTTCACCTCCGTGCACTACAGCCGAGGAAGCGGACACGACGTGGCGGCGGCACTTGTAAACAAACACACAGACGCAACAACATAAAGGTACTGTCTTTCAACGTTCGTCAGAAAGCCTCTGAAATTCATGACTTGATCCTTGACCACGACGCCGATATTGTGATATTGACTGAGACGTGGCTTTATCCCCAGGGAGATGAGGCCTGCATCGCTACTCTAACCCCGGCGGGATACGATTTAAGATCGTTTCCCCGCACTGGATCGAGAGGAGGTGGCATCGGTTTTGTCATCAGGTCAGCTCTTTCTTGCAACGTTTCTTTAAAACCACTTGACTTTACATCGATGGAGGCAGTAAGCCTTACCTCCATTACCCTTGTGTGTCTCTACTGACCGGCCGCTGCCGAGTAGGCGCAATAAACTGACCGATTCCATTTTTCTTCGGGAATTTCCGGAGCTGTTGTCCCGATACGTGAACCTGTGTTACGATTTCTCCATCCTAGGCGACTTTAACTTCCATTTTGATGACAATACTGACTGCCAGGTGAGCCGTCTGAAAACTATGCTGAGCGATCACAATCTGGCACAGCTTGTTGGCGTTCCTAAACATACGCGCGGCCACACACTCGACTGGGCGGTGGTCCGTAGTGAGGGCAGCATGTTATCGCTTAAAGCTGTGCAGGACTATTCAGGTCTTTCCGACTACAGTGTCGTAGTTTGCACTATTGCAGTTACCAAACCACGCCCCCGTAAACGACTCGTGACGTCACGAAACATTCGCAATATTTCATCCGCTGATTTTCAGGCCGATGTAGTAAAGGAGATGGCAGCAGCTACAGATGTGTGTCAATGAACTTCATTGGAGCCTGAGCAGCTCGTGGACGCCTATAACAACGGGCTTCGACAGGTGCTCGACCGACACGGCCCGATTGTCAGCAGGCTGGTGAGGGACCGACCATCCGCCCCGTGGTTATCCGATGACGTCAGAGAAGCTCGCCGCCGACGGAGACGCGCGGAGCGTCATTGGAGACAGACTGGTCTGATTGTCCACAGACAGATCTACGTGAAAGTGAGGACCGAAGTTACAGCGGTCATACAGTCTGACAGGAGACAGTTCTACAAGGACAGGATCGACTCCAGCTCGTCGTCCAAGCAACTCTTCTCAGTCTTCAGTGAGCTGCAGGGAAAGCCCCGTACCACGCCGCTTCCGACGGATGTGCCAAGCCATGTCCTTCCACAACGTTTCTGTGACTTTTTCTCGGATAAGATTAAGCACATCCGCTCTGAACTAGACTCATGTTCATGTGATCCCCCTACTTTTGGCGTGTATAATGGCCCTTCACTGTCTCGTTTCGAGCCAGTGACTGAGCAGAAGATCCATGAACTCATTATGAAATCACCAACAAAGAGCTGTGTGCTTGATCCCTTGCCCACGTCCCTCATAAAACAGTGTATCGATGATCTCCTCCCACTGATTACCACCATAGTTAATGCCCCTCTCTCTACAGGCGCAGTGCCTACTCAGTTTAAACATGCTGTTGTGACACCACTCTTGAAAAAGTCTGGACTGGACCCAAACGACTTGAAGCATTTTAGACCTGTCTCTAACCTTCCGTTTATTTCAAAGATTTTGGAGAAGGTTGTTTTGAAACAGCTACAAATGTCTGGAAACGGTCTTTTAGAAATTTCACCAGTCGGCATACAGAAAGGATCACAGCAATAGCGTCCTGGATGGTCTGCAGACGAGAGACTTGTTTCTCTCATTGCTCTGTTGGACCTCAGCGCAGCATTCGACACGCTCGATCATTCTGTTTTGCTGAAGAGGTTAGAGATGACCTTTGGCATCTGTGGTACCGCCCTGGCCTGGTTCACTTCATACGTTAAGGATCGTTCTCAGGCTGTTATTGTTAATGGCCAGCTATCTGCTTCTAGTCTTTTGTTGTGTAGAGTCCATCAGGGCTCCGTATTAGAGCCTGTTTTGTTCACTCTATATTTACAACCTCTATCTGATGTAATTGCCGCCCATGAGTGTGATTTTCACAAGTATGCTGACGATACTGAATTGTCAAGAAGTAGCGCTCCTAGCCATTTCGGCTCCGCTAAAATGAGCGTACAGTGTTGTATAGACGACGTCCTGTCCTGGATGACTAGCAACAAACTTAAGCTTAACACTGACAAAACCGAAGTCATGCCTGCCGGCTCTCAGTCTCGCCTTAGTCTGATGGACAGCGAGTTCGCAAACATTGGTGGCTGCAGCGTTCCCTTCCAGAAATGTGTCAAATATCTAGGTGTGAAGATTGATTCGACGCTCTCCATGCATGATCATATCAGTAGCGTCTGCCGAGCTGGTTTCCTTGAGCTGCGCAGAATTTCTCCCCTCAGACCGTATCTCACAGAAAGTGCGACGTCAAGACTTGTAACAATGCATTCATTACTTCCAGGCTCGATTATTGCAATTCTGTACTGGCAGGTTTACCGGCAGATCAGATTTCACGCTTGCAGATGATTCAAAACAATGCGGCGCGTCTCATCTTGAAGAAACGAAAGAGAGACCACGTTACGCCTCTACTGAAGCAGCTGCACTGGCTGCCCGTCAAATTCCTTTGCCAGTACAACATTGCAATTTTCGCCTATCGGCATTTTGACGGATTTCTCCCGCCGTACCTCTCTGCCAAGCTGTCTGCTTATCAGCCATCACGCACCCTCCGTTCCTCCAGTGAAAAACTTAAAAATCCCGAAGCTTAACATGAAAACTGTCGGGGAGCGTTCTTTCACCTTTTTAGCCCCAAGTGTGTGAACTCGCTGCCAACTGAAATGCGGAATCTGCCCACATTGTCACAGTTCAAAGCTCACTTAAAGACTTTTCTTTTTTGTCGGGCATTTAACACTTAGCTCATATTTAGCTAACTATTGACTGACTGCCACTTATTCTGATCCCAGAGGAAGTGAATGTAAGGTGTTGGGAAGGGATGGGGTGGTTTAAAGTAGTGTATAATCCTGCGTGTGTGTCTGAGAGAGAAAGGGTGTGCTGTTGTGCATGCGCAGTGAGTCCAGTGTTTTCCTGGAGAACAGCGCTATACAAGAACTATGTATTATTATTATTATTATTATTATTATTAACTCATTCTACCCCAGACACACCACAGCAAGATAAGGATCGACCATGATAGTTCAAGGGTGATGCCAGAATAGCTTGGCGCCTATGGGCGCCAAGCTATTCTGGCATCACCCTTGAACTGTCATGGTCAATCTGTGTCCTGCACTCCAATGCAGTCTTCAGAGGACAAAGGCAAAATGTGGGGATTTCGGTGTTGGGGTAGAATGAGTTAAATAAGAAAATTGAGCTATCGAGTGGAAATTTTCAAATCATAAAATGTTTACAAACCACAACCCAGTTTTAAAATCAGATCGACTTTGATAGATCAAGGGTGGTGCCAGAATAGTTTTTCGCACAGCGCCGTAAGTAAACACATGTTCAACGAAAACACGTTAACTCGGTCGAGACGTGCCGCCTCCGGATACGCGGCATTAGCCGCGTTTCCGGAGGCGGTACGTCTCAAATGAGTTAATCGTTTTGTATTTTCACACATGGCAAGTTCTGTGATTGTTTCCGCACTCGCATCATTTTCGCCTGAATTTATTGTCACTAAAGAGAATACAGAGTACTTTATTCTGTGCTATCTTTAGTAATTACGAATTCAGTTGAATTGTTAGTTACGGCGTAGAGTTAAAATCGCAATGTAGGCCTTGAATTGTTTTTGGACAACATGTGATAACCTCTTTCCCAAACTACATCATACACTATTCTGTATTCAGTTTAATGACGACAGATTCTTGTTGAAATGCGAGTGCAGAAACTTTCAGGGTAGACCTTGAATCTTTTCTCGGACAATAAACGTCTCAGTCCGCAAACGGCCCTCGGGCCGACGTCAGCCCGATGGCCGTTTGCGCACTGGGAGGATGTTCTCTTTCGCAACTACACAATACAGATGTTACCAATGTCAGTTTACTCACATGTGTTGCATGATTCCTATGATGAAAGTCCGACCCTTGCTGTCCATGGCTGTAAACAGACAGCAATCCAGAATACAAGGGCCAGCTTCAGCATTACGCGCTCCAGAATACCGCGCTATCGGATACAACGCGCGCAGGTGCCTGGCTCCCCCAGGGATGCCCGATGAGCAAAAGGTCCTCCACAGCCTTGCGCGGGCTAGCCAAGGCTGAGGTCGGCCCGAGGACCTTTAGTAACCAAGCGTTTCTTTTTTTTTTTCTTCACACATCTATGCAAAATTCAACGCCGCAATAGCGCGATTAACGAATAGCGCGGTTCGATTTAGTGGCGCCCGGGTACAGCGATATACTGAGGCTGACATGTAGTTATGTGCTGGTGTGTGACTGTGGACTTTATGGCCTAGCGCTGTAAGGTCCAAAATCACACACCAGCAGACATTCGACTGATACCGTTTTTGATGGGCGAATCACTTGAACAAATGACCTTGCCTCTCTCTGGTCACACGAAACCTTCTATTTAAATAAAGAGTGCATGTTTTCTTAATGGATCGTACAGCGTTGTCTGGCATGTCAAAATTATCATGATGTATGTTTGAACTGATGAGAGAGAGAGAGAGAGAGAGAGAGAGAGAGAGAGAGAGAGAGAGAGAGAGAGAGAGAGAGAGAGAGAGAGAGAGAGAGAGAGAGAGAGAGAGAGAGAGAGAGAGAGAGAGAGAGAGAGAGAGAGAGAATGACAATGACAATGACAATGATTCTTTATTTTACAACGGTGAAAGTTTTGGTGAAACCATTTTTCGAACTTGCCGTTGCTAATCTACTTTACATATAATGCACAAATCACAAAATACTATCATTAAATTGGGAAAAACTAAATATATAACTAACAAAAAATTGAAATATAAAGTTTTAAAAAAGAAATCATTGAAGAAGTGGAGAGAGAGAGAGAGAGAGAGAGAGAGAGAGAGAGAGAGAGAGAGAGAGAGAGAGAGAGAGAGAGAGAGAGAGAGAGGAGGGGGGGGGGGGGGCACATACTTCCTCTGCCAACAGCCGGTCCCAGACATACTGAGAGTAGCGTTATAAGATGAACCAACATTCCAGAAAGTCCGTTCATCTAACAAAATAAAAACCAAGAACTTTGTTTAGCTCCGTCTTTGCTATCTGTAAACATTGACTCACATTTCACCATAAAACGTACATTTACATTTTTGTTCTGGAGACGGTGAGTCAAATTTGGAAAAAAAATGGCTGATTCATGAGGCAGTCCAGTTTATTTCAAGCCGTTAAAACAGTGATGTTCACATTATGACAGGAAACAGTGAATTAATGAAAACAAAATAATTATTTGACTTCTCGCTACAAACCTTTAGAACCAAAATCAGTACATGACTGGTCGCCGCTGAAGACCTAAAACCAAAACAGTTATGTGACTTGTGACCACTACGACTTCTTAGGTCTGTAGTGGCGTCAAGTCAGATACATATTTTGACAAGGAAGAAAAATCATTATGCAATGTATGAGACAGTTCCTAACCCTTTGCGTCTCAAGGCTAACCTGTGACTGTCAAATGATTACCAGTCAAGGACGGAGATGTTCCCGTGTATCTTCCGGGGCGTCGTTCTTTTCATCCTGGGCACCTGCGGCTATGCTTCGTGGAGGAAAATGCACAAGGCAGAAGGGAACGACAAGCTGTTTTACAGACTATTACAAGATCTGTCGATTCCGGTCCTTCAAATTACCCATATGACGCATTTTCGAAGCCGGGAAGACGTCATCATTCTTGGAATTATTTCCAGGTTCAGAACACAATGCGCACAGATGACGTCAGTTATCACAGTTATTTCTATCATTCACAGTATCCACCCCAAATATTAGAAATGGTCATCCCAGTCCCGCCCAAATTAGAACTGATTAGACTTAGCGTCAATACAGAAAAGATCGTTCACTAACATCTTTTGGGCAGCATCACTAACATCCTGTGGCAGCAGGCTATGGCCTCCAAACAGCTGAAAACACTTTGATCCCACCTTGGTTTGAACCCGTGGCCTATCAAGTAAAGAGGTCGCACAACCACAAAAGCCTAATCACTCCACCTTCCCCCTCCGCCCCCACGACCCGCCACCCCACCCTCACCCGAAATACAAATTCAGAATTGTTTCTCGTATTTAACCTTGTTGTGTGACTGCTTCCCCTCAATATCTTTGTTGTGCACGCAGCCACAGATACTGTTAACTCATTCAAGGCATGA
>BTPG01000002.1:96686760-96699260 GCA_036245525.1 Semisulcospira habei
TATGACAGGCATTGCTTGCTAAAATTCACCAATACAGCGGGTTTCACTGTTGTTTGCCTCAACTAAGACTATTCTACCCTTCTTTTCACAATCCATGTGACACAAGGCACATGCACCAGAGGTTTTCCACTGCCTTTGAATCGTAACGAAAGGAACTCTCTTGTGTACAGAGGGGAAGAAGGACAGAAAAGTCTTTTATTTTACAACATTCAAACATTTACGATGACACATATACACGTTTGCAGCCTCCTCCCCCCTTCCCCCTCTATGACCCTATGTCATGCAGTGGCTTCGGAAACTGGGTGACCAGAGGGAGGGTGCTCGGGCTATGACACCCTTCCAAGAAAATACAGAGTATCCAGAGTCCCCCTCCCCAATGTTTTGCTAGGGAAAAATATTTCTGGAGAAAAAAATATCATAGTAGAACTTTTTTTATGTTGTTTTCTTTTTGTGTGTGATTGGACCTGTTTTTGATGAAAGAAAATCACAATATTTTAAATATCATGTTTGAGTTGTTTCGGGGTTGGATTGTGAATTGTCTTCGACCTCCGCCCCCCCCCCCCCCCGCCTCCCCCCTTCCCCACCGTTGCCCTGTGTGATTTTTTAAAATTTTAGCCTGGAAAGTTACACATCAGGCACGACCCCCCCCCCCCCCCCCAACACACACACACACACACACGCACTTCCCCCCAATGAAAACTATCCACCGTGTCGCATTACTCGCATGGTTTGGTGAAAAGAATCGAACAAATGTACCCTTTTTCATGTCGAGTTTCAGTGGTAACAATATAATGTGTATATACATTGTTTAACTCATTCAGCCCCGACACAAGACATGGATCGAACATGATAGTTCAAGGGTGGCGCAAAAATAGCTTGGCGCCCATAGATGCCAAGCTATTCTGGCACCACCCTTGAACTATTATGCTCGATCTTTTTCTAGAATTGTCATACAGTCCTTCAGAGGGAAACTTCAAAACTGGGGGATTTCGGTCCTGGGGCAGAATGTGTTAACCACGTCGGCTTCCAGGGGCGGATCTGGGGGGGGGGAGAGTTGTGTTCCAGAGGTTCCGAACCCCCCCCCCCCCCCCAGACCAAACATGTTTTTAAATGCTAAAACAAAGTCCCTTTTTTGGGTCTTTAGACTCCTCCCCCCCCCCCCCTCCAAAGGTAACTGATCCGACCCTGGCCTCAGCCGGAGAAACCAGACTACAGCCCCTAGCAGTAATTGAGTTAAATGTTTGATTGCGCACTTTCTGCTTGAAACCACCGAAGCTGAAGAGTGTATATAGGAAAATTAATTTCAACCAAGGGAACTAAATTCAATGCAGAGTCGAAAACGCAGCAGAAGTCAAGAGTTCTGTCTCTTGAAAAATAGATATGTGCTGATCTCTGGGCATGGTGAAATACTCGGATTCATCGACTGTGAGCCAGAACACATCATCGTGTTGCCATAATGTGAAAGAGATAGCAAAAGTATGGAACAGAAGCCAGAGCATTACTTTCAAGTTTCTAATGTTAACAACAGGCACTGGATCAGTAGTAGCAAAATTCATCTCGGAAGAGCTGAGATAGGCCTTCCAAAATGGCTGAAATTCAAGTAATCAGAAAACTGCACTTGAATTTGGTGAACTGCTACTGACTTTCCTATTTCAGTGTGGTATACTTGGCTTTTGTGAAATGAAATAAGATGTGCACTGGCACTTTGCGTCAGCATCTGTGACACTTGGTGTGCAAACTACACAGATGTGAACACAGATCTATGCAAATAGACGGACCCAGAAAAACGACAGCGACACTATTTGCAAGTCCCGGCAGCTCGAGCTGCCGGGACTTGCAAATAGTGTCACTGTCGTTTTTCAGGGTCTGTTTAGTGGAAGGAGGAGAATAAATTGCGTGTTTGTCCTGACTATCATAGTCTAAGGATTTCAGCCCCACTAGTAATGTTTGGTCGGACTGAGCTGAAAAACAAGATGAAAATTAATTTACTGTGCATCATCTATTTCTCAGACCTTCAGTCGGACTTACCACTACTTGCAATCAAGTGACTGTGATGATCTTTTAGTACAGTTTCTGACTAAATTCTCCGACATGTCCTAAAATGACTGATAATATTTGCCCATAATGCCAAAATACTAGTCCACAAGGCGCAAAAAATACGAGCAGGAGAGCATTTCAAACATCGGTCACCGAACAACTTCACAATCGCTGACACTGAGGAAATGACAAAACAACAATCATTGACTCACAGCTAGGGACTGTATTTAACAGCCAGTGTGTCCATTTTTGAAAAGAGACATCTTAACTCATTCGAGACGTACCGCCTCCGGATACGCGGAAGTAAACCGCGTCATTATCCGGAGGCGGCACATCTCGAATGCGTTAACCCTCATGAGGCCTAGCAGTGGAGCTGCTGGGCTATAGGGCTGATATTATTGATGGAATCGAGATGGTGGGACCAAGGTGAGTACAAAAGCCTTACTGGACTCCTCTGAACCTGTCAGATTTTGCATGCAGTACAGGTGCCTTGAAAATTTGGTAAATGTTGACGACTTTGCCTTACCCCTGGGCATACAGGTGATACCCAGACCAATTCAACAAGTCCTGTCTGGTGTGTCTAGGCCTCCTAGGTCGCTCTCAAACTGGCCTTGAAGCTCATGTAATATTTGTTCATATTCATCAAAATACAGCTGAGCACTGACGCGTAAGCTAACGGCCTAAATTTGACGGATTTGAGGTGCTTATACGCTGGCGTTTCGCCACACCCATCAGAAGTCTTAGAGTTTTGTCTGTTTGACTGTTAGTCTGGTTCACTGTGAATCTCATGTTCTGCAGGCATCAATTTTACACGACAAATCCGTTACCGAGGGCCAAAGGGTTAAACAATTGTGAAGCGGCAATGCTGTAAGTTACCCGTTCTTGGTGTAAATTACAAAGGTCATACGTACTTGCCCTTTTGGCTCACTTTTGGGGAAGAAAAAACCTTCGACCCCATCCATAATTTTCGGACCGAGGGCGGCTGCAATGGGCGCACGCAAGTCGTGCGCGGGCCCACTGTAAAGGTCATCGTCCCGAGGACCTTTGCGCACTGGGATCTAGCTATGGAGAACACAACCCCCACTCCCCCCCCCCCCCACACACACACACATACACTCCCCTTTACATACTTTCGGCCTAGTAGGCGAACTATCACTGAGTTTCAGACAGCTGAGAAAGCACCTCCAGCCGACACACCCGAAACACCACAACTAGACATGGATCAAGCATGATGGTTCAAGGGTAGTGCCAGAATAGCTTGGCGCCCATAGGCGCCAAGCTTATCGGGCACCACCCTTGAACTATCATTTTCGATCATGTCTCTAGAACTGAAATACAGTCCTTCAGAGGGCAACTTCAGAATTCAGGGATTTCGGCCCTGGGGTAGAATGTATTAATGACCTTGGAACAAGGGATTATTTTTAGCAGATCTGCTTCCCCCCCCCCCCCACAACTTTCCCACCCCTCCTTGGCAGTTGTCGTGAAAAATCGTGTATCACGGTTTATATCAAACTCTGCCTGTAACTATTCTTCTTCTTTTTCTTTTCCCTACTACTCTAGGGAAAGTAATGTAGTTTATTTATTGTTAAAACTAGTGCGGCAAAACACTTTGGCCTTCTGCCCAATCATTACAGCCACGCATAGGGGCCTGACGACGATGCTTTGACTTTTGCATTTATCCAAAGCAACACCGTCAGGCCACTATGCAGTCACGTGAATCAACGTTAACGTTTTACAGACGTAGCTAGTCAAGCCTGTAGGTAGACTAGTGCTAGGTATACTACGGCACTATCCAGTGCGCAAGGGCCATCGGGCCCAAGTCGGCAACCGTTGACCCGCGCACCGCGCATTGGGTACCCTGTACGTGTACGTGTCGCTCCGTCCACAGTTTTATCAATAACGTGCTGCCTGCGGGGCTGTACACGTACTGAGTGACTCCCTACAGTTTCTCCATGTTCCGTGTCAGGCACTGCATGTGGATCGATTTTTTTTGGGGTCGATGTATGAAAAGTTGGCTGATAGCAGATGGAGTCACTGACATGGACAAGGTGTGGTTGGGCCCTCTGATAAAGCGTTGTATTAACTCATTCGAGTTGCGCCGCCTACGGATACGCGGCGAACCGCCGCGTATCCGTAGGCGGCACGTCTCGAATGAGGGAATTATATTGACGAGCAAAAGAAACGCGACATCGTGCGAGACGTCGGAAACACATCATTGCTTTCGACGACTCTCACGATGTCGTTTTTCTTTTGTTCGTCGGTATAATACATGTACGGAACTTGAATTATCTCCGACGTTGTTGCACGTGAAGTCACCTGCGCGTTGCATGACTTTGCTGCGTTTGACCTACAGTTTGTCTTCGTCCTCCTTAACCCCTTAACTCCCGGGGCCAGGCGAACGCTACCCTTCTGCAAGAGACATAAATCCTCATGAGCCCCCGCATTCGCGGGGGCTCATGAAGATTTATGTCGCTTGTTAGTCCTGTGTTCTTTTTGCCCACGTTGGGTCCCATTTTATCTGTGTTCTTTACGCGAATGTCGGTCAGTGTGCAGTGGTTTCAGACGCAAAATCATCGTCATCTGGCAGTGAAGGGGTTAACACGTGTTTTCTGTATATAATGCTCCCTGTAAAAAAGTAAAATAACAAAAAATTAAAAATAAAAAATAAAAAAAAAATATATAAAAAAACAAAACAAAAAACTACCAGCAGTCAACAAAATGCCCAATTTTCAGGGGATGACTAGAATCGGGCAAAACATGAAATGCATCTATAATGTTTTGTCGGTTGATTTCCTTTAAACAATAAAACTATTCTGTCTTATCTCCTTCACTGCCAAGAAACCGGAAACATAATCCAAATGCAAGAGGCATAGATTCTCATGAACTCCTGCAGTTTAGCGGACTCATAATGATTTATGTCTCTTGCTGACACCACTTTGTATCCATGTCCTTGTGCGAAGGAGAAGAGGAAGATCCGTGTGCCTTGGACAGCTGGGGTTCTTAGGTGCTGAATGAACAACGATTTCAGAAACACATTTCAGTGCGCAGGCAGTGAAGTGGTTTAGCGTTTCACACACACACACACACACACACACACACACACACACACACACACACACACACACACACACACACACACACACACACACACACACACACACACACATACACACACATTATATAACTTGAATGTTTCCTTTTAACTTTCAGTCTATAATATTCTTTGACTAACAGTGGACAGGCAGTCTCGTTTGCACGTGCGGTTCTCAAATAACTCTTAAATTCCCAGAACAAAATGACTTACATTCTGTAGACTGGAAGTCATTTAGTTATGAGAGTTTAAGAGTTAATACAAACCAGTCTATGATCACAATCTATTTTGTCCACGAAGCAAGACTTGTACTGAAAAAATATCAAAGCGTGACCACATCACTCCCTTGCTTAAGCAGTTACACTGGCTTCCCGTGAAGTTCAGAATTGAAAACAAAATTGCCGCTCCCTCGTTTTTCAGGCCTTTGATAAAACACTCCCGGCATACTTGTCCTCCAGTCTCCCTGTCTATGCACCAGGCAGAGTATGGCGCTCCAGCACTGACTATCCCCAGAGTGTTCTTAAAAACCTTTGGACAGCGGTCCTTTTCTTTCCAAGCTGCCAAAGTGTGGAATGGTCTTCCCCATGATATTCGCCATGCACCATCTTTGGCCATTTTCAGGGATAGATTGAAAACTTTTTTTTTTCAATTTGCCTTTTGAAAGGGATTGATAAACCCTATGTTTCCCCGTCAACATGTATAAACCTGATCAGGCTCTTGAAATGTTATGTTTATTATTTCAGTATTGTCAGTGTGCATTTGGACCTATGAATGATTGTGTTTTTGTACGTTGTCGGTACCTTAGTTAGTTAATTTCATTTTGTTAGATTATCTAGATGTAAAGCGCTTTGAGCCTTTCTTTGTGGGGATATTGCGCTATAGAAGAATTATGTATTATTATTATTATTATTATTATTATTATTATTATTATTATTATTATTATTATTATTATTATTGTTATTATTATTATTATTATTATTGTCTTTAAAAATATACATAATTATCTAATTTGTTTTTGTTAAGACTGAACTTTTTCTAGGCAGACTGTTTGATGCAGAAAAAAAAAGCAGCGGTATCCTCTGAAAAGGTGTTGTTATATCAGTTTTGTTATCTTTTTATTTGATTTTATTTTCTCTTTCCATCACAACAAAATTCAATAGACGATTTCCGGAAATCAAAGGTGTATCAAAATTCCACGAAACTAGAGCGATTTTGACATATTTCCGATTTCGGAACAACGTCTAAAGTTTCTATCCAGCTATATACGTCTGCCATGTCCCTTTAAAGATTACTGCGTATCCCAAGATCACATTCTAGACTGTTACAGTAAGAGATAAAGGAAGGCACTTTCACGTGTCGCGAGGAATGCCGAACCATGCTGCTGCTCGGATATACCGCGCTATTCTTGGTGAGAAATTCTGATTTGTTTTGATGTTATCCCCTCCACTGCGGTAAAAAATGAACATCACCGAACTGCAAAAGGCTTTGATCCTCATGAGCCCCTGCGCCTATCCCGGTTCCTGGGAGAGATAGGGTTTTGTGTTGAATTAACCAAGATTGCAGAAGCACAGTCTGCGTCAATTGGCACTGAACGGGTTAAACCCCGTCCAGGTTTTCCTCTGAAAAAACCTCCACACAAAAACAGTATGTCTGACGGGCCGCGTTGTGTCATGTTACGCTAAGATTGCAAAGTGTGAAAACAATCCTCTCTGAACAGAAAACCAAGTTGTCTATTGATTCAATAGACAACTTGGTTTTCCGTCCCGTGAGAAATCATTCAGCTCCGACACACCAAAGCAAGACATGGATCGATCGTGAGAGTTCAAGGGTGGTGCCAGATCAGCTTGGCGCCCATAGGCACCACCCTTGAGCTGTCATGCTCGATCTGTCTCTAGCATTGCAATACAGTCCTTCAGAGGGCAACTTCAAAATTTGGGGATTTCGGTCCTGGGGTAGAATGGGATAAAATGCACAGAATTCCCAACAAAGAGAGAAACACACTTAGACAGGAAGTACAGCATAAATTATAGTGCTGAATTTTTTCTTTTTAAGCTTGCTTTCTTTTCTTCATTATTAATTTCCGTGCAAGTTATAACGAGATCTATCGATGTGGGTTTCAGTGCTGTATCTGCATCGTTTATGCTTTAACGATTTCTGACACGCTTCGCATCTTAAGTTGTCATTTTTGATAAGAAAGAAAAAAAACCCACCACAATGACAAGGTCTGAAACAGACTGTATTTGATTACCATAAATGACTCGAAAGTCGCCGCTACCAAAACGTTTGCTTCTGCAATTATGACACACGACTTGATTGTAACACTTCACTTAGGGGGAAAAAACAAACATCATCCAACTGCAAGAGGCATAGATGTTTATGTGCCCCGCAGACACGGGGGCACATAAGAATCCAATGGTTGATCGGGGAGAGGAGGTGTGTGTGTGTGTGGTGGGAGGGGGGGGGGGTGTCCAGGACTTTCTTCCTCCGGGGGGGGGGGGGGGGAGCCCTGCACACCCCCCCCCCCCAATCTCGGTCAAACATTTTTTAAAATGTCATATGAAAGTTCCTTTTGGGGGTTTGGAACCCCTCCCCCATCCTCCAGCCTTTCGCGTTTTGATGTTTGGGCCACTGAAAAAAATTGTCACACACGCCATACGCCTACCCCCCGAGAGAGAGAGAGAGAGAGAGAGAGAGAGAGAGAGAGAGAGAGAGAGAGAGAGAGAGAGAGAGAGAGAGAGAGAGAGAGAGAGAGAGAGAGAGAGAGAGAGAGAGAGAGAGAGAGAGGGAGGGAGAGGGATGATGATGAAACGTTTTTATTCAGGATAAAAAGTTTTAGGCATAGCAATGCCTATCTTCCAAACTGTCCTGCTACTCTACACATATAAAAATACATCAGACGATACATCAAAAAATAAAACATATGTAAGTAAAAAGACCCATCCCCCCTCTACCCCCCCCCCCCCCCACCACCACCACTCAGAGGGAAAAAAAATAGAAATTAAAAGAATATATATATATATATATATATATATATATATATATATATATATATATATATATATATATATATATATATATATATATATATATATATATATATATATATATATATACATAATTATATACACAGGTATGAACCTGACATGTTAATGCAGACAGTCGAGCTATTACATAATCTGTAGCAACAGTAGAAGAGTATTAGGTAATAGGAAACTTGTCACTAACTATACGAATAGTAGCATAAGGGAGCCGAACATACTATTACTTCTGAAGTAAATATTTATGGAGGCGATCTTTGAAGACGCTAATCTTACAAATTGATTTTAGGTGTGGAGGTAACATATTCCACGCTTTAGCGCCTGAAAAAGACAGACTGGTTTTACAGATGTCTAATCTAATTTTTGGAAGGTGGATCGAACTATTTCTCGTATTTTTCCTATTATTGTCGGAAAATAGAGTTTTTAGATAGGGTGGGGCTTTTCCATGCATGATCTTGTGCAGTAGAACACAGCGATTAAATTCAAACTGTTTCTTCAATGTTAGTAACTTGAGAGATTTTAATTTTTCATCAGTCGAAGTAGGACTGGGAAGTATTAATTTAATGCCCCGACGATACAAGGAATTAACTTTTTTCATGTGAACTTCGCTGCATCCATCCCAGACGGTAGAACTGTAGTCACAATGCGTTTTGATATGCGCATGGAAAAAGAGTTTACGGATATCAGTATTAACTATATGGCGTAGTTTAGATAACAGGAACAAATTTTTGGATATTGTTTTGCATATTGAGTCAGTATGCGGCTCCCAGCTTAATTGGTTGTCCACTATAACGCCTAATAAGCGATGCCTAGTTACTTGTTCAACAAGCTGCCTATCTAAGGAAAGTGTTAAAGGTGGTAGGCCATGCTGGTGTTTCTGACGTGTAGTAACTAACATACTCTTTGTCTTTGGAATACTAATAATCATGTGATTATCACTGCACCAGCCTGCTACTTCATCAAGACTTTGTTGGAGTACCTTATTAATGGTTGTGATATCTTTATCAGATGTGTGTATGGTCGTGTCATCTGCGAACAGATCACAGTTTGCGTCTAAATGAGATATGCACAGTGGCAGATCATTAATAAAAAGATTAAATAACAAGGGCCCTAGAATAGACCCCTGTGGAACACCGCAAGTTACTAAACCCTCAGAGGAATACTTGCCATTTAGCAGTACTTTCTGTGTTCTGTCCCTGAGATAGGAAGATATAAAGGAGACAGTATTTGAATCAATGTGATAGAATGGTAGTTTTTTTAGTAGGATAGAATGGTTGACAAGATCAAAAGCTTTTTTCAGGTCAAGAAAGATTGTACCTGATACTTTATTGTCATTTATGGCAGAGAGCCATTTATCAATTAAATGATTGAGGGCAGTTTGGCACGAATGTAGAGGTCGAAATCCTGATTGTGCTGCAGTTATCAGATGGTTTTGCTCCAAAAAGTTTAGAAGATGAGTATGGATATGTCTCTCGAGCGGTTTTGAAATACAGGATAATATGGAAATGGGCCTGTACTCGTTTAGGTTGCATAAATCTTTGCTTTTGGGAAGCGGGATTACCTTCGCTTTTTTCAGCTCGTCGGGAAAAACGTTATGTGTGATCGATAAATTATAAATAAAGGTCAGGGATTCGACGACGTAGGGCAGAGATAGTTTTAAAATCTGACTACTAATGCCATCTGGACCGCAAGACGATTTGTTCTTTAAACTGGAAATAGATTTGCCTACATCTAGGACAGTCATAAGCGGTACTAAAAATGGGCCGCAGGCTCTCTGTTGACTATGGTGACGTAGTTGATGAGAGCAAGTGTAGTTTACAGGGTTAGGTGTATTTGACTTGGCCAGAGTTTGAGCAACAGTTATGAAGTGAGCGTTGAATGCTTCAGCAGTAAGATCGGGCGGAATATTAGGCGATCGTTTACTGTTACCTTTGGTGAAATTGTTTATTACTTGCCAGACTGAACGGATGTCTTTGCCGTCGGCAATAATTTGTTCTGCATTTTGCCTCTGTGCTTTACGAACTAGAGATTTGACATGGTTTCGCTGCTTCTTGTATTCAGTAAATTTCTTGTCTCGTTTTAATTCATCTCTTACTTCCATTGCTTGTTTTATCTCACCAGAGAGCCATTTTGGCATAACAGGATATTTGACGCGTTTGATGCGCTTAGGCGCGTGTCTATCCAGAACGGCGAGAAACAGCTCGTACCAGCGTGACAGGGCATCATTAGGGTTTTTGCAGTTTTTTATATCATAAAATGGTACTAAAGATAGTTCATATAAAAAAGCAGTTTGGTCGAATTTTTTAAAACATCTATACATTATGGTAGTGTGTCCTTTGATTGACTGTTTAGCTAACCTAACAGACAACGTAAAACAAACAGGAAAGTGATCACTAATGGAAATATTAGGTACGCTAACATTTTTTACAACGCTGACATTTGTGCTATATACATGGTCTATCAGCGTTGAAGATGAGGAAGTCACTCTAGTAGGTGACTGGACAAGCTGTTTCAACCCTAAAAAATTCAACATAGATCTCCACGAAGTGTGTCCTTGCTTTTGCAAGTCTATGTTGAAGTCTCCCAAAATATGTACATCACCTTTGGACTCCTGAACCACATCCATCATTAACACAAACTCGTCCTGCCAGGAGGCTGAGGCCGCTGGGTTTCTATATACAAAACCTATAAGAACAGGCGAGGACTTGGTCGTTTTAACTTCTAACCACATGCACTCTATATTAGGGGATTCTAAATCACAACGCCTCTTTACATAGTTGTTGATGGAATTGTGTACGTACACAGCTAGGCCAGTATGTCCGGGGGCAGATGCATCTCGCCTGAGAATGGAGTAATTGTATATAGCTATGGCATGGTCACTAATGTTAGCTGTTAGACGAGATTCCGTAAATCCAAAAATGTGAAATGGTGAGGACTGGTTTAGGAGAATAGTTATATCTGGTATTTTGTGACAAAGGTGATACACATTAAGATGACCGATATTTAAAGAATGAATGCTGTTGCCACCTGTTGACATATTAAAGGCGAACGTATAGATAATCAAGCAGAACAGAGCAAAAACAATAATAACAGCAAATACAAAAATAAACAAAAACAAAACAAAAAACAAACAAAACAAACAACAAAAAAAACAATGTGTGGGCTGAAGAAAAAAAAAAATCGTATAGACACCTAGCGTGTAATTACACAACACAAAGTGTCTAAGTATCCAATTGGTACTAGAGGATTCCAATAGTCAAGAGCTGTAGGCGGTTCAAACAAACTATCACACGCTCAAACAATCTTCACACGTGACTGCTGGCGGTGACTAGTGCAATCACAGCAGACAACACGCGGTCAAAACAATCCGTCACTCCTTTGTTTGGATTAGCTGTGTCGCCAACTGAGAAACCACTCGAGTATATTATTGTTTCAGCCTGCACAGACGCACTGGTTAGCTTTTCTCCGGAAAGCAGGGATAAGCAAGGTTGTCAAGCAACGCAATAAAAGTCCACCGTGCTCTATGTTATAGTCCAGTCACAGGTTTAAAGATAGGTCCCTTTGGGTCCAAGCAACACCATACGTAGTTATTACAACTACGAAGGAAAAAAAAAAAGTCACATTCGTGATATAAATGAGACGTCATGCAACAGTCTGTGATAATAAGTTTATGCAAGAGCAAATCACCTTGTCAATCTAAAACGTCATAAAAAGACTGTATGTCTGAAAGTCTATGTTTACTATTAAAAATAAAGCAATCGATGACATCATCCTCCACTCCAAATATCAGATCAGCGCTGACATTGTGTCGAAAAGACTCTCACAACAGTTAATAGAAGACGTTATGAAGAGTCTCTGTCACACAATCTTGTATCGGCATGGTTTCATTCGCTAAATCATTGTTTATTATTGTGTCGCAGTGACTCACATAAAATCAAGCTTAGATGATGTTATGAAGAGTCTCTGTGACACAATTCTCAATATAATTTCATAACCTAAATCATGGTTTCCATTGTGTCGCAGCGACTCACACAACACCAAGATTCATTAGTGTTGGGAAGAGTCTCTGTGATACAATCTTGTATCAGCATACTTTGTATCAGCGTAGTTTGACTGATATGCTAAATCATCGCATATTAGTGTGTCGCAGTGACACAAATAACATTAAGTTTTGTTAATGTCATCTAAGAGTCTCCGTGACACAGTCTTGTGAACTGTACTGTACTGTTTAATAAATCGTTGCAGCATGCACTGTGTCACAGCGACTTACATAACATTAAATATAGTTAATGTTATAACGAGTCTCTGTGACACAATCTTGTATCGGCACTGTC
>BTPG01000002.1:96704260-96744260 GCA_036245525.1 Semisulcospira habei
GGAAGCCATGCTGGTAGGCACTCGCCAGAACTTTCTCTGCTTCCTCCCTTGCTCCACCTTCAACTCGAAAGCACCCCCATCTCCCTCTCTGACTCGGCCAAGAACCTTGGCGTTATCCTCGATTCCTCTCTTTCCATGACCAGCTTCGTCTCCGCCACGGCCCAGGCATGCTATTTTCACCTCCGTCGCATCAGTCAGATCAGAAAATACCTCACTACCGAAGCTGCCACCAAACTTGCTGTGTCTCTCACCTTATCTCGCATCGACTATTGGCTCTCCTTTCCGGCCTCCATCACTCCACCACTTTCACTCTCCAGCGCGTCCAGAACAATGCTGTCCGCCTCGTCCTCAGAAAGAAAAAATCCGACCACATCACTCCCCTGCTCAAACTCCTTCACTGGCTCCACATCCCCCAACGCATCCAATACAAGATTCTGTCTTTCTGCTACAAATCCCTTAAAAAAAAACTACGCTCCTACCTATCTCTCCAACTTACTTCACCCCTACACTCCTTCCCGCTCCCTCCGCTCCGCCTCCGACCCTCTCCGCCTCCACATCCCCCGCACCAAACTCAGCACTTTCGGCCCCCGCTCCTTCTCAGTATATGGTCCATCCACCTGGAACACTCTCCCACTCTCTCTCCGTCAGAAACACTCTCTCTCCTCCTTCCAGTCCGCCCTCAAAACTCACCTCTTTTAACAGTTCTAGCACTATATCACCACACTCCCCACCCCAAGCTGACCGTCGTAATGTATTTGTGGTACGTCAGTCATTGTCGAAGCGTGCGCATGCGTGCGCGAGTTGTGGGTGCGCGCTTAGAGTTATAATTATTATAAGATAAGCGCATTATAAATACCGTAATTATTATTATTATTTCATTATTATCATGTTTGATCCATCTCCTGTATCTGATAGACGCTGAGTGACGCCTCCAAAATGTTGGGCATGCAGCCTTGGGGCTAAATGGGTTAAACAGATGTGTGTTGGTCTGAGATATTTGAACTGACAGCCAGAGCTATTAATTTACGCTATCACTCAACAGCATTCGAAATCTTGATGGTTTCTTTTCATTCCTAAGTCATACGATCAATCTTTTTAGCTCAAATCGTACCATGTGACCTCTTTTCCAAATACCGTGTACAGCCCCTAGCAGTAAGTGAGTTTTCCAAGGGCGGCGATTTTGAAGATTTTCGGTAACCAATGTTTGAAATGTTCTTTTAATTTTGAGCGTGGCATTGATTTATTGATCATCACTCTGAAACATTAAAAAAATAATCATCATTATCAAAACCCTTCGGGGAATTTAGTCAAAAGTAACCTAATGAGCACCATAGGAACTTGATTTAAAGTAGCGATACGTCCGATTGAAGGTCTGCAAAACAGCTAATGCACATTAAGCCTTCTACTGTTCGATCTGCCGTGACTTGAGAATAGTTGTCACTATAGGTTTTCAGGGTGTATCCATTAGCGTCTGTGCACTTGCATGCCCAAGGTCATAGATGCTAATGCCAAGTGCCAGCGTACTTTGGAGAGACATACTTCATCTGACAAAAGCCTAATATGTTACACTAAAAAAGGAGAAACAACCGTAGACCGAAACGTTGAAAGTTTTCCAAGCATCCAAATTTCAGCCATTTTTGAAGGCCTATCACTTCGGAGATGAAAAACTACTAATCTAGTGCCTGTACTTCACATAAGAAAACTGAAAATAATGCTCTGACCTCTCTGCCATGCTTCTGCTATCTCTTCCATATGATGGCGACACGCAGTTACCGACACCATGATGTTACTTTTCTGACCCACAGTATTTCATCATGTCCTCAGATAGGCACAGATTTAAATCTTCAAGAGACAGAACTCTTCGTTTTCATAGACACTGTC
Source organism: Semisulcospira habei (assembly GCA_036245525.1). Lineage (NCBI taxonomy): Eukaryota > Metazoa > Mollusca > Gastropoda > Semisulcospiridae > Semisulcospira > Semisulcospira habei. Next base: position 96,706,142 of record BTPG01000002.1, read on the forward strand.
GCCATTGAAAAAATCGACTCACTGATAGGGACTGTGGCGACAAATGTATGACTTCTTGTAGCCTTCCGGCTTTGGATGCCAGTTTTTTCCATAACAGACCACCAAAACGTTCCAAACTACACAGTTACTTAGTGTTGTTTGAAACAATAGGCACGCTACCGGAGTTGTTTGTAGCACACATCATTGGAAACGATATATTGCGTAACGTAAACCACTAAAGAAAAAACTTGGCGGAATCGAAAGCACATCAGCGTCCTATATACGATAATTTAAATAAATAGTCTTTTAAGGCGAACAGTCGCACAGATGTTCCACTGACAGTTTGCAGACAATTCAGCCACTCGTCATGCAGTCTGTTATATAAGTTATAAGTACATTATGTGTGCCATGTACATCATTTTGACGTCACCCTTGTCTGACATGATCCAGGTCAGAAGATATCAGCTTTATTTCCTATACTAAAATAGAGGAGGAATGAAAACAAATACATTATTGGTAGCAGGGATTTGCCATACAGACCCTTGTAGGCGAGGTAATTATTGTACCCCGAAGTCCATCCGCCTTTGGGGTACAGTGGTTACTTTGACCTCCCTCAGGCCCGCAGTCAATAACTTGTGTTTATCGATTATGCAGGGCGTTCGTTGTCGACGGAGTGTGGTGTGATCATTGTTTTGCTATTTTGTTTCGTCCAGGGTCTGTTACTGACGATAAAAATAAGTAATTTGGGCGGTCCAGACAAGTGCTATTTCACTACAGTGGACGACCTGGGGAAGGAATACTTCAGAGGCTGCCATAAAGACTACATGGAGGTTACTATAGTCATTACTTTACAATCAAAATTGTACAGGATACCATATTGTTGTCCACTCATCTCTTGTGATCGTGCAAACATTTTCTTTTGTTAAAATCAAACTTCAGTCAACGCACTCTTAAAAAGCAGTGAAATGATATAAAACATGTTAGCAGGACATTATCAGCTCTGTCATACGTGAATATTTTGTGAGCATTTGCTTTGTGGTGAACATCAACTTCACTATCAACCCCTTCCCTGCCACTGTAGTGCATTATAGGTACATTTTTGTTTCTAAAATCTGAAATCCAAAAGCCAACCGTCCAAGAAACATGGACACAAATTGGTCTCAGCAAGAGGCATAGATTCTCATGTCGCGGGGGCTCATGAGGATCTATGTCTCTTGCAGTTGGATCGCATTTACCTTTTTTCTCGGCAGAGAAGGGGTTTAGTGCCTTTCTGCAAACGTGTCACACACACACACACACACACACACACACACACACACACACACACACACACACACACACACACACACACACATACACACACACACACACAAACACACACACACACACACACACACACACACATGAAGACAAAAGCCTCAGAGTGGGTTACCTACCATTTTATGTGAAAATGGGTTCCCATATTTCTATTTATTCTAGGACTCTGGAGTTGATGCGAATGTTTAGAACTCACCTTATAACTAAGCTCTACAACTTAAAATAAAATAGACATTTTCTAGAAACAGAGCCACATAATGGAGAAAAAAATGGGTTTTGACCAATAAAGTGGGTGCCTCTCACACAAAAACTGGCATTTCAGTGAAAATGGGTGTCCTCTTCAAATCATTCATTTTAGCATGGACTCTCTAAAGAAAACTAAGCGTCTGTAATAAGGTAAAGTTCACGTAATATTTGATGCTTCTTTTCCACATTTATTTGATTGTTGTCATTCTTTTTTCAACTTAATGTGTATTCCTTCTTTTTCCTACATTAAAAATGTCAAGCACAATGACACAACACATAATGAACAAATACCTCACTAAACATACCTCTGGTTGATTTTATTATGATTGTTTGGTTGGGGTTGTGGGGGAGGGGGAGGGGTGGGTTGGGGGTGGTGGTGGGAGTTGATGGGGGTGGGTTGGGGTGGTCATCACTTTTGGTTTTATAGAACTGCTGAATGCTCTCTTATGAATGAAAGATTTTCATTATCAGTGGAATCAGTAGGTCATCTCAGAGGCGCGCACCGAGTTGCACGTCGAACCACTCACAAATACACATTTGGAGTGCACCAGATGGATCCAGTTGTCCAAGGCCCACATTCCACACTATAGAACAGCTAAGACTGAGAAGCAATCGCGGCGTTTATTGCGCGGTACAAGGTTTAAAACTAAGAAACTGTTTTTTTTTAAAAGCGTGTCGGGCAACAGTTTTTATTAAAACTGTTTTGAAACCTCTTTTAACTCAACTTTTGTTAATGTTAAAAGTGTTTTAATTTACAAGCGTGTCGTAACTGTTATGCATCTATTCCAACGTATAGTGCTGGATATTTTTCCCATTGTCGCCTTCTCTCTTCGCTCAGCACTCGAATGCAGTCCTTCCTTCAAACGGACAGCATTCACACAAACAATGCTTTACTATTACACCTTTTGGCAACATTAGGTTTTTTTTTCTCTGACCTAGCATTACATCCGAAAATGGCCCAACCAAGCCTGCACTCTTTCTACTGCACTAAATGACCGAGTGCAGCAGACGACGCACGTAACGACGCTAACTGTGTGACGTCATTTGCATTCAATCAATTTGTGCATGCAACCCAAGAAGAGATGCAGCCAAAACCAAAGCATTCATGACACTGACAAACATACAAACAAAGCAACAGGTTGAACCAGAAGGTCGGGCAGGACACAAGACAACAGCAGAGACAACAGCAGAGTTCCCCGAAGTGCACGTCCTATCTCACACTGTGCAATCATACAATCACTTCACGTCATAGCAAGTTGCTGGTGCACAAATACATTGCCCAAGTCGCTGGCACACTAATACATAGCTCTCGAATTTGCCACTAGACATGACCTCCCACCACATGACCCCGGAAGCACAACACAACTCAACACTTTTTTTTTTTTTACAAAACAACCACACCCTCAAATAACAAACCTCATTTTGCAGCAACATAAACAATTTACTCCCTCACACAACTACAATACCACCCCCCACCCCCCCTACCTTTCGTATCTCTCCGTTTCACTTCGTCGACAAATTAGATATTAAGTTATTTATAGCTGAGTAGGGTGATGTCGCACACACACACCCATTTTAGGGGTTTTGTGCACACACACACACACACACACACACACACACACACATACACACACACACACACACACACACACACACGCACACACACACACACACACACACACACACTGCTGGGACAAGTTCAAACACACTAGCGGAGTGTCTTTTAAACACAAAAGTGCATGTAATAACCCATGAAATGGGAAAAACTTATTTTTTTATTTTTTAAAAACGTTTTACCACAAGACAATGCAGAATCAACCCTCAGATAAAATGGGTGTCTGACTTGGGCACCCAGAATTTTACACACACCCATTTTCCATAAGGATGGTAAAGACAGTCGCCCATTTTAGGGCTTTTGTGCACACACACGCATCGCACACACACACACACACACACACACACACACACACACACACACACACACACACACACACACACACACACACACACACCACACACACACACACACACACACACACACACACACACACACATACACACACACACACACACACACACACACGCGCGCGCCGCGCGCGCGTGAGAGGCGTGAGAGTACGCACGTTTGCTATACGTGAATGCATTGTGCGTTGGTAACAGAGCGTTTTTTTCTGTTGGCAGAAAGTAGTTGTGCAGAAAATCGATGAAGGCATGAACGCAGTGAAATCTTCCTTGAATGAGGTCCGAGACGCATACCACGATCTATTAGCGGACTACCACTGTCTCTCAGCAGAAATCTACACACTGCCAATTGACTGTGAGTTGTGAACAAAACATACGTGTATGCCTCAAACCCACCCAAGCAAACAAAAGAAAGAAAAGAAAGAAAAGAAAGAAAGAAAGAAAGAAAGAAAGAAAGAATGTCAACTCATAATAGGAGCAATTAGAAACTAAGGTCAATGGGGAGACACACACGACAGTGTGTGTGTGTGTGTGTGTGTGTGTGTGTGTGTGTGTGTGTGTGTGTGTGTGTGTGAGAGAGAGAGAGAGAGAGAGAGAGAGAGAGAGAGAGAGAGAGAGAGAGAGAGAGAGAGAGAGAGAGAGAGAGAGAGAGAGAGAGAGAGAGAGAGAGAGAGAATTTACGTTCAACAGCGCGGTTTGGCGTAGCTGGGCATGACTTAATTTGTATAGTGTTACTTCGCTGTCAGTCTGATGTGTGCCCGCCAATGTTCGTCATTTGCATGCTACGAAACGGTAGACAAAAAGAATCTTGACTTAACATCTCAATAGTAAGACGTAGTACACTCTTCCGTACACACCCAACATTATTCATGGCATATTCAGATGCATAACGATAATAAATAACGATGAATTAAACTAAGCAAACGATATTGTAAAGAATCAACAATCGTATGCATAATTATATGTGTGTTCCAGCTCTACATAAGGTTTAGGTAGTACTGATGTAGCTTATCTTTAAACGACTGTAGAGATGGTATAGTTTTAAGATCTGAAGGACGGGTATTCCATAATGACGGTCCTGAAAAGGAAAGACTGGTTTCAAACAGATCAATACGGGGTAGAGATAGAGGCAGAATACTGTTCCTCGGCGTCCCTGCACGCTTGTGTTGCGACTCAAATTTATTTCGAAATTAAGTACCGAGGAGCGTGTTCGTGTAGGATCTTGTGCCCAAAATACGGACTTATGCAAATTTAATTGTTGGCGTAAGCCAAGGATTTTTTAATTTATTAAATTTTGTCTGATGTTGGAATGGATCCTTGTTCAATCATTTTTACCGCCCTTTTGTGCAGAGAGTTCAGTCTAATCTAGTGCACGTCGCTACATCCTTCCCAAACAGTTGAGATGTGGTCTAAATGGGCCGGATTTAATGTGTGCATAAAGAAACAGCTTGCGACTATATATGCCTGTCACGTGTCTAAGCCGTGAAAGTAAGAAAATATTTCTAGAAACGGTGTTACATATCATATTAATGTGAGATTCCCACCTATGTTGTTGGTCTACACATACTCCTAAATATTTACGCTCAAAACGATCGCACACAACATCGTCGTTATTAACACATAAAGGGAGATCAGTTTTAAAGAGAGAGGATTCCATAAACTGCACGTTTTTATAGTATATGCAATACACGCCAGTGCGGTTATTGATAACTAATTAACGCATATTTTGCGTCAGGTCATTTACTGGGGTAGCCCTCCCGCCCCCCCCCCCGCCCCCCTCCCGCCCCTCTCCCCCCCCCCCCCAATGAGAGAGAGTTTCATATTCCTTCATTGTCTCTACAACCATACTGCAAAAATGCAGCACTGCTACACAAGTGCAACAACAGCAAAATGTTGCGGTGCTAACTCCGTGTTAGGTCTGCCCCCTCCCCCCTCCCCCCTCCCGTCCCCTCCCCCCCCCCCCCCCCCCCCCCCATCCCCCGTTTGAACTTTTGTAGCAGATGCAACTGTGTATGAACCCAGTGCGCAAAAGGCCATTGGGTCGACGTCGACCGCCGTTGGCCCGCGCACGGCAGTGCAGTACGCGGGCCAGCGTAGGCCGACCTCGGTCCGATGGCCTTTTGCGCATTGGGAAGGTGTACTTTTGACTCTTGTCTGCAAAATATTGTGACCATTTTGCGGTTGCACACACCCAGCAAAGTTCAGTTAGCTCATTCAAGGCACCCTGCTCCAACAGCTGCGAAAGTGTCGTGTAGCGTTGCCGCCGGCAACCCGCAGCTATTGATGCGGAGCGATGAATTAGTTGACACCTTCACTACCAGCTGCTAGAAATTACGTCTGCATGTGAAGCATTGTGACCCACCATGTTCCACATATCAAGTGATAATTAACCCCTTCACTGCCGAGAGAAAAAGAGTGCACAGGATCTAACTGCAAGAGACATAGATCCTCGTGAGCCCCCGCGACTGCGGGGGCTCATGAGGATCTATGCCTCTTGCTGAGACTAGTTTGTATCCATGTCTCTTGGCTTTTGGTCGTTGAATGAACCAAGATTTCAGAAACAAAAATGTACGTACACTGGCAGGGAAATGTTTAAGGCACGCTAATTAAATTGTGATGGCAGCAAGCCTACGTAGCAGATCACGGCTGACTGAATCAGACACCTATGAATGAGGTCAGCACGAGGCACTGGTCTTCACGAGCCCCAGCATATGAGGAGGTTAGCCCCTTCAGCGCCACTGCACGTGCATTGTACGTCTCTCAGTTTTACCGAAAGAGCTCCAGCCATGCCATGAACCATACAAAGTGGTTTCATCAAGAGGCATAGATCCTCATGAGCCCCCGCAATTGCGGGGGCTCATGAGGATCTATACCTCTTGCAGTAGTCTGGTGTCCATTTTTCCTCGGCAGTGAAGGGGTTACGTTAACTGGTAACGTTTTGGCTGGCATTAACACAATTTTGCGTACATTTCAGTTGGCACGTACAAGGTTGCTTGCAGTCTGGGTCTGGAAGTAGTTGTTGGCTGATGATAAAGAGAGCACTTCTACAGTACACTATCGCTAATTGAAAGCAGTTCACTTCAGTGTCATTTCGTCGAGACCACTGGATTTCAGTACGTGATACAAAAAACAAAAAACAAAACAAATTTACATAAAAAGAGCGAAGGGTGGTAATATTATGTCTGCCTGTGTGTCTGTCTCTCCCTCTGTCTGTCTGTCTGTCTTTCTCTCCCTCTGTCTCTGGTGTCTGTCTCTCCCTCTGTCTCTGGTGTCTGTCTCTCCCTCTGTCTCTATCTCATACACAGGCACATACACGCACACGCACACACACACACACACACACACACACACACACACACACACACACACACACACACACACACACACACACACACACTTGATAAAATCCAGACCAAAAAGGTGACTGCCAAGGGTGTAAAATATAGAGAAGAACCCAACGGAGAAAGAAACTCGCTTCGAAAAGACAGTTACAACACAATATGTGTTGTAACTGTCTTTTATAAGCGTGTTATTTTCTCCGTTGAGCTTTTCACTCCGTTGATAGAATTAAACTTTGGTGTAACTTACAAAAAAAAGTAAGTATGTCGAATAAAATGATCATAAATAACATATTTTGAAAGCAATGTAGGCTTCGGTGATAGCGTGTGTTCGATGGTACATTTAGCTGCCCGGTCAGGGTGAAACAGGGCGCGCAATTAAGTGCTCTGATCTTCTCATTATTCATTAACCCTTTGCGTCATCGGAATCATCGTGACTAAAGCCGCTACCGACACGATGTCACCAGATATGGGAAACACGAAGAGCAGATAGTCGTGAATGGTTTTCTTTTGCAAATGATATAGCTCTATTGTCAAAAACACCGACTGGGCTGCAGAACCAAACACTGTACAGTGCTTTGTGCTGTAGGCATTTAGTACAGTTTTCTTAACCCTTTTAGCCTCAAGGTCCCATTTCTCAAATTTTGGAGGTGTTGCCGAATGACTATGTATCAGTTGTAGAAGATGGATTGATCATGATAATTCAAGGGTAATGCCAGATGAGCTTGGCGCCTTCAGGTGCCAAGCTCATCTGGCACTACCCTTAAATTATCATGATCAATCCATCTCCTGCTGCAGGGTCCCGCGGCTAAAAGAGTCAAGTTTGTTCTTTTCATAAGTATATCTGTCAAGCTTTAAACTAACTATGCGTCCGCGGTGACCGTACAGATCTGTTACGTTGATTTCCGGGCATAGCTGCATGTTTCATTAACGGACAGATTAAGTCATACACCTGACTGTGATGTAGCCCTACAATGGCCGTTATATCAGATCGTCAGATACTTTCTGCTTTGCTCGAGAGTAAATAGTTTTTACCTCGGCTCAGACGCTTAGTGGAGTTGAGCGGCGCATACGTAAACGGACACCAAGTGTTGTCGCAGTTATGAACGAAGTAACAACCGTAGCCACTCGTTAGGAGGCATTATAACACATTTTATGTATGTCAAGTGTTGATATTCGTCAAACAGTTTTGTGCAATGTTGAGAATGTCCCGGGAGCGCTTAGGGCCTTTCAGCAGACTACGAAGACATTTTGCCGAATTTGTATAATGCATTGTACAGTGTGCTCTTTAACTCATTCTACCCCAGACACATCACAGCAAGATATGGATCGACCAGGATAGTTTAAGGGTGATGCCAGAATAGCTTGGCGCCTATGGGCGCCAAGCTATTCTGGCATCACCCTTAAACTATCCTGGTCGATCTGTGTCCTGCGATGCAATGCAGTCTTCAAAGGACAACGGCAAAATTTGCTGATTTCGGTCTTGGGGTATAAAGAGTTAAGCCGGGTAGAATGCCTCACAGTCTTTCGGAGGATATAAAGAGTATATGTTACAGAAACTAATCTTTTTAATTCTACCTGTATGTGTTTCAAAATAACGCACAGACAAAGCAATTTTCTCCATTTCGTTTTATTACATCGAAAACAAATGAGTGAGCCTTGAACCCTTTCACTGCCGAGATAAAGCGAACGCGATCTATAGCTGCGAAAGGCATAGATCCTCATGAGTCCCCGCTAGTGCGGGGGCTCTTGAGGATCTATGCCTCTTGCTGAGACCACTTTGTGTCCATGTTCTTTGGACAGTTGTGGCTTGTTCAGTGAACGCAGATTTCAGAACGGGACTGAACAGAAACAGAATGTACGTGCGTTGGCAGGGAAGGGGTTAATACCAAAACGCACGACATGGATCTGTAAACGCTCCCATCAACCATCAATATATATACAGCTGTATACCTGATGTCTAATTTAATCCGTTCATTGCCAAGAAAAATTGAACACAATCTACAAACTGCAAGATGAACATATCTTTATGAGCCACCGCAGTTGCAGCGGGGAGGTGGGGGAGGGGGAGGGGGGGGGGGAAAGGGGGACCTCATGCGGATCTAAGCTAGCTCCTTGGTGAAACCACTTTGCTTCCGCGTTCCTTAACTCATTCATCCCGACGCACGTATTTTCCAAATTTTGGAGGCGTCATCTAACGACTATGCACCTGTTGCAGGAGATGAATCGACCATGATAATTCAAGGGCAGTGCCAGATTAGCTTGGCGCCGTCAGGCTTATCATGGTCGACTCATCTCCTGCTGTAGTGCGTCAGGGCTGAATGGGATAAACGGCTGGTGCCCTTTGGCGTTAAATTGGAGTGATTTTTCAAAAACACTCTTCGACCAGTGGCAATGAAAACTTTACGCCAGACAGTGAGAGTGTTGACAAAAAGACTGGCGTGTTGTATACACTAGTGCTTACATATATACTGACCAGCAAAAGAAATGCGACATTTTTGGGAATCATCGGAAACACTTCACTTAAGTGTTTGCGATGATTCCAAAAACGTCACATTCTTATTTTGCAGTAGAACGCGACATTTTGGGGAATCATCGGAAACATAATGGCTTCCGAAATTCTCGCATTTCTTTTGCTCGTCAGATGTTATTGGCCAATACGTATTCAGATTCATCGGCCTGGGCCAAACAGCCAGTCCAACACGCTTTGTGTGGTTGCATGCTGGCTATGTGTGGTATGCTGACCATGGTGAGATCCGGTTACACTGTGGGTGGTGGGGCCCCCTCCGTTGAGGTAGTGATTGGCGTTCACCGCTGTTACAAACAACATGTGTCGTGTTATACAATTGCAAACGGCGGCTTAAGCGGTAAGCTAAACGTCCTCAGGCCCAAATTGTGTTTAATAACCCGAGCGCATGGCATACGTTTAGAATAGTTTGAATTGACTGTTTGTATTCGCATGTATCTGTAGAAAGGTTATACAGATCCGAGAACCTAAATGTTCAAACAATCTTTACGTTTAATGATGAGAACAACCATTATCTTGATTATAAGCCCTTGAGTGCCGCGAAAAAAGGAATACTGTTCAACTGCCAAGACCAGTTTGCATCTATATTCCTTGGACCTTAGTGACTGTTGGTCGTGGAATGAACAAATATTTCAGAAATTACAATTTACGTTCAGTGGCAGGGAAGGGGTTAATCTACGAAAACTGTACACTTTCTCACGACGACGACGATCAACATAATCACTACCACCATCGGCACCACTTATTATCACCATCGTCGTCGTTCTCCAACTCTTCATCTTCATTATCATTATGCTTTCCCTCCTCGTCATTCTCAACGGTGTAGTCATGCACCCTTCTCCTCCTCCTCATTCTCGTGGTTATCATCGTAGTGTACCCAGAAAACTAAAGATCTTAGGGCCGAGGTCAGCCGCATTGGGGCCGTATGCGGGACCACTGAGACCAACATCGGCCAGAGGGTCTTTTGCTTACTGGGTATACGCTGGACTGGACTCACCCGTGACAGTCAGAGTGAAAACGTCCTTATCCAGGCAGTGGTAGTCAGCCAGGCGGTCCTGGAAGCTGTCTCTCAAAGCGGTCAGGCTGGATCGGGACCCGTAGCCGAATTTGATGGCTTCCAATACTAAATCCTGCGAACACAGTGGACGTTTGAAAAGTGATTCAAATCAGTCCAATCCAATCCAATCCAATCCAATCCAATCCAATCCAATCCAATCCAATCCAATCCAGTCCATTCCGATCCAATCTCATTCAATTCAGTTTAGTTCAATTCAAATCAATTACAAAAACTTTATCTCTTTAAGGGCAATTACAATTATGTGGACGAGTTAACAATAAGAACAAGATCATCCACTAAACATTAATTAATACAAACACTCAATTATCCCTGATTAGTGAAAACAGGAGATGTCACGAACGTGATAGTTCAAGCGTGATGCCAGAATAGCTTGGCGACTGGAGGCGCCACGCTATTCTGGCACCACCCTTGAACTGTAACGGTCGATCGACCTCCTGAGCGTGTTGGTGGTTTTCAGAGGAAAACTTTCAGGTTGGAGATTTGTGTCCTCTGGGCATCCTGTTTTCAGCGGATAAAGTGTTACCGCTTAGAGTTAGTGGCTACTTGGTTCGTTTTGTTCACTGGTTGTTACTAGAGTTGGTTGATTGTTTGGTTGGTTAGTCGATCCACCTCCTAAACGTGTTGGAAGTTTTCAGAGGAAAACTTTCAGGTTCGAGATTTGTGTCTTTCGGGCTTCATGTTTTCAACGGATAAAGTGTTACTGCTTAGAGATGGTGGCTATACTTAGTTCGTTCAGTTCACTGGCTGTTACTCGAGTTGGTTGATTGGTTGGTGGTTTGATTGTTTGGCTATTCATTTAATCTGAATTAATTAAGTGAGTGTATGAGTGAGTGAGTGAGTGAGTGAATGAGTTACTAATATACTGACGAGCAAAAGAAATGCGACATTTTTTGGAATCATCGGAAACACTGAAGTCTTTCCGGCGATTCAGAAATTGTCGCATTTCTTTTGCTCGTCAGTATATTATCTGAGCCTTACCTCAATGTTATCTTTGTTTTGGGCCAGTATGCGTGACTCCGCCGTGCTGTTGGCAATGTGGAGAAAGTAGCACTTTTGTTGGTACACCGTTAGCAGCAGATCCTGCGATAATTATCATATGTGACTCGATCCCACAAAAGCAGGACACAGTGTATTTTGGGGATATTTTGAGTGGTATATGTCAATAGAATATTGAGACAAAAAGCTTTCTTTTGATATATGATAAAATGTATGTCAATGCATTCTAGAGTACTTAACCCCTTCATTGCCACTGTACGTACAGTGTACGTCTGAAATATGTGTACATTCAACGCGAAAGAGGTCCAGCCGTCCAAAACAATGGATACAAAGTGGTTTTAGCAAGAGGCATATATCCTCATGAGCCCCTGCAATTGCGGGGGCTTGTGAGGATCTATACCTCTTGCAGTAGTGTGGTGTCCATTTTTTTCTCGGCAGTGAAAGGGTTAACATTTAGAGTCTTGTTTCTGGATGGCGGCCTTTTAGAGAAATCCGACTGAAACGATTTTCATGCAGCAGTAAGCATGAATGAGTACGAGTAGGTGACACAAATATTAAAAAGAATTCATTAATTTAGACTTAGAGTCGTGCTTACAGCTTTTGACATATTATAATTTGAAGACCACAGAAATCAAAAATACTGAAAACCCACTTTAAAAATAAAATCACCCCAACCGCCATTTTCTGGCAGTAGCTATACCGACGTTGTCCTGGTTTTGTCGGAGCCGGTCATATATGAATAAAAACACTAACAGTAAAAGTAACACTATGATAATGGTAATATCCACGATAATTACATATAACATAAATAAAAAAAATAAATATGGACAAGAATGTAAATGCAGTCTACTTCCCACTTAAAATGGTCGGTTACTGATAACAAAAGTCACATATAACAACACTTTTTCACAGGTCCTGACACGGCACTCTTTCCGTGTAAATTCTTCGTTTAATAGGAAACTTTAGACATAATAAGAAGAAAATTTGGATCCGCTGTATGATATTGGCTTTTCAGTCCTGGCATTCCTTATCGATAATGTCTCTAAAACCACCACACACGGGTTGCCTCCCTCGATTGCTGCGCTTATCGGCGCAGCAATCGAGGTAGACAACCCGTGTGAAAACATCACTGACTCACAGCTAACAAGCATGGTTGCCTGGCGCACACGGGCGTTAGCGAGGGTAGCGCGAGACACATGCTGTGCCGCAGCAACGAAGGGATTAACTCGTTCGAGACGTGCTGCCTCCGGATACGCGGCTTAAAGCCGCGTATTCGGAGGCGGCACGTTTCGAATGAGTTAAAATGGTTGCCTGTGTTTATAAAACTGATGCGGATTTTTGTGCGTGCTTTCGGACGAGCTTGTATACTGCTAAAGAAAACACATGTAACCTACGTGTGATTCGTGGTATATGAATTCGTATTCTCCCCTCACGACATCAAAATCCTCCACCCCACGGACCGAACTCTGAAAAACAGAACAAAAGCAGTCAGTTTCTTCCCAAACCAAAGAAAAATAACACAATGTCAAATTTCAACGTCATCCGACTGAAGACTCCATCAGCCAAAGTGATCGATCGCACCGTCCATCCATCCGTCCGTCCGTGTATCCTTTCGCCTGTCCGTCAACGCATCAGTCCTTCCGTCCGTCCGCGTTCCCTCCAAATCTCTCCCGCCGTGAGATGGCCTTTGTTGCCTGATCGGCGTTGAAGGCACTAAGCGCTCCCGGAACATTCTTAACATTGCATAAAACTGTTTGACGAATATCAACACTTAAAATGTGTTATAATGCCTCCCAACGAGAGGCTACGGTTGTTATTTTCTTCATAACTGCGTGATTACATCCCTTTGTGTCCGTTTTACCGCTGTAGCGCATGCGCCGATCAACTCCACCAAGCGCCAGAGCCGAGGTGAAAGCTAGTTATAGCTCCAAACTATTGGTCCTCGAGGAAAAGAGAAAGTAGCTGGCGATCTGATATACCGGCCTTTGTGGGGCTGTGTCTTAATTAATCTGTCCGTGAGTGAAACCTGCAGTTATTCCCAGAAATCAATGTAACAGGTGTGTACAGTCAACGCTGAGGCATAGTTAGCCCTTTTAGCCCAGGGACCCTGCAGCAGGGGATGGATTGATCATGACAAGTTAAGGGTAGTGCCAGATGAGTTTGGCGCCTGAAGGCGCCAAGCTCATCTGGCACTGCCCTTGAATTATCATGATCAATCCATCTCTTACAACAGGTACATTGTCTTTAGGCAACATCTCCAAAATTGAGAAATGGGACCTTGAGGATAAAGGATTAATTTAAGCTCTAATAACTAACACACCCAATTCTCGCTCCCATTCTGCGCTATTTTAGCTCCGGTTTACTAAACGTCATGCTACGCTTACCAGAAGAATTCCGAAGATATAGGCAACTCGGAACATTGTAATAAGCAACAGCGCCTGTATACTTGAGTTCAGAAAGTGCAGGAAAAAATCCACGGCTGTTTTATTACACCTCCTTTAGCTTCTGCTCAACACGATCAAGTCCAAAACACGTTTGGTTTAACTATCTCCGTGTATCTGGGGCAGAAGGAGCCATGCTCGAGTCTTTCACATCTGGTACCATCTGAAGAAGATGGATGGTCCGCGACAGCTCAAGGGCAGTGCCCGATTACCTTGAAGCCAGGGCGCCAAGGTAAACGGGCACTGTCCTTAAGCTGTTATGGTCGACCCATCTCAACGCGAGCTTAATGAACTTGTTTGAATATCAAGCGATTGCATAATACGGCTCACCGAGACGTTTAGATGAGAAACAGCAATTCAACCCTTCGTGTTTTTCAAAGATACACAACAGAAAGCACGCACTCATTTGTTAGTTCGATATTTAAAGCAGCAATTTAACGCTAGCTGGAGAAAAGTAGATATAAATGAACTTTTTTTCCCATCTGTACACGCCGATAATGGACTGCTGTGTAAAAGCACAAAATTGATGTGTCAATGGCAACACTTCGTGCTAGTACCACTCTGCTGACCGCGAGCAGGACACGGTGACGATGCTTTGTATTTAGATGGAAAACACATTAAAATTTGTGTCGTATTTGACAACTGGAGAGGCCAATGTGTAAACGTGCAACATATATTACGCAACGGGTACAAGACTGTGACCGCCCTATCGCTTTGTTTCGATGTCTCTACGTGCATTAACCCCTTCCCTGCCAACGTACGTGTACATTTTGTTGACTGATATCTGTGTTCACTGAACGACCAAAAGCCACAACTGTCCAAAGAACACGGTCGCAAAGTGGACTCGGCAAGAGGCATAGATCCTCATGAGCCCCCGCAGTCGCGGGGGCTCATGAGGATCTATGCCTCTTGCAGTTGGATAGCGTTAGCCTTTTTCCTCGGCAGTGGAGGGGTTAACTTAGAACGAAGCGTTATCTTGTGGTTTAGAGCACTGTAAGGACCCCGCCCTTTTGAGAGACTGTATAATGACAGTCATTCCTAACCCCTTCCCATCACGTACATTTTTGCATCTGAAATCTTTGTTCACTCAACAACCAAATGCCAAAAGCGTCCAAGAAGCATAAATACAAATTGGTCTCAGCAAGAGACATAGATCATCATGAGCCCCCGCAGTCGGGTGGGCTCACGAGGATCTGTCTCTTGCAGTTGGAATGCGTTCATGTTTTTCTCCGCAGTGAAGGGGTTACTCATCTGCAAGTAAAAGTGCAAGTACTTTACAGGAGACGGACTGATCATGTTAACTCAAAAGTAGTGCCTAATTTGCATGGCGCCTGATCAGGCGCCATGCAAATCAGGCATTACTTTTGAGGTTACATGGACAGTCAGGCTCTATCTTTGAGCTTTCATGGTCGATGCATCCCCCATAGTTGGCGCTGATGTTGAAAAGAGTGGGTAATAAAGACGGCAAATTTAATGGAAAATGCTTAGAAAAGGCACACTCAGTTGACTGCATCATCGGCATCACAAGTCTATCACTATCATTCATCTTGCGGATGATTGCGGTGTTCAGACAAAACACATGCATGGCAGACGACTTCATATCGCTGTCGGCTCAGCGCGTAGATTTCGTCTATGAAGACATCGGTACTTTGTATAACCGTGCGTGTTACTGAGTAAATTCTACTTGTACATAGATCACGCATAATTTTGCAAAAGAAAAAAAAAATGCCAGCAGGGTTGTTTATTTAGTTCTTTTCTCAGGTTGTCGAGGCTCCAGCTGCCACTGGTCTAGTCAGTTTGACTAGTCAATGCAGCGACTGGCCTCTGTTCTCCGCTCGCGCGCGCGCGCGCGCGCACGCGTGTGTGTGTGTGTGTGTGTGTGTGTGTGTGTCACTAAGAAGTATTTCATTACTACTACACATAAAGAGCTTGTTAAAGTTGCAGTAGGAGCATGTTTTGCGTTTTCGTTTTGAAAAAATGCAAGTATCATTAAGATCGAGTCTTCTTGGCGCGCAAGAGATGTTGGGAAGGAAGCTATATTAAGCAAGTTCATGAATATTAAGTTGCTTGTTAAACTATATATCAATTCATGGACAAAGGACAAACTTTATGGAGTGGGTACCTACGGATATGTACACACGCACACGCACCGGCCAGCGCGCATATGCTCACCGGCTGGCATACACAGACACACATGAACACACGCACACATGTGCACATCCGCGCTTGTAGACACACACACACACACACACACACACACACACACACACACACACACACACACACACACACAGAGTGTCAACACACGTCTAATATTTCGTTAGTCTTTTTTGCAACCAAAGCGAATAGTGTTTGGAACATAAGCAGAAGATTAGCACCGACTGTCCTCATTTTGACTGGCTTGCATTATAAAAACACATTCGAGACGTGCCGCATACGGATACGCGGCGCTTCGCCGCGTATCCGTATGCGGCATGTCTCCAATGAGTTAACCCTTTGGCTGTCGGAAGCGTGTTTAGTCGACGGGATCCAGGAATCACCGCGACCGAACACTCGCTACCGACAGCCAAAGGGTTTATGATCTGGAGAAAAGCTGACTGACCTACTTCAAGGTGTGTGCTTGATTAGCTTGGCAGCACCCTTGAACTATCGAGCTCGAACAATTCCATCGCTTGTCAGTACTAAATGATTTAGCCAGATGAGGAGGAAGAACTACTACTGCTACTGCCAGCACTGGTACCGGAACTTGCGGAGGCGCAGATCTGACCATCACCGGTGCTCGTCTGAACGGAGACTGACAAACCCCGGCGTCCATGAGAATTGGACACAGAAGCCGTACATTGACCGGACGTGCCACTTGTTCCTGGGTGATCTGTAAAATACAGTAAATTTCGCTCATAACCAAGTGGGATATAATACACTTTTACCTTTTTTTTTTTTTACCGACTGCACTATTTTAATGTAAATCACCTCTTCTCTAAGAAACGTTCGATACAAAACTTTTTTTTCCAGATGTGTCGACTACACCTTTGAATGTAATTTTTTTGCGCTTATAGCAAACTTCGGATATTGCATCAAACAAATTTGGGTCCTCTGGCGTTTTGTTTTATCCGAAGTTTACACCGTAAGTCGGTGACGTAATGTCGGGAATGTAGACGAAAGAATCGATCTTAGCAGTGATTTGGGTCTAGACCTAGGCTCACTTCAGAAGGCGTCTATTTTTAGTGAAAAAGAGATTTTATTGTAATTCAATGAAAATTTTGATGTTCACACAAATGAACTGACTGTCGTTTAACCCATTTAGCCCCGAGTCCCTGCAGCAGGAGATGGATTGACCATGATAATACAAAGGTAGTGCCAGATTAGCTTGGCGCCTGAAGGCGCCAAGCTAATCTGGCACTACCCTTGAATTATTATGGTCAATCCATCTCCTGCAACTGATACATGGTCATTAGGCAACACATCCAAACTTTGAGAAATGGAAGCTTGGGTCTAAAAGGGTTAACTCTGTAACCCCATCACTGCCAGTGCACACGGATGATATTTCTGAATTCTTTGTTAACTTTTATCATTCGGAATACACCAGTGTGTGAAATAAGTTTGACTAAAAATAGTTCAATGGTAGTGCCATTGGTCTATATCCTTATCTGTAAGTACTAAAATGTAGCTTGCATATGGCAGTGTACAAATTTGAAGCTTTTAGCCTCAGTATGATATGGGTTAATTCAACGTCAAAGAGGCACAGCTGTCCTAGGAACTTGGATACAAAATGTTGTCAGCAAGAGGCATAGATCTTCATGAGCCCCCGCAGCCGCGGAGGCTCAAGAGGATCTATGCCTCTTGAAGTTGGATCACCTTCATCTATGCCTCTTGAAGTTGGATCAGCTTCACGTTTTCTCGGCAGGGAAGAGGTTAAACACAGTTCTACTATAAAGCTGTGTCATACACCTATTCTGCAATCGCTAGAGACACGTTCACTCACAAACAAGGTCGACAATGAAGATGTCATGGCCTGCGCAGCGGTAGTCGGCAAGAAGGTCCTTAAACTGTTCCCTCACTTCATCCAGAGTAGACGCACGGACTATATCGGGGTTGTGATCGTTGATAAACCTTTTTATCAGGTCCTAGAACAAAACAACAACAACAACAAACAACACAAATAAACAAACAAAAACCTCACACAGTTTTGATAAATGAAAACGTATAGGCCTAGCCTAGGCTTTGCGAGACTCGCTTCCATTTCATGTCTAACAAAGCATCGATTTAATTATTAATTAATTGATTGATTGATTGATTATCAGTATCGACAGTTGGATCATATGAATGATCATTTGCGTGAATGACTGAGTGATAGTGCGTATGTGTATATAATCGTGTGGCCGGGGGTGGGGGGGGGGGGTGGGGGGGCGGGGGTGTGCAAACTCCCCAAAAAGGGACTTTGTTATATCATTTTGAAGAATTTGGGGCCTGGGGGGGGGGGGAGGATGGTTCCGGCACCCCTGAACCCCCCCCCCCCCCCCCCCCGCCTATGATTCGTTGATTTTGCTAAACAGTCATATACAATTTACATACAATTACAAGAACACGCCATTTTTCAATACCCTAGTAGACCCCCAGCGGGTGACTGCCAGATTGCAATATCGAGGTCAGGCATGTAGACTTCATGTATGCTGTTACAGGTTTAAAAACTTGGTCAATTTACTCCTTCACGTGAAAACAAATTTTTCTTACACTGGGTTGAACATGTCTGGGGCACATTTCGGGATGAAAAATCATTAATTTCTTGATGAAGAAAGACTGTACAGCAAACTGAAACATTGTTCGAGTTAAAAAAAAAGGTAAACGCACTAGTTCAGCTGGCACTGAATGATACTTCTCCTAAGACTGGTATAGAAAAATGGTTCTTTGCGAAGATATTTCCGGAAAATGCTGTGCACACCGATGTAAAGCGACCTATACCATGTGGGCTATCCCCGTGCCCTCCTATCAGCGAGAGTCCAAGGACATAGTAACGATCAAACAAAGAATATTAGTGAGCGCTCATATCTTAATAATTAACTCATTCCAGACGTATGGCGTACGGATACGCGGCTAAAGCCGCGTATCCGCATGCCGTACTTCTGGAATGAGTCAAAGGAAACGATTTAACGGACCCAGACCATTCGCAAAGGACATATTTCAAGACGTTGACGCCAATGTGCACAGGCAATAAATGATCGCTGTGAATTGTCATTTCCTTACGCGGGCTATAGTAAAGGTGCTTTGTACAACTACCGGTGTTGAGAGGTGACCAGTTAAGAACGATCATGCCGTGACAGTGCCAGTGTGGTGCAAAACGCAAACCACAAATATGACATCAATTAAGACTACTACATAATCTATATATCATTTACTTCATTCGAAAGCATAACGTCAGTGTAAATGCCCAACGTAGGCCCTGTCTGACAGTCACGTACACATGTAATGCAAAGGCAAGGTTAACTCATTCGTGGTTCGTCGCATCCGCATGTGGCGAGCCGCGAATCAGTTAAATGTGTAAGGAAACAATTATGTTCTTGTGTGATAGAATGATGTTTCGGTAGACTGTTTCTTGTCTTTTTTGGGGTTGGTTTGTTCGGAGTTTAACATCCACGACACCAGATTGATAATGGATAGGTTATGGCGGACAGGGACAGCTATTGCCTATGGAGTACGACCTGAACACTGATCAATTCGGCCGCACTGCAACTGTGCCACTTACCAGGACGTTATCTTAACAAGCCCGTCGTTTCGCGTGGACTCTTTTTTAAGTCCCTTCTATTTATAGAAGGGACTTTTTAGAACGGGTCGCGGTGGGGCAAATTTAATAGCATGTACATGTCAAAGGCGGGCAGGCCTAAACCTCTCACAATTGAAGTAACAACATAAAAATTACGTCATGTCTAGTTACGCTAACCTCAGTGCGTATGTGCGTGCGTATGTATGTAAACAAGAGAATCTCCGATATTTCTGTACACACAAGCTTGAAACTTGGCGAAATACTTTCTTAAAATAGGTGGCTAAGAGAGCCTCCGAGCATATTGTAACTGAATGTCTCATTGAAGACATAAACAACCGTTTATAGAAGTCGGTTGACCCAGATTAGAGCCCGTTATTTTCGTTGTATTTACTTGAACTTTTGGATCTAGCTAGTTTGGAGAAAGACATTGGATGAGTTTGTTAGCCAGCTTTGTATCCTTTCAGCGTTTTTAGTAAAAATTAATTCTTTTCAGAAAAGAATTAAAACACTAAAGCACATTTACTTCTAGAGAAAGTCAGACAGTGGCAGTGACGTAAAAGAGGCAACTCCGTCACCACGCAGACATTGACATAATACTCTAAATATGACATAATTCTCTCTCTCGCGCGCGCTCTCTCTCTCTCTCACAATCATGCGCGCATCTCCAGGAAAAGTATATCCTCATGCGCGCAAGCACGCATTAACACGCACACACACATCGACGCGCTTTCAGAAGAGCATTCAACCTGCTTTCACACAAATTATAGCAAGACTGAAATTGTACCGTGAAGTTCTAGTTTTGTCGCCATTTTCTCAAGCCTATGAAGCGAAAGTGAAACTCATGTCACGTAAAATATAAAATTACGTAAAAACTAAAACAATTGACGTTTGACAAATCAATAACGCGTATGTCCTGCTCCCCTTATAGAACTCTCTGACGCTTTGGCAGATCTGCGAGAGCTTTTCAATAGGAGATAATTCAACATCAGAATCAGATCAAAGACAAAAGGTAGAGACGATTGACAGCGAGAACAGCTCTCATATAGAAGGGACTTTGTGGGTTATGGTTCATCCCATCTTGTTTTATACCTCGACATGTTGTTTATTGTTGCTCATTAGCCGTAACTGGGCAGTTCCATCCTTGATCGACGTGAAGAAGCACTTGTTGTTATGAATGGTTAGCAGCAGGTCCTGTGAAAGAATCAACGCAAATAGAAAATATATTCTACGGGAAACACACACACACACACACACACACACACACACACACACACACACACACACACACACACACACACACACACACACACACACACGCACACACACACACGCACACACACACACACACACACACACACACACGCACGCACGTACGCATTCACGCACTCTCGCACGCACACACGCGCGCTCGCACAAACACACATACACACATACACACACGCACGCTCTCACATACTCACTGACACACATACGCACGCACACACTCGTACGCACGACTTTCTGGGAGTGCTAAAGCATTATGATATACTACAAGACTGGAAATTGTGTGTTACGAGATCTCTAACCGGGCAAAATATAACTGCGATTACTTTCTTATCGGAAATCTATTCAAAATAACTTCAGAAGTCATCGTTGTCTGCGTCTTATCAGTATGACGTGCTCTCTTTTCGCTGTAACCCGATCAGTGCCGAGAACATGTGAACGCCAACCAACTGCAAGAGGTATAGATCCTCATGAGCCCCCGCAATTGCGGGGGCTCATGAGGATCTATGCCTCTTGCTGACATCACTCTGAATCCATGTTCGCTGAACAGCTGAGGCTTTTGGGTGCTGAACTGACGAAGATTTCAGACACACAATCTGCCTCAGCTAGCACTGAGCGGGGTACTCGATTAAAAGAAATCTTAATATCACTAGACTGCAAGAGGCACACAGATGTTCATGAACCCCAGCAGGTGTTCTATGCCTCATGCAAGCCTAGGCGGGCGTCGCTTGCCACAGTTTTTAACTCATATCTGGCATACGCTGGCAGTATGACTGAATTAAACAATAAGAAAAAAGAAAAAAGTAAAAGCAGCTTTTATAGACTGCCAAGACAAACTGAACCCCATCCAAATGCAAGAGGAATACACCCTCATGAGCCCCCGCAGCTGCTGGGACCCCATGTGGATCTATGCTTCTTGCTGACACTACTTTGTATCCATGTCTCTTGGACGGCTTGGGGTGCTCGACGTTGAGTTAATAATAGTTTCAAAAGCGCTATCTACGGCCGCTGGCAGTGAACCGGTTATGTCAGTAACGTACGTTCAGGTCGTGATACACAAACTCGAAGCCATTGAAAGTGTCGTCAAAATCTGTCAATCCAGGCGCGGCAGCCACCAGGCCCTGCAAACACAGAGGTCACGGCGGGTTCATTTTCTCTACACATTTTCCCCTTCATTTTTCTCTTGCATCTTGATGTGCGGTTTCCTGTTTTGATAGCAAACTGGTTTTACCTATTTTTATATAAAAATACTAAACTTTAAAAGAAAAGTACCCTCCCCCCTTCTCCCCACGCGTTCTTGTGCATCCCCAGTAACAAAACGTCTTCGGGTCCACGACGTCCGCAGTGGGCCCGCGCAGTGCGCGGGCCCACTGCGGCTGTCATGGGCCCGAGGACCGTTGCTTACTGGGATACAGCTACCAGCACTGTTTTCAGTACCAATGACTGCATGCACAAGCGGGATAACCATCCTATAGTTAAGAACATTCGAGAAAATGTCGAGTCAAAACGAAGAAACCAAAGGGATATTGAAACAAAAGAAAGTCGATACGATGAGATACGATACGATACGATACGTTACGGTACGGTACGATACGATGCGGCACGGTACGGTACGATACGATAGGGTACGGTACTATACGGTACGGTAGGATACGATACGATACGATACAATATAACACTTTGTGAAACTTGTGAAATCTGTGAAATTTGTTTGCAAGACTCAGATTTGCATTTCCTTCTATGGCTTCCAGAAACGAGTATGTACATAACACAGCACATGCACATAAAAAACCATGGATACTACATTACTGGATGTCTGACTGAGCGCGTGTACCTTCTCAAAGCCTATTGCGAAGTTCGCTTCGGGTTTGTGCGCATGCGCCGGCTTGCGATTTTGCATAGGTTTTTCCGGTTGCATTTCGACTATCATGGAAGACAGAGAAAGGAATGCGTGTATCCCGTTTGAAACGGACATTTTTGATTCAATCGTCGAGGTAAGGTCTTCGGTTTTCTTTTACATCAACGCTAAATGAACTTGTTTGACATCTAACAGAGTTTTCATATCGAAAAACGTTTAGGATAAAAGAGAAGTCGTTGAGTGAAATGGTCATAGTTGATTGATTGATCATTCGATGATTGACGGAGTGACCGACTCACCAAGTCAATGTTTGTTTGTTTTGTAGAGGTGGAGTGAAATTTGAATAAATGTACTCCAGTCTTTGGTCAGATTTACTGATAAAGTAACTACTGTAAGTAGTTTTTATCATTAGACTCCTGACAATAGTCCCTATGAGGTCAAAGGAAGAAGACAACAGTGGTCTTTCAGAAACGCTAAAATTCAGAGGTGTTCAGCTTAGTCATACATGTTTATGAGTATTAAATTATTTATGTCTGTACAATGACCAACTTGCTGAAATGCATATTATTCGGCTACATCTTTTGCAAGTTCAGCTAGATTGTCACCAAGACAAAACTGTGAATGGTAGATGCTTCTTTGCACTACTGATACTGATAAGAAATTTATAAACATAAGCTGATTTGTTTTCTTACAGGAGACATCAGTTGATGTTGGACAAGTGACAATTGAGGATAGTTCAGCTTCTGATGGTCCGATCCAATATGCTTCTACGGTGGAAAACAGAATTCAGGTACAAAGCCTAATATTATTAAATTATTAATTTGTTAGCTTATGTTTACAGTTATGTATGCCTTTTGTAACACAATAAAAAGGTGAATTGTGCTTTTAGTTATAATACAAAATAATGTCATATGTTATGCCAATCATTTTTCAGTTGTGAGTGTAAATGTTCAACTTCAAATATAGTGTTATTTATATATATTATTATTGTTATTATTTAGGGACGAGCAAACCCACTAGGAAAGTATTTTCTCTTACCCCTCACAATGCACCCCCCCCTCCAACTCCACCACTTATTTATTACTAACAAAAATCTTGGAATAGATTTTAATAGCTATCTGCAGTGGGATTCAGGTTTATTTCATTCGTAACAAACTCTTTACCTACCCAGTACCTTCTAAACTTTTCCATAGGTGCAGAATTTCAATACATTATCAGCAATTTGGAGATTAGCTGCAGTAATAAAAATTCAAATAAACCCCTAAGTTTGTTTCACAAGACAAATATGTTTTTTTTCCTTCATTTTTACGTTGAAGCTTACTATTTTATTCTTAAAGATGACATTTCTAATGTACAGGTTTTCTAGCCTTAAGTTTACAAATTTGGAGAGGTTTTCTAGCTTGAAACTTTTCAAGCGTAACATAGCACAGGGCCTTCTTTAAAGTAATTTTTTGGCCTTGGTCAATTCCATGCCCATCCATGAACTGCTATCTGGGTTGTAGTGAGCATCTGTCTTTTCATCTGCATTAAATTTCAGATCACTAGCGACCTTGTGGCTTCAATTTGTTCAGAGCATGCTGTAGACGACAACTTATCAACTGCTCGCAGATCCTTCTTTGAAAGCATTCAAGGTATGTTGCTCTATTTCTTGCTTCATTTTAAGTCCAGTTTGGTATGACATATAACCTTCATCCAAAAATCTGAGGTCACTAAATAGACTTATAGAGGGATCTTTAAGCAGAGCCTAGAGGTGGAGATGGAATATATGGCACAACCTGATCTCGTTGGGTTGCCAAGTCTGAACATTGCGTTAGTTTAGATGAACTTCAGTTCTTGCCAGTTATGAAATTTATATTTGTTGTTGGTTATTTTGCTTCTTTATTTTTCAAGTGTATAATCATGTGATTAGATCCACAAAAATTTAGGGTCAGATGTACTTAGAATAGTGAAATATAGGATTGGTCAGATTACCAATTTTTTTTTGTTTTTTGGTGGGCTTATTTGTGATTGGGATGTTTTGCTTATGTGTGTTTTTACAGCTGAAGCAGTCCTGCCAGCAGTGGGTTTCATGACTGCATGCCTGATGCCTGCTGGAAAATTTCACAGCGCCACAAGAGAGAAAGCATGGATGCGGTACCACCAGGAATTCCTCAAACATCGCCTTGATGTCATGAAAGCCATTGACACCACTGCTGCCAACGCTGCATTTCTGTGCTTAAAACTCTTTGAACGCTTGATAAGTCTGGCATATCCGAGAACGAGTGAGCTTTCTGTACAGAGACAGCACACAGAGTTAACTGAGCTTGACAGTAAGGTTGTCCCATACATTGGTGGATGTATTCTGCGGAAACAGAAAGAGCGACTTCCCCCAGCATTTCTAGAATGTCTTGATGCTTTCCAGTGTGAGGAGGAAAGTAGCCCTTCACTCACAACAACACTGGACAGGGGTGGACTCACCCATTTACATCAGATGTCGAAAGAACTGTTTGAGATGCTGGAGGTGAAGTTCCGTGACTATACTGGCCAAGTTGCGCAGTCCTTTAGTAGCACAGACTTTCAGCAGTTATGCTCCAGTGATAAAGAAATAACGTTGAAGTTTGAGGAGTGTTTGCAAGGTGTGGACAGCAAAGACAATTTGAAAGAAAGGTTGTTTTCAGCCATTGTTAGCCACTACTTTAGGGTGAGGATTCACCATGAGTGTAAACTCTACATGGAGCGACTTCGAAGTCGAGAGGCCAGCTCGAAGCAGAGCAGAGCTTTTAGAAGGGGGCTTAAAGAAATGCAATGAAAATGCAAATGACTAAGTGCCAAAAGGTGGTCTCCTGATTTGGGACAAAGGGGTAAATAATTCAAGTTTGTCTCACAGAGTTGTCTTTTTTACCATCAGATATCTTTCAATACCAAGCAAGATTCTGCAATAGGAAAAGATAATTGAAGGTTTGGTTTGTGAGATATTGTAGTTTAAATGGTAAAATGCCTGTCATGTCGCGTGTCAAACATTACAACACAAATAGTTGATCAAGTAGACAATTCAAGGGATGTTGGCAACAAAACATTTTTTTTCCTTTAAAGACTGGCCTGCATCTACATTATAATCATATTTTGTTGTGATGTTCACATTCTAAAATACTTTATTGCATATTCAGTGTTGTAAGGTTTGACACACGACACCGACTAAATTGTTTACAATTTGTCTGCAAGTCTATTTTAACTTTTTATTCGTAAAATAACATTGTACCACATCCATACAAACAAAACAAGACCAGGTGTATTGGTATTTGCAAACAGAGATTCATTAATATTTAGAAAATAGTGCATTTCCTGCTGATGTTGTAATGTTGACGTTTGACACTGACTGGACCATAAACATGCTGTAAAAGGTCCTGGCAAAAAAAAAAAAAAAAAGGAATCAAATCAAAGTACGAGCATTTTGGCAAGCTGAGCTAAACTTGCAACATTATCTATAATGTCGAGCGTCAAATTTACAACAACAGAGTCCGGTCATACGTCAACATTTCTACACATGCCGCCTCTGTTGTACTAAAGTAACACTGCCATTTTGTCACTCTAACGTAACTACGCATTTCCAAGTTGTGGTAAATCGATTTTCCTAAATGCATTCTACCCAAAAGATCTAATGAAAACAAACAACCAATGCTTGTTTACATAATTTTACACAAAAAGCTTCAGATATTAGTGTCGTTCGTCAAAACAGTGTCATACGTCAAAGAAGGAAAAGTCTTACAACATACATTTCGATCCTTGCTCTTCGTCAACAAAGGAATGAATCCCGCGAAAAGTCGGTCAAGAGGAAACACCACGTGTACCGGACGTGACCCACAGACACGTTTGAAAAAAAAAATGCTTGTGAAAGGAAATATTTGGCTTGGTGTCGTGACGTCAAACATTACAACAATTTTTGGCGATTGAATAGATCGCAGTTTTACACGTGATAACGTTGAGCTCAAACATTGGAAATGAATGTCAATGAATAGTTATTCCCAGAGTATACAGTGGCGTTTTTGGATAATCTCTAACGCAACTCGTTCGGATGGTAAACAAAGACAAAGTTTCGGGGACGGTCTTACAACACGTTTGACGTACGACACGGTAAAATTCAACGACCATATTCGCACGGATTCAGAAACATTGATATGACAAACCTATGAGCGTAGAATAATGTCTTATTAATCTACTTGCTAGATTTCAAGCGTCTTTGTTGCACTGAGACCGAGTACATGCCCATCATCTGAAGCAGACTGCTAAGTGTCCATTTTGTGCGCCATGATTTCTGGCTGAATATCACACATTTAGGACAATATTGCTCAAAATACTCGAAATTACTGCTTGAAAGTATTTATAGTATTCACACATTCACTCTTTCACACAGATAAAACAATAATTCAGTTTTCAGATGTAAATATACATGATTTTATTGGAAATCATATCAGCACCCCTTCTGTGTCCCACCTTTTGGCACTTAGTCAAATATGGTTGACAATGACAATAAAAGGATGAAACCAATAAAGTTTGCTTTAGAAAAGAGTTGGCATTTTGTGGATTATGTCATTATAGTAAGAAAAAGATAAGATATTTTTTGTTGTTGCTTAAAGTGTCATGGTGTTACAGCTTACAGGAAAATAGTGAACAAAATAAAAGACTAAACATAGGCTCAAGCATACTATGTTAGGTGGTGTGCTATTATTTTATATATTTACCATTACAGTATGCATGTGTCTTGTTTGCAATTATAATCAACATCCTCACCATTACAATCCATATTATTATCGCCGTCATCGTCATAATCAGCACAGCATTTATAATCACCATCTTCACAACACGTAGCTCAGTGGTCGGAGCGCACGACTTGTGCGAGTGCATCTTGGGTGACGTAGATTCGAATCCTGACTTCAGCAAACTATTTTGTGATTGCTGGATATTTCGGGCCAGCGCCTTGAGAAGCTCTCTGAGCTTATAAGTGCACTATATAATAGAAACGATTATTACTGTCATTGACAACATATAAAAACATCAAAGCGGTTAACATCACTATTACCATCACCCACAAAACAAACAGCAATATCAGTAGTATTTGTAATTTCTTCATCAATACCTACAAAAACT
Source organism: Semisulcospira habei (assembly GCA_036245525.1). NCBI lineage: Eukaryota > Metazoa > Mollusca > Gastropoda > Semisulcospiridae > Semisulcospira > Semisulcospira habei. Next base: position 96,734,029 of record BTPG01000002.1, read on the forward strand.
GAATGTTCACTCTCGTTCGGAATCAACTGATAACATTCACCATACTGCACACTTTGCAGAAAATTAGCATAATCTAGCCCATCAGTGCCTGCTTTTGAAGTGTTATGACTCTCACATATCAATACACTCAACACACCTTAGACCATTTACTGATTTAGTTCACTAAAAACACCACACTCACAACTGATCATTTTAGGTACCATAGGCATAGGCAGAACATTTCCTTTTATACACATACCATGAACAGAAACTAAAACATAAGATTGTGCACAGAACAAAATCATTAGCTGGGCTCTTTGTAACGTGGACTGTCTGACAGTCACCATCAATACCATGATTAATTAATTTTGAGTTCACATCAGATTTAAATTTTTTAACCTTGTCAATATGATTAATAGGACTATAGACATGTAAGCTAATAGTTTTAATATAACCAACATTGCTACTGTGATCATTAAATAATTTAAAAACAGACTAACCTCCCAGCAACAGAAACACTTAAGATGGTGCAAGAACATAGGAACATATTCTTCTTTATAAAGATCATACTGTTTAACAATATCATACTGCCTGACAATATCAAGGAAATGTGTCCTGCAAGGATAAATAACATCAGAATTAATGTTAACAAAGCCACTGGGATGAACAAAACCACTGCATTGATATTCATCAACAAAACTGTAAGCAAAATAACTGTAAACTTTCTCCTTCAACCCATCACAAAACTTGTCACTATAAATCAGAATCAGGACAATAACTTTTCTCTCTGGTGCATAGCTTAAAATTTGGCAGGAAATTTCCACAATGTATCTGGTGCATAGCTTAAAATTTGGCAGGAAATTTCCACAATGTATACTGTCCAACACTAAAAAAGAAATCCTACCACTTGCAATTTTCTTTCAGGAAACACAAAATCATCCAAATTTTTGAAAATTGATAATGCATCATTAACTTTCTGCACATTTGACTCTTGCATTGCTGAGGTATCAATGCTGCGCACATGCTCAACATTCTCCACAATACTCTCCATATTACTACCGGTCACTGCAGATAATTCCGGTTTCGACCTTTTACAGTCTTTCTTTGCAGAACAAGGAGAATCAAACAACGACCGCTTTGTCTTTCCCCTAACATGTGACATCACTTGAACACATAAATATATATGGAAAAACAAAGCGTCGAACAGTCTACTGTAATTGACTGTGCTTGGATGCGAACACAGGCTGTCGACTATGACTACTAAAGACAACTGAACACTGAAACAGCACAGCAGTCACTAACTTGCGTCTATTACAGATAAAACACTCCCACTCAAGAAAGAAAGTCACATAAACTTTTCGGTCTCGAGCTCAATTAGAGTTGCTGTAAGCCTTGCACTTGTGTCTAATCCAAAAACAATGTAAACAATTTCTCCACTCACAAATATGCCGCCATTGTCAACAGAAAAAAAACAACACCAAAATCAATCCAGGATTGGGTATGACATTCACCAATTGATCACATTCAACGACACTGACTTAGTATCTCTTTTTCTTCAGAGGACTGACAGTGACCTGGGGCTGCGGCTTGTCTGTCGTTCCTTTCACATTTCCCTTTGGGGTGATCATCAGAGCCAGGCTTCTCTGCAGTCTCAACTTTTTCTCTTGATGCCCAAATTGCTGCAGGCTGGGATTGTCAGCTGTTCGACCCATATACCGGTGACGGCCAAAATGCTCCTCCAGCGGATCCTGGCAGAGTTTGTTGCTGAGGACAAACTGCACCCCATTCTGCAGAAGATATCGGCAGACTTCAACAAAAGCATTGACGGTCATTACCAGACCCTTGTATGTTTGGTGTGTCAGGAACATTTTCTGTCTTGCTGCCTTGCTAAAGTCCCCTGGACGGTTTTGAGTGCTTGTCCTCCACTCTTCAATGTACTGCAGAAATTCTAATTGGAGGAACTGCAACCTGCCATCATTTACATCAACGTACGGTGCGAGGTCTGGCTTCTTTTTCTGTTCTGCCTCTCCCAAGTACCTCGAATTGAGGCAATCAAAGAATCTGTCCATCAGGAGTATGAATTTTGCAGTTTCTCTCGCATCAGCACCGCCATGACGTTGCAACACTGATCCTACTGAGTAACTCAGCACTTGAGCTGCCAGGCGAACATTCATCACCGAATGTGCAGTCAGATGCAGGTGGTCGCGCCTAAGCTTTGGTAGCATATAAAGTCCGTTGTCCAAATCTTTCTTGTGGAGCTGGACAATATGCTCCCACAGCATGTATTGTCCATTATTCCAAAAAAGCTTTGTGTTTCTCCCGAAACCGCTGCTTGCCAGGTTGTTCCTCACAGTCTTGATGAGGTGTGGGGGGTCAGAGATGAAATAGATAAACCGTTCATCCTCAGCAAATATGTTCAGAGTCTTGTAGCAGACTTCTCCTGCCTGCCCATGCATCTGGTAGAGCCTTTGGTTCTGGGGGGCCTTGTCACTGGTAGACACAACCACCTTCAGGCCTACTTCTTCTACAAAGGCAACTGCCTCCCAAAACAAAGGGTACAGTTCGTCAGCAGTTGCTGACCTGGTGCCAAAGAACCCTAGGCTCATTTTGATGTCGCTGTTGATGCCCACCACGTAGAAAACAAGAGCCTGTGTGGCAAGCATATTATCGAGGGCATGTAAGTTGCAGGTATTATCATCACTTCGGACAAACCCTATCAGCTCCCCGGTCTGTTTGTCGAACACCAGGTCACTTTTGATGGACATTTCATCATGAAGGAGGCAAACAAATCGCTTGCTCTCCTCCAATTTGCTTGCAGCCTTCCGCAGTTCCTCCTGCACATGTACCTGAAATCCCTGGGACGGCTTCAGGGCACCGGTGTATTCCTGGAGGGTAGATGACCCAGGGAGTTTAAGCACACCCGTAGTGCGTAGGGTTTCATATGCTGCCGGGCTCTTGCTGTGGAGCAGAATGGCAAGACGTATCATCATTGGGTGCCATTTTGTGGCCCGTTGTTTATTTTGGAAAGCCCTGACCTGTTCCTCCCAGAATAGCTTCGCCAATGGTTCCTCAATTTTGGAAGGATCCAGGTCTTGGAGCAGGTCATTGTGCATTTTGGGCGAGAGATTGATCGACTCCTTTTCCAGTTTTTCCTTGATTTCCTGCAGTCGCTTGTTTTGTGCCCTTTGTGTCTTGAACGCATCCTTCAGCTGTTCACGCGTGAATCCATGCAGAGGGTCATTGGCATGGACTTCATGCAGTGTCCTGGTCTCCCTTCTTTGCAATCTCTGCTGAAGTAGTTTTTCAGTTGCAGAGCACTGCTTACACAGACAGCTACCATGAATGAGAAGGTCGCAGTCTCTTGCCCTAACACATGATTTTTGACAAAAATTGGAGTCCTTGTCAATATCATTGGTCACATGTCGAAAGTACTGTCTTGTATTTGATGCATCCGGTAGAGCTGCCAACTCTTGAAAATCTGAACCTGTGACTCCTCCACACACCCACATGTCACTCAGGTTCGAAAGGAACCTTACAAGAGTCTGGTCAAGAAATGTCGTGGTCAGCTTTGGAGCTGGAATGCTCAGAATCTTTACAGATGCTTTTACTCTCCCTTGTGAATCATTCTCTACCACTCAGTTTGGCATCCTGTCTCGGAAGACAATGGAGTATATGCGCTTGCTGGGTCAGTCACTGGAGTGACCTCTCCAGGGCGCAAGCCTGGGCGAAGTGTATGGAGATCCTGGGGTGCCCAGTCGTCAAGATCCCCCTCTCGGCCTCGCTGATGTATCCAAAGGAATGCAAAGCAGTACGTTTGGCACCAGTTTGGCTGCAGGAGCTGCCAGAACAGTGCGTGAATACAGGCAGCTGTCTGCCTTCGGGGCTCCACTCCTGATTTGAAGGGTTTACTCCCCCACATTTGGCCGTTGGATCCAACCTGATCTCCTCCGTCCTCTAGCCGTTGGCTGTCAGAAACAGCTCATCCGCCTAGTGGTGCAATGTGAACACCACCCCCTCACGTGGTTTAGCCCACCAGCTGAGGTGGTTTGCCAGGGTGTGGCGCTTGGAGCCAGCACGTGAGAGATTAAGGAGATGGATGAGGACCAGTGATGCCCGTCCGTCCTATGTAGGACGCAGCTGCCGAACAGCAAAGGTGCTACCTCTATCCAGAGCCCCCTACACCCCCACCACTACCTCCCTCTCAACATTACCGTTCCTAACAACAGCAAGCTTAACTGTGCAGATACTGTTCAGAATCACACACCAAGGTTTTGGTATCAGCTGAAGGTCCTCCTGAAGGCTGGCTAGACTGCTGTAAGTGTAGTTGTCTGCATGTGGCAAATCTGATGCAGCTTTCTCCCCTTCAGCATCAGACGCATCTTCTTGCACCCTTCTGCATTTGTCAAACTGCAAAATACACAAAAGACGCACATAAATTGTGCATGCTTAATTCTCCAAACTATCACTGGAACAAAATAAACCTTGGTACATGAGAACAGCCATGTGTAATCCTTTACCAAAGGGCGATTAACGCTTTTTTTTTGTTGCTTAAATTACGCATTTTTGGATTGATTGTATTGATTGTACATTGCTTAACGTCCAGACAGCAACAAGGCTTTCTCAGGACGTGCCTGCACTGCTTGTGAACAAAAAAAAACAAACTAAACAGAACATTGAATGTATGTCGCCAGCCGGTCAAATACGTTAAATAAACCTAACACATGGGGCCTAAATAAAGCTAAGACCATTTAGCAACACACATCCAATATCAAGAGCTACAGGCAGTGCAGACAGTAGGGAGAGTTTTAAAAAGGCAAATACAGGTGAATGGACAAAGGGTAGACAGAAACACATGCCCCAGAATAGAGAGAAAAACCCACCCTGTGGGGCTGACCAGGGTGACCCTGGGAACTAAAAAATATCCAACCCCACCCAAGTCCCCCAGGGCAGACCCGGGTGGGGTACGCATTTTTGGAAACTTTGCATTCGCAGTATTGCGTCGGCCTTACAAAGTATCCCAATACCAATTTTCACATTTCTGCTGTGAACAGTATGTGAGATACATTTTTTTTTAAAGTTGGTTTCCGATTATTGTGATACCCAGTTAACACGTTTTCCTGGGGATAAGCAAATTTGACTGCGTTAACCAGATTTCCTTGTTAACCAACATGGCCAATATAGTAAAATCCTCTTGGTTGTGTTAAGCAGAAAAACATGTTATCCCTAATTGCGTTAACAGTGTTCCACTGCATATTTATGACCACAAAAAAATCCCAGGTAGCACAGATTAATCGCCCTTTCAATGGCCCACTATTGAGCCAATGCTATGCCAGTACAGCCAATCAGGATCCATCAATGGACCGATTAAGGCCCAATGAACTGTGCTAGGAGGGAAATTAGGGTAGGTAGGTTAGGAACAATATATTATATATATATATTATATTCTGTGTTTTTGCGAAACAAGACAGTAAGCACAACGCACTCAGCATAGCTTGCACTAGGAAGACGAAATGTCTTCTTGTTCAGTTTGGCCGGATGAAGTTATTTCTCTTGACGATGACACACTTTCAGTCTTTTTTCTTTCTCCAAAAACCAAACAAATTCGGTAAAATATAGGGTCGGTCGGGTGATCTGAAACCAACTTTTTTGTTTTGTTTTGCCCATAAATAATAAAATTTAAAAAAAAAAGAAAAAGTACATACTGCATTGGTGCGTCTATGCTTTGGGATGCTAGCAAACTCCTTTGGAAGATACAAGGTTGGTACCGCCCCGCGTTTCAGTCGACGGCCTCTGAATTCTTCCTTTGTTTCTGCAACACAAATTGTATAAATCTATTGTCGTATTGAAAACATGTGAAATTCCATTAGTTAGAAAGAAAAATAAAAACAGCTTCTTTTATGTGGTACAGTGTTAGCGCTTAGAACATAGTAAGAAAAACAATGTTCACTGAGCTGAAAAGAAAATATGAGGGCTATATGTGTATATCTCCAGATATCTGGGAAAATATGTACGTACAGGTCAGAAATTTAGAAAAATATGTTTGTACATCTCCGAAACTGGAAACGTGGGCTTAAAAAAGGGGAAAAAACCCCTTTCCAGCCCACTGCACAAAAAGGCGCAGGGACCACAATACAAATATGGTGGGTTGAATAACCTCAAACAAGCTTTTTGGGGCCAAATCATCTAACCTTAGCTTTAAATTAGGAATGAAAAGGAAAACAACAAAACCCCTAAACAAACACATTTAAATACCAAAGTACCCAAAATTGTCTTGACATAATAGCTGTAACAAACACTTAATTTTGTTTTTTTCCTTGGAGATTCGCCATCCAGGAAAATATTCATTATTGAGATACAGTCAGGGGCACATTATGGAGGGTTTCCCAATTGCACCAAAAAAAAAAAACCTGGGCTGTCAAAAAAAATTTGTTAATGGAAAAGGATATTCTTCATGTTATTATTCGATACAAACAACGTTCGTAGATCTAAAATTCAAGAAAGAGTGTCACCACTGTCACTGTGACTACATTACATACCGCACAGCTGTAATCAGGAATTGGCACCAACTTGATGCATTTTTTTAATTATTAAGATCTGATGGAGCGTGTTGAAAAAGAATATATTTCATTTTTACTGAAGGAAATTACGTGCATTTATTTTAGCAGATAATATATTTCAACATTCCATTACACCACTTAAAAATGAAGATATTCTTTTTTAATAGTATTAGTAATAAAAATAATATACATGCATTAGTTTCTAAATGGTGCAATGGAAAATTAAAATATATTATCTGCTAAACTAATTGCTTAAAATTTCCTTTATTAAAAAATAAATTATAAAGCATCAATGAAAGCGCAAACTATTTTATAAAATTTAATTCATAATCTTCTGAGAATGCTTCAAGCCACATATGCAAATAAATACACTTCTCTTTCAATTTGATAGCTATTTCTTCTCTTCTTTTAGTCAGCTGTCTCATTATTTTAACTTCTTTTGATTAAACATAGTAACAAAGATTTGCATTTTCAATGTACTAAAAAGTCAACAGGTTAACATGTCTCTCTTTATTTGAGTGTTAGCATGTGAGTTATTTTATTAATTAATTTTAAATATTATTTTTACGTTATCTGATATTATGTAGATTACAGTTCACGATCGAGGCCGGATCCAGATCGGCTTGTTTACACTATATATTATTGCCGCGTTGGAAAACACACAGTCACACATGGCTCTGAGAGAACTGACATAACACACAACACAAAGACTTACGCTTTCCCATGTATTCGAAGCAATCGTCAGTGAAATGTCGCGAAAAAATCTTCGCTGCGTTCGGATTGAAGCTTTTGTCGGTCCTGCTTGCGAGGTAGATCAACCGGTTTCTCCATGCATCTTGCTCCTCGCTCACACCTGCTTTCGGGTAGCCGTGAAAAGACACACCACGACAAAAAAGACTGTCCGTGTCACACTTGCTAAAACTGCAACGACTCCCACCGTGTTGTCGCTTCGACATCGTGCCTAAATAGTCAAAACAGTCCAAATAACTTCGTATGCACTCGTACTTCGACGTGTCTTTTCACATTGGTACCGGAAAGGGCAATGCAAAAGTGCGCGGCTAAGATGCGCGAAGGAACTCAAAGCGAAAATTGTCGAAGTCAGAGGTCAAGTAAATATAGGTCAGTGTAAAAAAACCTAACAAACAAACCAACAAACAAACAAACGAACGAACAAACAAACAAACCACGTACTTTTGCTGTAAATAATATCTAACGACAGAATTTCACTTAATAATGCTCCAAATTGAATCCATAGATGGCCGACTCTCTACGACAGGAAATTATCGGCCATGAAATTTTATGACTAGCGTCGCCAAGCTATTCCGACCACGCCTTGAACTTTCATGGTCGATCTATCACCAGGAATGTGACGTACACCTCAAAGAGTGTCTAAAATTGTATTATGTGATTCTCAGTATGTAATCAGGACTGAAATCAGAACTGCTTTGCATAAGAGTATGATACTGAAAAAGTTTCGCCGACATTTATTGTAAATCCTGCGCATTTTGCATGGTCTACAATAAATGAAAAGAAAATGGGAAACTGCCAGTGCTAATATTTTAGGAAGATTACAAAGTAATGTAGGTAAAAGCACTGTCAGGGGAGAGAATTGTGCATTATCGACCAATGATCATAGATCAAGTCTGATCAAAGCACAAAACAAAAAACAAACAAACAAACCAACCAACAAAAAACCCACCAAACACACACACACACACACACACACACACACACACACACACACACACACACACACACACACACACACACACACAAAACCATTTGTTTTTTGTGCTTTGATCAAACTTGATCTATGATCATTGGTTGATAATGCACAATTTTCTCCCCTGACAGTGCTTCGATCTACAATAATTTTTTTTCCAATAAATAATGTGAATTCTTTTGCAGTGATTATTATATTTGTGCCTTCAATCAACTCCTAAATGTACAGGACGTCTTTGACTTACCGAGATAAGAGCCAGCACGAATACCGAAATCATCGTGTCTGCTTTCATCCAGTTCCTGTGATATTATCCGCGTTTTTTGGTCTTTTCAGTCATGTAATCTGGAGAAAAGACGATGCACCACTGTCGATAACCCTTGGCCGGTCAACTGTACTATAGTGAGGTCAAGTTTGTGCCAAACGACTCCCACCAACGAACGAGAGCGAAGTCACGGCGGATAACCAGTGTGCACCATATACACACTCCAAACATCTCCAATAGGCATAGGTCCTCATGAGCCCTGCTCCAAACATCTCAAATAGGCTTAGATTCTCATGAGGCCTCCGGACTCATGAGGACCTATGCCTATTGGAGATGTTCGGAGTGTTGTCTATGCTTATCGTAGATGCTGATTATCCGCCCTGACTCCGCTCTCTTTTGTTGTTGAGAGTCATTCGGAGCAAACATAGGCTAATCCTGCCGCTACTTGACAAAAAAGCCCTAATATGTCCCCCCTTTTTTTTAGAAACAATTTGTGTAACATTTGTGTGTAACAATGAAAATCTCACTTTTCATAAAAATCGACTTACTTTCTTTATTCCCCAAGTACCGCAACTACCATTCCCACTAATCTTACTGCTGATACATTCATTGTCCATTTTCTTTCTGTTGCCAAATCTCTAATTTCATCTAGCCAGGATAACACTTATTACCATTCTAATCTGCTGTCTGAGTTTTGTCCACAAAGAACAATGGGCACAGCCCCCTTCAACATCCCCATGCTAGCTGTTCTTGAAGTGGGTTTACACATAAGTAACCTTCCAAATAAAAAGTCCTCGGGGCCTGATGACATCAGCCCGAAAATACTTAAGCTGTCTCTCCAATACATTGTAGAATCCTTAACTTACATATATAATCTCTGTATCCAGCATAACACTTTTCCTAACGAACTTAAATATGCGAAAGTAATATAATCCACTTCCAAAAACAAAAGATCGTTCTGACCCTAATAACTATCGGCCTATTTCTTTATTATCTGTTTTGTCCAAACCACTGGAAAGGGACGTTCATAAACACATGCTTGCTTACCTAGAAAACGGTAAGCTCCACCACCCTTTCCAATCCGGATTTCGTTCGCAGCATTCATGCCACACAACACTTACACGCCTTGTTGACACATGACTCGAGGGTATGAATAAGTCACAGCTAACAGGAGTAGTCTATCTAGATTTTAAGAAGGCTTTTGATCTGATTGACCACACTATTTTGACTGCTAAGCTTCACAAATACCTTAATAACGGACACGCAGTTGCTTTTTCACATCTTACCTTACTAAAAGAAAACAAAAGGTTCTTGTTCATGGATCATACTCCTCTCTCAAAGATGTAAGCTTCAGTGTGCCCCAAGGGTCTGTACTGGGCTCCCTGCTATTTAAAAAAAAATATTAATGATCTGCCTCTAAACATTACTTGCCAAGATGTACAATGCGACCTTTTTGCTGACACCTCAGTTCAAACTACTAGTAAAGATATACAGGTAATTTCCGACAACCCATAACAAAGTCTTCATGACGTATCAGCTTGGTGTATAAACAATTCTATGGTTGTTCATCCAGTCAAAACGAAATCAATCGTAGTCGCCAAGCGCCAAAAACAGCAGATAACGCCTTTATTACTTAACCTTTTACTTAAAGGTAGTCAGGTAGAACAGGGAAACGAACATCGCGTACTAGGGATTACAATCGACAATCAGC
>BTPG01000002.1:96746760-96804260 GCA_036245525.1 Semisulcospira habei
TTTCAACTCATGCTTACACACAAATTGGATTGTGAAGATGTCGTGGTCCATACAGCGATAATCAGCCAGGATATCCCCGAAGGTTTCTCTCACTTTGTCCAAGTTTGAGACGTGAACTTCATCAGGATGGTTGGCCTCGATGATAGCTACAATCACATGCCGAAATACATTGTTAGGATGAGAGTTCTTTTAAGCCCTTCCGTTCCTGACGCAAAAGAAGGGGACCTCGCGATCGACCGTGATAGTTCAAGTGTGTTATTACCATAAGCTGACGTCTACCGATGACGCAGAACAGCAGGATATTGTGTGATCTACCATGATAGTTTGACCAAGAATGTTGTCAGAATTGCTTGGTGCCTACAGGCGCCAATCTCTTCTGGCACTTCCCGTAAACTTTTAATTTCGATGTTTCTTATAGATATGTAAATTAGTATGTACTGTGGGAATTCTGACTTCTTTTTCAGGGAAAGAGAGCAACTGGGAAGGGAGATGCCTGATATGGATCCTATGCGGAAATGCCGTTTGGCCGACGTCGGCCGCCGTTGACCCGTGCACAGGCGTGCGCGGGCCAACGGTGGACGACGTCGGCCCGATGGCCGGCCTTTGCGCACTGGGGCGGATTAAGCTTCAGTTGCAACTCGCTACCCGCACTCTAAATCCTGCAAGGGGAAACAGTTTTATCGTTAGTGTGCTTGTTTGTGACGTCGAATCTGAAAGCTGTTCTTGCTTTCAGCTTAACTCATTCTACCTCAACACCGAAATCCCCAAATGTTGCCGTTGTCCTCTGAAGACTGCATTGCTGTGCAGGACACAGACTGACCATGATAGTTCAAGGGTGATGCCAGAATAGCTTGGCGCCCATAGGCGCCAAGCTATTCTGGCATCACCCTTGAACTATCATGGTCGATCCTTATCTTGTTGTGGCATGTCTGGGGTAGAAAGAGTTAACTCATTCGCGGGCAGCCGCGAATGAGTTAAGAGCCACAATGTTAAAACTTCACAGACTGGCACGCAGTATCGTTTTATACAGAAATTAGGACGCAACTCAATAACACATGACAAACAATTCCTTTCTGTCTCTGACTCTGTGTGTGTGTGTGTGTGTGTGTGTGTGTGTGTGTGTGTGTGTGTGTGTGTGCGTGCGCGCGCGCGTGTGTGTTAGTGTGTGTGTATGTTTGTGTGTGTATGTTAGTGTGTGTGTGTGTGTGTGTGTGTGTGTGCGCGCGCGCGTGCGTGTGTGTTTGTGTGTGCGTGTGTGTTGCATTACTTTATCTGCCTCTGCGTTATCAAGCACCCTAACCCTTTGGTTGTCGGTAGCGCTTTTTGTTGAGGTGATGTTTGCAGGAATCACAGCAAGAAAAAGCGTATTAAAAGCCAAAGGGTTAAATAACGTTTTCGTTTCACGTTTCACTTTTAATGTAAAACAAATTGGATGCAGCACAGCACATATGACAAATCAGTTTAATAAAGGTCAGTTCGTGTGCACAGAGTCGCGCCTTACTTTAGTTGTAAAAAAGCTTTCTGCGTTCCTTAATATTTACCTTTACCTTTAACATGCATGTGTTTACTAGCTCACTACGAAATCAAACATACGCAAATTGCAGTATGTGGGTGCGCGCGTGTGTGTGTGTGTGTGTGTGTGTGTGTGTGTGTGTGTGTGTGCGTGCGTGCGTGTGTGTGTGCGTGTGTGTGTGTGTGTGTGTGTGTGTGTGTGTGTGTGTGTGTGTGTGTGTGTGTGTGTGTAAATGCCAAGGCACTAAGCGACATATGGTTTAAGTCTAAATAAACGAGTGGCAAAGTGACAAACAAATTTAAACGAATATCACAACAGAGACTGTTGACTTTCACTTTGTTGCACAACACTGCGCCAGGCAAAAAGACCGTTATTTCATTTTCGTGAAAAGCGAGATTTTTCACTGTAATGCAATGAAGCTCTCGCTTTTTACAAAAATACACCTATGCCTTTTGCCTTCGTAGAACAAAACATTAGTGAGGTTTCAGGAAGATTACAAAGTAAAGTAGGTAAAAGCACTGTCAGGGGAGAGAAGTGTGCATAATCGACCAGTGATCATAGATCTACTTGGTCAATCATGTAGACCAATTAGACTCCCCTTTTCTTTTCATTAGTGAGGTTTCGTTTGACTCCCAACAACGAAATAGAGCGAAGTCATAACGGGTTATGGCGAGTAACCAGCTCGTACCATAGACACCATAGACAAGCATAATCACCATAGACAATATTCACAAACATCTCCAGGAGGCATAGATCCTCTTGAGCCCGGAGGGCTCAAGAGGATCTATGCCACTTGGAGATGTTTGGAGAGATTTCGCTGTATGGTGATTTCGCTCTCGTTCGTTGTTGGGAATCAACGTAATCTCACCGTTGTTAAAATCTTGATCTATTTTAACGTTTGCTCATGGGCAGTCCAAACATGCCACCAAATTGCTGTAAGCCATTAGGTGCAAAATCAGAGTCCTGCGCACACAGAACATATGGGATCTCTGTTTCTATATCTGTCCAAACATGGGCAATATAAACATACCACCAAATTGCTCCAAGCCATAAGGTGAAAAGTCACAGAGCAGAACACCCAGGCCTGTATATGGGAAATAAAAGCACGAGTTTTGGAAACACCATTATCATTTTTCAATCGTTTCATGACAACAACAGTTAAAACAACGACAGAACTGTCAGACGAAAGTTTCTACCAGCCTCTGTTAAGTAGCTGCAATGACTGCGGTGGTTCAAGAGTATTGACTTATAGCCTGACGCCTTTCAAGGCACTACCCTTGAACTGTCGCTGTCATTTCATTCATGATCTTGAAATAAGTTGCAAAGATTTCAATTTTTAACTGTGCCTTAGCCACGGGCTGTCCAACTCTACGTATACGCGAAGGTGATCAACCGCTGCGTGTGATCAAGCTGTCTGGACTTTACGAAATGTGATTTTATCACCATAGACGTTACCAAATGTGGTTTTCATCAAATTGATGTATTATAGCAACTATACTTTGATTTCAATGAATCGGAAAATCATGACGAGATTAGACGGCGCAGAACATTTATTGAACAGTTCCGATGTGACGTTACAACACCTGTCACACACCATTTTTCTAATAGTCCAGACAGTATGTCAGATACAGCATACGAAAACATGTTTTTAGCAATTCGGACGTGACAGCTACGTCCACCACAAACATATTTATACGATGTTAACTACAAACACCACAGAACATGTTTCTCACATGTTTCCTGAAGCAACGACACAAGAGCCAGAAAACGTCTTGTATCAAGAGTCCCTGTGGTTGTGGAAGGTCTGTCCGCCTGTCATTTTTGTCCTGGGGATTTTTGGCAACGTAATGACAATTGTGGTGTTACGTAGGGTGAGTGCCAGGCAGTCTGCTGCCTCCATTGAAGTCTGCTTCATTGCGCGTGCCGTGTCAGACATTATGTTTCTTACTTTCGGGCTAACTACAATCTGGGCCATCTACACGTTCGGACTTGATATTAGAACCGTCAACAATGTGACGTGCAAACTACAAAAATTTATTGTATTCAGTGCTGGGTTGGTGTCAACATGGTTACTAGTCATCATGACAATGAAAAGATTGATATCAGTGACGTGGCCTCATCGTGCCGACGTCATTTGCACGCGGCGGAAAACTAACGTCAGCATTGCCGCCGTTATTATAACTGCTGCTCTCTACAATACGCGGCTTCTGTACTCCTTTGAAGTCATGGCTTTCGAAGTCATGGCTTTGTCAAACTTTGAAAGCTGTCATATTCCTGCAGAGAAGGTTACATTCTACTTCGAGACCCATATATATCCTGCTCTCAGTTTGATGATTAATTCTGTTCTACCGTTTAGTATCTTGGTCATCTGCAACGTGTTGTTGGTGTTGAAAGTGGCAAAGTCAGTGCACGCAGTCCGCAGGGCTGTTTGCAAGAACTTCACCACTTTCCAACAAAATGCCAGTTCGGCCCAAGTCAATTCTCGTGAGAGAAAATTTGCGTCACTTACCGTCATGGTCATTGTGACGTCAACGACGTTTCTCACACTTTCTTTGCCTTTGCCTCTCTATCTGAGCAGACATGGACTCTCTCTTTCCAATTTTGCTGGATATGGAAACGACGGGTTTTTTATTTCAGTTTTTCTTCTCTTGGCATACGCCAACAGCGCTGTTAACTTTTATTTATACCTTCTGAGCGGTACGAAGTTCAGACAAGGATTCCTGGGACTGTTTTGCAAGTGTGAAAAGCAGCGTCTCGTGGTGATACCGATGGCGCGCCGGGTTGCTGTTTAACAATGAACACATAATGCATAATTTGACTTGTATGCCTGCATTGCATTTAAGACGTTAACGGAGGCAGATTGATCGTGAATGCAGTCGACTCTGTAAAATGAAAGAGTTAATACTATTTTACGGAACTCTTGAAATACAGTGAACTCTGGATATAGCAAATGTCAAAGCATGTCGAACTATATTTGTTATTATTAGGTTGGTCCGTCTCTATACAAACCGTGGGTAACATCAGTGCCGGATATTTAGCTATTTTGCATCAAAAGCTGATCTCAACATATAGCACACGTTACACCATTACAAACATGGGCGAATAAAGCATCATACGGACAATGGTGTTTGTTTTGTTCTGGAAAGAAAGATGTATTTGTAGCACCGCCGAATGTGGAGCAGGGGTAAGCGTTAAAAAAAACCTTGGTCAGCTGTCCATGAGCGTTCCGCACAGAGCCGCGCTACAGTGGTGTTAGAAAAACCGCCTGCGCAAATCCAAGATAGAACGAACAGCGCTATATTTTTGTATCGTTTAAAAGAGCTTTCCATGCCCTTAATTACCGTGTCTGGCGCGTGTTTGAATTCAAGAGAAAACTGCGTTAGTTTTTGCGAACCCCCTCTTTCCTATCTTTTTTTGTGCTTCGGTCAAACAAATCTATGATCATTGGTTGATACAGCACAATTCTCTTCCCTGACAGTGCTTTTACCTACTTTACTTTGTAAACTTCCTCAACAAACAGTTTCGGTTGCTTTTCATTTTATTTACACAAACACTTCAAGATGCTGTCAGACAGAATTCAGCAGAGGAAACGAGGAGGATCAAACAAAACCTCCCCCATCTCAATCAAAAAACTTTTCTTACAACTGAATATATGTGTTACGTGGTAGTCGTAGTCGTAGTTTGATACAATCACACCAGACGCACCACGTAGGGTTCTTGTAAAGAAACTTCACTCAGCTGCAACTTGTCACACGTGGCACAAGGTTGTAGACTACACTGGAGTAACAATTCCAACAATATTTTATTGCACAATGCATCCACAAATAAACCAACACTGATACACTGTCTCCTCTGCAATGCATCAACACTTTTGACACACTGCGTCTCTCATACAATGTACAAACATATTTCCTAACGCGCTCTTTTATACTGATTTCCAGAACAATCCAGCAAATTCTCACAACACAACCAATCAGAAAAGAAAACGTAAACAAAACTTTTAATATTCATTAAAAGAACACTCTATAACTAACTAAAGCTTTCCACTAACATTCGATACAATTTTACAAAATGTAGCCAACAACTTTGACGTCATATTTGAGGTCACTAAAATAGTCGCGCCGTTTCGAGAACGTTCTAGGTCAAACGAGGTGGGACTTTGGCAACAATGTAACGAAAAGACGCATCATTTTAGATACACAAAATACATCAGACGCAATTCTCCAAGCAAAAGAAAAGGAATCCTACTAAAAAGGTACGCAATTCTTATCCAAAATAACTCAAATGAATATCGGATCTTTCCTATGATCAACACACACATGCTCTTAGAAGAATAATTCAACCACAAACGTAACTATATGACACAACGACAGCAAACAACACCAGATATTCAACTCAGACTTTATTTAATGAGATCTGCTACTCTGCATGTTTGCCTGTCTATCAAGTACTTTCTATGACAAGCGGGTATTCGTCAAACGATAAAACATAGACTTGACGAAAGACATGAATATCTCGACCAAGAAATGAGTGCTACCGTCCCAGACCACTTATCATTTCCAGTCCACTCTTCCCTATCTTCTCAGCCGACCAGCATCTCAGTCAAACAACGCCTGCATCTTTTTCTTCTTTTGCAATCATATCAGATTCATGTCTGTTTGACTGAAGCTAGCATCCATAAGGTGTAAAGAAGGTGTGCCCTTCAGTAAGCGCTGACCTGAAACGATGGGTACAAAATATTTGCCCTTTCTTGCTTTTGCGTAAGCAGTCCCCAGAAAATTGTTACGCGGTTGAAGAAAGACCTACACCGAATCCAAAATGTTTACCCCCACACCCCACCCCCCTCCCCCTCTCGCGTCCCCCAACGGACAGCGCCTCTGTCAATCAGGACAATCTACATGTTGTTTTAATCTGTGACAGTAAAAACCTCACAATTCTATCTTCACGTTATGATTTTATCGGTGTCTAAACATAGCACTTTCTTAAAAATGCAAAAAGAGTTCATTTTAGGTCATCTTCAAATGCACATATCTCGGAAGCCAATCAACATAAAGTTCTGATTTTTTGCATGTGCACTTCTTTGAACGTGTACTTCCTATTGGTGCATTTGTTTCGTGGCAGTTTCTAGAAGAAAAAAAATTGAGTGGACCTACTTACTATTATATCCCAAGTGTTTATTTTAAGTGATTTAACCTTTTTGTTGTTCCTATTTAAAAATAGGAACAACTTCAAAATGGGGCTCGTCGGAACGCGTTCTGGAGCATACGCATGACGTTTTGAGCGTGCGGGCCCGAAATTCTGGCAAAGAAGTAACAAGACGAAATGAACAACACGTCTAGCTATGACAAACCTTGTTGGAGAACGTTTTTGTTTTTCATATTTCATATTTGTACTAGATATGTAGCATATAGCTAGATTAAAGGAAGACATTGAGTGAGTTCGTTAACCAGTATTGTACCCTTTCAACCTTTCCAGTGACAATTAAATGTTTTTGAAAAAGAAAATTCACGTTTTTCTTAAATATTTGGGATTATTCTTTAAAAATTGGAATCTGTTTACAAAAATGCAATCGTCTCATTAATAATCGCATCACTTTTCATAAACGGCATTTACATAAGCCCACAGTTTGTCTCGGCTGTCGGGTACGATTAGGATGAAATTGTGAATTTCGGCACTTTTTCGAAGTTATTTTTTAAACAGCTAACCTAACATTGATTTTTCTTTTACGACCCCCCCCCCCCCCCTCCCCCCCCCCCCCCCGCCCCTTCCCCCCCCCCCCCCCCCCCCCGTCTTCTCAATAATACCTGCATGATTTTTCATAAACAGTGTTTGCATAAGCTTGCTGTTTGTCCTGGCTCTCTGGTAGGATCAGGTCAAATTGTGACCTGTAAGCTTTAGGTGTGAAAATCAGCTAGAAAATTGCAACTTTTATCCTCTAATACATAAAATGTTAGTACTGCGACGAGCGACATATAACATCAAGCAGTCACTATGAACACGGCGTCGTGGGACGAACGATGCCATGACGTGAAGTTTGAAGTGACGTCATTTCGCTACTCGTGCTGTTATTCTTCTTCTGGGGCTGGGTGCACAACAGCCTTTAACTCCTAAAACAGTGTTAAAAGTGAAAGTTTACAAACGTTTTGTAAAAAATCGTGTTTAGCGCACTTAGATGCGGTGTACGACAGGCTTCTAAGTGTCTTAAAACAGTTTTAAAAGTGAAATTTAAAAATGGTTTTTAAAAATCGTTCTTAGGGCGCTTAGATGCGGTGCACGAAATTTTTAACACTGTTTTAGGGATGGTTTTCGCTTGTAACTTTATAAATGCTCGGAGATATTCTAAACGCGCTAAAACGCTTTTAAAACTGAATGGACGCTGAATGGGCGCCATTTTGAATAAGCCGCTTCTTTGAATTCGATAACATCAGCGAAGAAAAGAGCGTTGCATCCTATGCCCGAATACAACAACGAACAACATCGGTTTCAGCGTTTGAGATTTACCGAGAAGCGCTGAAAAGCCTTGGGAAGTGAAATATTGTCGGAGAGGCGGAGGTCAGCCGGCGTAACACAACCTGACTTTGTATAATATTATAATAAGCTTGATTACCATCAATACCTCAATAGCGCTTTCGCTAATGCGCACGCTAAAAATGTCTCTTTTGAAACCACGACTGGCGTGATTCGAGCCACAGCCTTTCCGTTTTTTTATATTTTATTTCTAGTTTTCTTGTTTGTTTGTTGCTGTTGTGCTGCACGTATTTAATTATTTTCATATTCCTCCAGCAGGACTGCTTCCTCTGCCGAGGAATTTTTATTTTAATTTTTTTAAATTTATTTATTTATTTATTTATTTTATTTTATTTATTTTTGGGTGTGGGTGTGTGGAAATAGTCTCCGCCGGACTTGGAGCAGCCATCTTGGAATGGAACTGACGTGTTCTGACGCAATAAAATTTATTGACGTCAATCTTATAGGTGTTAGTTTTTTTGTTTTTTTTAATTTTAATTTTTTAATTTTTTTTTTTACGAACTTTCAGGTCGTCAGCTATTGTTTCATGTCATACCTTCCGTTGCATCCTCATTATCAGAAAAAAAAGTTGCAAATTGTGTACTTGTTTGTATACATATTCTGAACAGGCCTAAATATTAATAAATTGTGGTGTAACTGTCTTTGCTAATCGTGTTTCTTTTTTTATTGGGATTTTCTCTCCATACTGGTGATTATAAATATCCTGGGAAAACACTTTTCATGGAACACCCCTCTCAGTCTATTTATATATCTGTGACGTAGTGCGGTAGACAATTTTTTTGCTGTAACGTTGTTAATTTTTTTTAGAAACGTGTCGTGCACCAGTTTTACAAGTGTTTTAAAACCTCTGTTAACTAAAACGATTTTAACTTTTAAATGCTTTTAATGTAAAAGGCTGTTGTGCACCCGGCCCCAGAATAGTAATCGCTACGCAAGCCCGCAGAGCTTACAAATGGCGGGAAGGGCCGTGTGTCCGTCTTTATTTCTGTGTGCCAGTATGTGTGGATCAGAAGATGGGTTATGGTAGAAGGAGCTGGATCAGAAGGATAAGCTTGAAAATAGGAACAACTCTGGACTGGGGTCCCATCTTGTTTTTGACTGACTTTGATGTGAAAAAAAGTGTTGTCATCTCCAACTGTTGCTATATCCGATCTTGTTATAATATGATGATACGAAATTCTCAACAAAGAAAAAGCACTGAGTGATGTCCCTCGTTATGTACATGTACTATTCTACCAGCGACTGCCTCGCCTATTTTGATTTGTGTGTAAGGTAAATACCACAATTGCAAAACGTCTTCTCGGGCCCACGACGGCCGGAATGGGCCTCTCGACCTTTGCTTACTGGGTTATGTGCATTGCTACACATGGCTGAGGACGCGAGTGCCAACTGGACTGGTCACGTTACACATAGATTAGGATAGCCAGGCAGTAAGAAAATAGTTTCCAGTCATCATGACGAAAGATGACGTCAGTGATGTGGCCTCATCGTGCTGACGTCATTTGCACACGACGGAAAACTAAAGTTAACATTGCTGCCGTTATCATAACTGTTGCACTCTACAATGCAGGGAGCCGTTTTGACCTAGTTTGAGTTGCCGTGCGGATAGTGAATCGAAGTGCGTACCAGTTTTAGGCTACGCTTGGGTGTAGAATTGGTACGAAATCAGGTTCGTAGTCAGAAAATGGGATGGCCGATGTCCTGATTTTAAAAATTATTTCTTTGCTGGAATTTCTTTGCATTTTACACACTCGGCAGACACCTGTCTGGTCTTGATTGTGTTCAGTGCGTAGCGTACTGTATGTAGCCTTGAAGATAGTAAAAGTCGGTCGTTGGATGGACGGGCGTTCCGTCTGCTGCATCCATCTACACACTTTTACTCCTTTTTCGATAGGAGAGATTTCGTTATGTATACGAAGTCAACTGTGTTTGGCATAAAAGGGGTTAAAAGGTATGCCCGCTACATACTTTTACTATTTTTTCGTCTTGGTAGGAGAGTCTGCCTTGCATCTCTCCCAGCAACTTAAAACATGATGAGGATTTCATTCCAAAGTCTACCGTATTGTTTGGAGCTCACATGCATTTTTCTTTTAGGAACATTCAGAGTTGTTCATATTTTTAAGCTTATCCTTCTGATCCATTCCCTCCTCTTTAAGCCCACCTCTGATCAACACATATGCCGGCACACACAAATAAAGACGGACACACGGCGCTTCCCGCCATTAGCTCTGTGTGCTAGTGTAGCGACAGAAATTCTGAAGAAGAAAAATAACACGAGCAGCAAAATCAAGTCACAATATTCACGACGCCGTATACACAGTGACGAAATGATGTTTCACGTCACTCCTCCAAAAGGCACGCAGCCTCTTCCAGGGCTGACTGTTTTCTTCCACACAGCCCCTTCCAGGGCTGACTGTTTCATGGGAGTATATTGTGGATTCAAAACTTGCAAAAATGAATTAATTATTATTTAAAAAAATGAAGTGGTACAACATTGGATTATGAACTCATCCAATGTCTATTTCAAAGTTGGCTATATCCAAAATTCCAAGTGAATAGAACGGAAATTACGGACTCATATGTGGATCAACCGACTTTCTATAAGCGGTCTTCCTAAAGCAAACTGTCAGAGCGCGCGCGCGCGCGCGCGCGCGCGAGACAGAGAGAGAGAGAGAGAGAGAGAGAGAGAGAGAGAGAGAGAGAGAGAGAGAGAGAGAGAGAGAGAGAGAGAGAGAGAGAGAGATGATGATGATGAAACGTTTGTATTCAGTATAAAGTTTTAGGCATGCGAATGCCTCTTTTACAAACTATCCTGCTACTCAACACACATAAATATACATCGAGCAACACAGTAAAATATTTTTATAAAACAAACAAACACATATAGTGTTAAGAACATTCAAGTGTACGAAAAGCATAAAAGGCGAAAAAACAAACAAAACAAACATAATAACAGCGACATAAGCTGAAGGTCATCTTGTAATTTGAACATGTCTCTGAGAGTACAGCATCAATAGGGGAGAATTGAATCGTGGTATTAGTTTAGAAGTAAAAAGCGATAAAGGCGATCCTTAAAGATACTAAATTTAGAAATAGGCTTACGATGCTGGGGTAAATTATTTCATGCTTTTGCACACACACACACACACACACACACACACACACACACACACACACACACACACACACACACACACACACACACACACACACACACACACGCGCGCGCACACACACACGAAAATACGTAAATCAGAGTTAGGTCAGATCCCGCTAAGGCTCAAACATTGGATTAAAGGCCCGGACAAACGTGGTATTGTGATGTATGTCCGGGGCTTTCAACCAACGCCCGCGTCAGACGAAGCACATTCCTGACCCACGTCTGGCTAATATGCATTACACACGGTACATGAAATACAACTACATAATAAACACATACATATGCATTGCACACTGTTAAGACTACATCTGGTACATTGAACGCAAAAACTGTAAGCATAAACGTCAAGATTATCTAGACGTTTAACTTCCTCCTGACTAACCAAATACATGCACGCAAAAACACACACACACACACGCGCGCGCACATACACACACATGCACGCACACACCAGCATAAACAAATATGCACAAAACATACTGTTCCGCACACACACACACACACGCGGCCACACACTTACATGTTTGATAACAGTCATTATTCAGAACGCAGCAGTCGCGTGCGCTTTGACAATGTAGACAATGAAATGCCTCGGTAATATTGGCCGAAAACGAATTCCAAAGTTTGGCCCCTGAGCAAGACAGACTAGTTTTGAATATATCAAGTCGTGGCCTAGGTACTGACAGTTTGTTCCTTGATGTCATGTATGGTGTCTTAGCATACTTAAACAAATCCGAGACGTACCGCGGGGTTTTAGATATGCGGACTTTAAACATTAATACGCCCTTATTGAACAGAAAGAGGTTACGTAACGGAAGCATGTCAAGGGCCCTGAGTCGCTCGTCAGTGCTGTCTCTGCTATTAGGAAGGATTAGCTTGGCTGTCCTCCGGTGGAGGAAATTAAGCCTTTTTAAGCACGCATCACTACACCCGTCCAAGACTGAAGATGCGTAGTCAATGTGGGACTGAATGTGAGCGCTGAAGAAGAGTTTTCTAGTTGGTGAGTTCGTAAAGTAAATAAGTTTTGAAAGGAGAAATAGATTTCTGGACACAATTTTGCACACACTGTTTACATGCGCATGGCATGTCAACTGATCGTCTATAATGACACCTAACAGCCGGCGCTCCTTAACTTGTTTAATCGGCTCACAGTTAAGGGAAAGGCTAAGTGGCGGTGGGTTTAGCTGGTGCTTTTGACGTGTAGTGATTAACATGCACTCTGTTTTACATGGGTTAGGTATCATGTAGTTGTCTAGGCACCAATTTGAGACGTCTAATAGACTATGTTGCGAAGAAGAATTATTGTAGATATTTATTGCCGACGACACGTTGAGAGTAGCGTCGTCTGTAAACAAATTGCATCGCACATTTAATTGTGAGGTACGCAAAGGCAAGTCATTAATAAAAATTAAAAACAAGAGAGGGCTTAAAATAGACCCCTGGGGCACTCCATGCTTAATGACACCTTCTGTAGCAACAGTTCATGGTTGACTAAGTCAAATGCTTTAGAAAAATCTAAAAATACCGCACCGGTCATTTCAGCATTGTTTATTGAAGTTAGCCAGGTATTGGTCAGATGAGACAGAGCCGTCTGACAAGAGTGGCGGGGGTCTGAAGCCTTACTGAAACAGATAAATCAAGTTATGTGTCCCCAGGAAGTGACTCAGGTGCCTGTGGACATGTTTTTCTATCGGCTTTGACAAAGTTGATAAAAGTAAAATTGGCCTGAATTTGTTGGGGTCAGTGAGGTCTTTAGTTTTAGGCAGCGGAATGACTTTAGCTATTTTCCAGCTTCTTGTGAAAGTACCTTGCTGGATTATAAGATTGTAAATAAATGTTAAAGATTCAACCACTTAGGGGACAGACAGTTACAAAAAAACACAACTATTAATGCCGTCATGACCAAGGGAGCGTTTATTTTTCAGCTGACTTGCCTACGTCGAAAACAGTTAAGTACGGAATACTAAAAAAAGTCGTTTGGCCCCAGTCTCTCGTCGCAAAAATGTTTAAGTTTTACAGAGATAGTCGGCTTGTTTAGGTTATTAGTACTTTTATTCAAAAGTGAGTCGGCAACAGACAGGAAATGTTGATTAAAAGTATCAGCAGGTATAAAAGTGCATCGTGGTGTTTGACGTGATTTGGTAAAGGCATTGAGGGCTCGCCAGACAGATACGGTATCAGTTTTATTATCCATCAAGCGCTGGAAGTGTTTTTTTTTCTCGGCCTCGAGCGGTTGCGCTGCTTGCGGAAGGCAGCATAATCTTTGTTCCGCCTCAGTTCATTTCGGAGAGCCATGGCGTCTTTAATGTCCTTACTTAACCACTGAGGTAACTGTGCGCGCGTGTTTGACTCTCTTCTCACGTAGTGGAGCGTGCTTGTCAAGTATACCAAGGAACAATCTGTACCATTCGGCCAACGCTTCTTCAGGGATATCATAGTTATAAACTGATTGAAAAGAGATTCCGGTCAGGTCGGCGAGAAACGCGTCCCCATTGAAGTATTTAAACGACCTGTAATGAATAGTGGTATGCTGCTTTTACGACATGGCTTGTCCACCTTCAGAGCCCAACTACAGCACACAACTACAGCTAATCGCCACTTGAAGAACACGAGAGCTAAGGACCCTTGACTTGTTGGAAGTGTATACATGATCAATTAGAGAGAGAGAGAGAGAGAGAGAGAGAGAGAGAGAGAGAGAGAGAGAGAGAGAGAGAGAGAGAGAGAGAGAGAGAGAGAGAGAGAGAGAGAGATGATGATGATGATGATGATGAAACTTTATTTTTCAACGGTGAAAAGTTTTTACAGAAAACAAATCGTCATTTTACAAACTTGCCGTTTCTAACATCTACAGCATAAAAAGGGGAAACTATAAAAAATATATTTACATACAAAACCCAATAGAATCATTATATACAGAAACAATAATAACACTCATCACACACACATGCACACACGCACGCAAGCGCGCGCGCCGCACACACATACACCCACACGCACAAACAAACACGAGCACACACACACACACACACACGCGCGCGCGCGCGTACGCACATACCAACTATCTGTATGAAATATATGAGGTACAGGCGATATTACAGTACCTGAGAGAAATACTAAGTTTGATTCATCAGGTAATCAGAAAGTTGTGTTTCAAAACTTCCTCGTGAGGTAATAGTTTTCAAGTGTGCAGAAATAGAATTCCAAGAAAACGGACCAGAAAATGACATACTAGTGTTAAAAGGTCGATTCTTGGCAGTGGTAGGGGTAACGTATTGTTTCTTGAGGTCCGTTCACGCTCTTGGTGAGATATAAATTTACTGATTAGATACTGGGGTGTCATATTATTCAGTATCTTATGCATAAAGACGCATTTGTTTAAAGTAAGTTGCTGACGCAGACCGAAAATGGTTAAGTATCTAAATTTGTCAGTGATAGGGATGGGGCGTCTATGTATCATTTTTACAGCTCTTTTGTATATGGAGTTTAACCTCACCATGTAGACATCACTGCAGCCGTCCCACACTGTGGAGACATAATCAACGTGGGACTTTATATGAGCCGCATGAAAAAAACTATTTACGGGTATTTGTATCCGTTACATGTCTAAGCTGGGAAAATAAGAAAGTGTTTTTAGCAATGGTCTTACAAGCAGCATGTATATAGATCTCCCAGCACAGTTGTTCATCAACATGTATTCCTAAGAATTTACGCTCAGTGACTTGTTCAACAGGTTCAGCGTTTAATTGTAATTGTAATGTCTGCAGTCGGCGTTGATGTTTTTGTCGCGTGGAGATTAAGATACTCTTTTAGCTGGGTGAAAAATCATATGGTTTTGTCTACACCAGTCAGATACCTCATTGAGACTGCATTGTAAACAATGGCTAATGTCCGTCGTTTTTTTTTTACCCAGAAACATGAAGACTCGTATCGTCAGCAAATAGATTACAGTTAACGTCAGAATTAGTGATATGCAACGGTAGATCATTGATCATTGATAAATAGTATGAATAAAAGAGGTCCCAGAATAGATCGCCGTATTTTACAATTCCTTGCTTAGAGTATCTTTCATGGGCGCACACCATTTGTTTTCTGTCTTCGAGATATGATCGGAAGAATGCTAAAGCGGCTGCGTTCAAGTGATAAACTGTTAGCTTATTTAGGAGAATGTCATGGTTCACAAGGTCAAACGCCTTTTTAAGGTCTAAGAAAACTGCTCCTGACATCAGGCTTTTAATGATTGATTCCACCCAGCTGTCTACAATATGTGTCAGTGCTGACTGACAAGAATGTTTTGGTCTAAAAGCAGACTGGTGAATATTAAGTAATTTACCTTTTTCGAGAAAATCAAGGAGATGTTTTTGAATGTACTTTTTAAGGGGTTTTGACAAAGCTGACAGAAGGGAGATTGGACGATAATTATTGATATCTTCAAGATCTTTAAATTTAGGGATTGGGATTATCTTTGCTTTTTTAAGAATGGTTGGGAATGTACTTTGCTTTATGCAGAGGTTAAAAATATATGTTAGTGATTCTACTGTATACGGAAGTGAGATTTTGAGGGTTTCATTATCAATACCATCAATGCCAGCAGACTTTTTGTTCGGCATGCTAGAAATATATCTGCCGACTTTCGCAGCTGTAATATCAGGGATGGTGAAAGTATTTGATATAATTGTGTTTTTTTTAAAGTGTTCTCTGAGAGAACTCGGCATTCTATACGGTTTGCTGTTATTTGCAGCTGACAATGCCAGTATTTTGGCTGTCGTTAAGAAATGATTATTTAATATATCAGCTGACATATGAGATGGGATTTCGGGTGCTGATTTACCCGTCGTTATGACGTTCAGAGCTTTCCAAACGGATGCCGTGTCCTTTTTGTCTCGAACCATTTGTTGGAAAAAAAACTTCTTAGACGCTCTAACTAAATATTTGACACGATTGCGTTGTTTTTTTGTATTCTTCGTACCTTTGCTCTTTTTTACGTTTGTCTTTAACTTATATGGCCTGCTTGATATCCGCTGTTAACCAGGGTGGTAGGGTAGAATGTTTAACTCGTTTTTCACGTATTGGCACATGTTTATTGAGGACACTGAGAAACAGATTCATTAAACACGACAAGACACTGTCAGGAGATTGGTGATCATAAACCTCAGTAAACGGAGCATTGTGCAGGACCCACAGAAATTCGTCTTTACTAAAGTGTTTAAAGGATCGATATTTTAACGTTTTATGTCTTTTAGTTTTTGGCTTAGTTTCAGGCAAGGGTGCTTGCTCTTACCTACTCTTTTTAACATCTTTCTGGAAAGAATCATGACAGACGCTCTGAAAGATCATGAAGGACCTGTCAGTATTGGAGTCAGAACAATCACGAACTTGCGCTTTGCGGACGACATTGATGGCCTTGCAGGAACAGAGAAGGAACTAGCTCAGCTGGTGGAAAAGCTGGACAGTACAGCCACTGCGTACGGGATGGAAATCAGTGCAGAGAAGACCAAACTAATGACCAATAACACCAGTGGCATTGGCACTGACATCATGATTGGAAGCCAAAAACTGAAAACCGTTAATAAATTCAAATACTTAGGAGCCATTGTGACAGATGAGGGATCAAAACCAGAAATACTGTCCAGGATTGCACAGACAACAACAGCACTGACAAGATTGAAGACCATATGGAAGGACAGAAACATCACACTCTGTTCCAAGATCAGACTGATGCGCTCCTTAGTCATCTCAGTGTTTTTGTATGCCTGCGAGTCATAGACCCTCACAGCAGACCTTGAAAGGAGGATACAAGCCACTGAAATGAGATGTTTTCGAAGGCTGCTTGGCATTTCATACAGAGATCACGTCACAAACGTGGAAGTGGGAAGCAGAATCAGGCAAGCCATCGGGTCATATGAAGACCTATTAGCCATTGTGAAAAAACGCAAACTAAAGTGGTATGGGCATGTCACGCGTTCAGCAGGGCTTGCCAAAACAATCCTGTAAGGCACTGTGCAAGGAGGACGAAGGAGAGGAAGACAGAGGAAAAGATCTCAGAGTGAACAGGACTGAAGGCTGCGCGATACGCTAAGAATGGCAGAGCACAGACCATGGAAGCCAGAAATCAAGCCAAGCGGGACAAAGATTTTATTGAGTTCAAAAGGTTACCTAACAGAGTCAAATACCTTATCGGGGAGGCACACAAAGCACTGGTAGAGAAACCCATACCTGGCAGGAATCCGTCTTCAATATGAAAAGTTTAAACTTACTAACCAACAATAGTAAAAAAATCATTCTGCAAATGCGACTGCCAACCTTACAGCCGATACTTTTAATGACCACTTCATTTTAGCCCCGAAATCTTTACTAAATGCGGAAGGCTTGGATCAGGTAGAACATGTTTGACAAGTTTTTCAGTGTTTGATTTGGCTGCTGTGGAGGCTGACGCCATGCCATATTCCAAGATTGGTCGTACTCTTCCAATGTACAGCTTCTTCAGTATCTCTTGGTCTGCGCCCCACTGGGTGCCGTAGGGTTTCTTCATCAAGCCAAGTCGTTATTTTGCTCTGGCCTGGGTCTTCTTCAGGTGGCTCTTCCAAGTCATCCGGCGGTCCAGGGTCACTCCGAGGTACGTCGGTGAGTCTTCAGCCTGAAGGGTGTGGCCGTTGATCTGAAGCGTGACACATATAGACTTGGTTTGAGAGGGAAAAGACAGTGTATGTTGTCTTCTTTTCATTGATTTTGACCAGCCATGATTTGGTAAATGCTTCCATCATCAGGAGGGCCTGTTGTAGCCTGTAGTTTGCCGCTGTGATGTGTTCTTCACTGCACCAAAGGACAAGGTCGTCCGCGTAGATGGCCCTATGAACATTCTTTGACAACTTCTCCGTCACGTCTTTGATGGTGATGAGGAAGAGAGTTGATGACAATACTCCTCCTTGAGGTACGCCTTGCTTTAAGGCTCGCTTTTTGCTGTAGTGATGACCAATCTGTGTTGTGGCCTTGCGGTTATGGAGGTAATGGCTGATCCACTGGTACATTTTTCCTGCAATTCCACAATGGCGCATTTTCAGTTTTAGTCCATCTCTCCAAACTTTGTCGAACGCTTTTTCAAGGTCTGTCCAGACAGCAAGGGTGTGTTGCTTGTCTTGAAAAAAGCGTCTTCAATGGCTTGTGAGATGTATGTCACCTGGTCTTCAGTAGATCTGTCCTGTCTGAAGGCAGCTTGCTGTGGGCTGATGTGGGTTTTGCTTTCAAGATGCCACGTGAGTCTGGTGTTGATGAGTCGCTCCATCAGTGTCCCGACGCAGCTTGTGAGGCTGATGGGTCGATAGCTCGCAGCGTTGCTTTTGAACTTTCCTTTCTTGTGGACTGAAACCATGATGGCTTCTTTCCAGCCCTGTGGGACAACTCCTTTTTTCCAGCTGTCATTGAAGAGCTGGAGAAGATTCTTCTTCGCTTTTGGTCCAAGGTGTAGCAACATTTCATTTGTTATCTTGTCTGGACCAGGTGCTTTCTGAAGTTTTAGCGAGGACATAGCTTCCTCCAGTTCTGTTGTTGTAAAAGAAGCGTTCATCATGAGTGCCCCGCGCTGCCTGCGTAGGCGTTCTGCGCCCATCTGACCTCTCTCTTTATGTTTCCTGGAACCTACAGGTTACTGATCTCCTCGTATTGGCTGATGAACTGGTTTGCTGCCTTCCTGCCTGTCAGCAGCTCCTCGTTGTTTTGAAGAGTTATTGGTGAGTTCCTGTTGCTGGTCTCATCATTTGTTGCCATCCTTGTCCAAGTTCAGCTGCTCAGTTGTCTTATGCCAGCTTTTTTGAGCTTCTTGTATGTAGGTTTGTCTCTGTTTCGCTGTAGTTGCCTTCAGTGCAATTTTGCAAACCCCAGCGGTGAAAACAACAATGCTTTGTGTTAAATCATGAATAACAATGATGTGTCTGGTGCTTTGCGTTAGTTCAGCAACAATATATAACACTGATGTGTCTAGTGCTTTTACGTAACCGTCACTGTTTTTTGTCGAGAATTCTTTGCTTAGACATTTATTTTCTGCGATGAGTTATATTTTACGAAAACGTTGAATAGGTACAAAGCCAGGTTAACGAACTCATCCCATATCTTTCTCAAAATTTTAAATGAATTTAACATAAATTATGAACTCAAATTCGGGTCAACCGACTTTGTATAAACTGCAATTTTTCTCTTTTATGCTTCATCCAATTTAAATATGCTGAAAAGTACTCCGAAATACATCTTGAAGGAAGCAGTTCCTAAAGTTTCAGAGCTGTACGTACACAAACATAGGAAAAACTCGTGTCTACATACATTCATACAGGCACACACACACACACATACACACACACACACACACACACACACACACACACACACACACACACACACACACACACACACACACACACACACACACACACACAGGGCGTTTCCCGCCAAATGTACGTTTGAACAGCGCGGTTAGCGTAGCTAGGTATGACGTAAATGTTATCGTGTTATTTCACTGTCAGAGTCTGATGTGTGCCCGCCTAGGTTCATTTGCATGCTACGGAACCTTCTCCGACCAGCCCCATCTATAAGTCTACCGTATTTTCCACACGGAAGACAAAACTAAGTGCATACATAGAGTGTAGTTGGATGGAGCAGACCTGTCGTTTGTTCTTTTTAACCCTGTGGGTGTCTATAGCGGTTTTATTCGAGATTATTTCTGCAGGAATCATCGCGACTAAAACCGCTTCGGACACTCAAAGGGTTAACTATATTTATTGCAGCAAGCAAGTTCTGCACCCAATACAGCCCATGTAATTCTCCAAGCTAGACAGGCTGAAGAGCAGCATGGGCGCCATCAGGTTTCCTCTTTAAAGAACAACTGAACAGCGTCTAGCAATTGCAGTGTCTGTGGTCTAACCAACTCACTGTCAGACTTATCTCACGTCTGTTTGCTTCTACACTTAAACCTACACACTGGATGTCTCCCTCGATTCGCCACCGCTGTTCAGCGATATCGAATCGAGTGAGACAACCAGTGTGTTTTATCTATCGCCATCCATCTCTCAAGCGATGGGTCGAGAATGGTGTTTTTGCGATGTATATAAGGTACATTATCTGTTATATCTATAGTGACTTCTATTAGAAACGCGAAAAGTGTCTGTAAGTGTACCCGCAAACAAAAAGCCACCCTGACAGCAAAACATGAACATTTTTTTTGTTGCTTACTTCAGATGTTCAGCCTACTGTCTGAGCTACCTTCACACAAAAATTGGATGAGTTATCGCCCATGGCTACTTTGGAGGACACAGGGTTTCATTAGTGGTGAAAATATGCAAAACTGGACACACTATGTGAAGCAAGTTTCCAGTGATATGTTTTAACACACAAGATGTGTGGATTGTTTCTCTCTTGGCTTGACTTCGCGAACGAAGATTCTATAGGGCTTGCCCACGTCGTCTGAAGGCATTTTCGTGGCTGCGGAGGCCAATCCGGGACAGGCAGGTTCGACCGCAGTGGCTGCAGGGGAAGGTCTGGTCAGGGTTCTGAGTTACGACAACTCTGATTTTTCTTCTAAGCCGCTTGTCCTTAAGGTTAGCTCTGCGAGAGTCCTCAAAGGAGGCGGCTGCCTTGTGAATGGTGAAGCGCCAGGTGTCACGGTCCGCAGCAAGCGAAGACCACTGGCGGTGGTCGATTTTGTGGATTGTTTATGCTGTGATTAACTGCCTCAAATGAAATTTGACTCGAAAAATTCATTAGAGAACCAGAACTTCCGGTGCACATCATTTTCTTAATAAATCTTATTTGATTTAATGTGAATTACTTTCAACCCATTTTTTATGATCCAGTGACACAGAGATAAAGAACACACCCATATCCATTTGATCAGGTAAATATGGCCGCTAACCTAAAAATAGAGAACTTTTTTATTTTCATGTTTGTAGGTCATGTTGATTGTTTAGGTGCCTTTGACAAAGACCAAAGACCAAACAGGCCGGATTTTCATGCACACGGACCCTAGTAACACTGTACATTGTTCACTTTCAGCTGTGTTCCATGCAGATGCTCTCCATTTCACTTTCAATATCCTGTGATGGTACTGTCACTGATGACGTCATAAGTCATCGATGTGCGATTTTTAAGACTAAACATTCTATTTGCACACGACATGACACACTCTTCATAACATTTTCTAATAAATGACGTAAAATATAACTCGGATTAAAGCATATTTACGAAGAAAAGCGCTATGGTGAAAAATTCACGTGTTTAATAGAAGTCAGTAAAAATTATATGTTAACTAGATCACTATATTTGCTAGTGAACAGCCACGCTAAACTAGAAAGATGTCCGTTGTGATGTACGTATACTATATCTATTTAACAACGAGCTCCTGACCTGTTTGTTGTGTCTGTTAGTTATTACCCCACATTTGTAAACAAGGCGAAGACGCAGCTTGAGTCATGTCCTCAGCGAATCCTCTGTGCGCCAGGACACTTTGGCGATCAGCGGTCAACGATCGACTGCGATCGCAGGTTCAGTTCAGTTCAGTCAAGATGGGATCTCTGTCCCCGGAAATGTCCATACACGCTCCACCCCACCCATCAGAAGTCTTCCCAAAGTTCTTTTCGATATTGTACCAAGCAGGTTTAGGCTTCGATTGTCTCCGAAAAAGAAGGGGAATACATGCAAATGGAACGCAAACGATTTGCGTGAAGCATAGCTTCTCACTGGCCCCGGTATATAAGGGCATGATTGTCTAAGCTTCTTGTAGACATTTATGATGGGATTACTTGTATACATAGCTTTAGAATAGATTGAGGACTGGCTAATGTCTGATCCCAATCAGCCTGTTGTAAAGATTCTCATGAGCCCCTGCAGATCAGATCAGGCTGTCTCTGCTGCTGCGTCACCACATACCCTAACCCTTTGACTGTCGGTAGCACTTTTTGTCAAGGTGATTCTTGCAGGATTTTTTGTTTTACAACAAAAAGCTGTACATAAGCCAAAGGGTAATGGACTTTTTCAAAGTCACTTTTGGCTTATAGATATACTGACAGGCAAAAGAATTGCGACATTTTTGGGAATCACCGGAAACACTGAAGTGTTTCCGATGATTCCAGAAATGTCGCATTCCTTTTGCTGGTCAATATAATATTATTCAGCACAGCAAAAATGACAAATCCGTTTATTAAATGGCAGATCGTGCCTACAGAACATTGCCCTTCACTATAGTTAGAAAAAAGCTTTTCTGCGTTTCTAAATGTTGACCTTCAACATAAAAAGTCTTACCCGCTCAATACAAAATAAAACGTACGCAAATAATATGCATGTGTGTGTTTTGTGTGTGTGTGTGTCTGTGTGTGTGTGTGTGTGTGTGTGTGTGTGTGTGTGTGTGTGTGTGTGTGTGTGTGTGTGTGTGTGTGTGTGTGTGCGTGCGTGTGATTCGTACCTGTTTAAATGTCGTGGCATGTACAGGACAAATGATGAAAGTCATTTTAATGTGAATAAACGAGTGGCAAAGTGTACAACAAATTTAAAAGCGAATATTATAACAGAGATTGTTTACTTTCACTTTGTTGTACAGCACTGCTCTAGAAGGGCAAAAAG
Organism: Semisulcospira habei; assembly: GCA_036245525.1. Lineage (NCBI taxonomy): Eukaryota > Metazoa > Mollusca > Gastropoda > Semisulcospiridae > Semisulcospira > Semisulcospira habei. The sequence goes on from BTPG01000002.1 coordinate 96,769,560, forward strand.
ATTGAAAATCCATTTTTTTGTGAAAAGCGAGATGTTCGTTGTAATACAATAAAAATCTCGCTTTCCATAAAGACGGTCGCACAGTCTTTTGCAACCATTGTCATAAATCACATCTCTATTTCTATATTTGTCTAAATACATGCCACCAAATTGCTGCAAGCCATAAGGTAAAAAATCACAGACACCACACACAGGCCCATATATGGGAAATAAAAGCACGTGGTTTCGCAACACCATTATCATGTTTCAGTGGCTTCATGACAAAACAGCTCAGACAACGACAGACGTGTCAGACGAATGTTTCTACCAGCACCCGCTACACAACTGAAATGACCGCGGTAGTTCACGGGTAGTGTCCGATAGCCAGGCGCCTTCCAAGTCGCCAGGCTATCAGGCACTACCATTGCACTACCGCAGTCATTTCATTCACGATCAAGAAAGAAGCTGCCGATATTTCAATTTCTAATTGTACCTCGATCCAGACACAGGCTGTCCCGTCTCTGTGAGTGTGTCAATTTAAGACGATCAACCTACCGTGTGTGATGAAGCTGGTTGGACGAGATTTTTATCACTATTATATGCTATGAAATGTGGGTTTCACCACTATTATAGATTCTAGCACTTTTACGCTATGAAATAGGGTTTTAACCCCTTCACTGCCGTTGGATGTAGACTGCGTTTTTGAAGTTCTCGCAAATTCAACGCCAAAGATCCCCAGCCGTCAAAAGAATACGAATATAAACTGGTCTCAGCAAGAGGCATAGATCCTCATGAGCCCCCGCAATTGCGGGGGCTCATGAGGATCTATACCTCGTGCACTTGGATCGTGTTTACTTTTTCTCCGCAGGTCAAAAGGTTAATCACTATTATATATTCTAGCACTTATACGCTGATTTCAGTGGAACGGAGTATCACGACAAGATCTGTGATGCAGGACATTTGTCGAACAGTTTGATGTGACATTAAAACAGCTGTCGTAATTGTTTTTTTCTAACAGACCAGAGATCATACCAGTAACATATACAGCCATACGACAACATATTTCTAGCAGTTCCAGTGTAGCATTAACTGCATCCACTACAGAACATTGTTATACGAGTTCGGAGGCGATGTTAGTTACAGAAATCTCAGAACATCTTCCTAACGTTCCTAGAGCGACGACACAAGAGCCAGAAAACTTCTTGTATCAAGAGTCCCTGTGGTTATGGAAAGTCTGTCCGCCTGTCATTTTTGTCCTGGGGACTTTTGGCAACGTAATGACAATTGTGGTGTTACGTAGGATGAGTGCCAGGCAGTCTGCTGCCTCCATTGAAGTCTACTTCATCGCACGTGCCGTGTCAGACCTTGTGTTGTTTACTTTCGGGCTAACTCGGCATTGGATCAGGCACACGTTCGGTTTTGATGTTAGAACTGTCAACAATGTTACGTGCAAACTACAGAGATTTATTATCACAACTTCTGCTTTGACTTCAACATGGCTACTAGTCATGATGACGATGCAAAGATTGATGTCAGTTATGTGGCCTCATCGTGCTGACGTCATTTGCACGCGGCGGAAAACATACATCAGCATAGTCACCGTTATAATAACTTGTGCACTCTTCAACGCATCTTATTTGTACTCCCTTGGAGTCGTGGCGTCGCCAAACTCTAGAGACTGTACTTTTCTTGTTGAGGCAGAAACATTCTTCTTCGATGTCTATATAAGGCCTTGGCTGAGTTTGTGGATTAATTCTGTTCTACCGTTTAGTATCTTGGTCGTCTGCAACGTGTTGTTGGTGTACAAAGTGGGGAAGTCAGTGCCGGCAGCCCGCAGGGCTGTCTGCAAGAACTTCACCACTTTCCAACAAAATGCCAGTTCGGCCCACGTCATTTCTCGTCAGAGAAAATTTGCGTCACTCACGGTCACGGTTATAGTGACGTCAACGGCGTTTCTCGTACTGTCTTTGCCTATGCCTGTCTACATTATCTGCACAGACAGATTTTTGATGTCCAGTTTTGCGTACACGGAATATACAAGACTGCTTGAAACAGTGTTTACTCTCTTTTTGTACGTCAGCAGCGCTGTTAACTTTTACTTGTACTGTCTGAGCGGTACGAAGTTTAGACAAGGATTTACGGAACTGTTTTGCAAGAGTGAAAAGCAGCATGTCGCGGTGATACCGATGGCGGGCCGGGCTACTCAGGTCAACAATGCACATAATTATAGTTCAGCTTTTTGACTTGCATGCCTGCAGTGTTAAACCCTTGACTGCAGTTAAGGGGTTAACGGAGGAAGATTCTTTAAAGAGTGACTAATATTTTACGGAACTCTTGAAATACAATGATTCTTGGATGTGACAAATGTCTAGGAATGTGGAACTACATGCTGCTATTATATCCAAAGTGTTTGTTGTACCTGAAGTAACAGGGTTTAACTCATTCTACCCCAGACACACCACAGCAGGATAAGGATCCACCTTGATAGTTCAAGGGTGATGCCAGAATAGCTTGGCGCCTACGGGCACCAAGCTATTCTGGCATCACCCTTGAACTATCATGGTCGATCTGTGTCCTGCACTGCAATGCAGTCTTGAGAGGACAGGGGCAAAATTTAAGGATTTTGGTGTTGGGGTAGAATGAGTTAAAGAAAAAAGTATTTTCGAAACCGAGCTTTTTATGACTGATCTTGATGTGACAAAAGTGTTGTTTTCATTCCTACGTCACATGACCCATGCCTTTAACGAAAACTGTGCCATGTCACCTCGCTACAAAAACCCTTGTAGCGACTAATGGCGGACTTAATGTAGCCCTCTTTGTGGCGCGTCTTGGATGCTAGTTTTTTTCTATAAAAAAATCACCAAAACCTTCTAAAGTACAAAGTTACTTAGTGTTTGTTCGAAACAATTGGCACACTACTGGAGTTGTATGCAGCACACATTTGTAGGAATAGCGTGTAACAGACCAAAAAAGAAAGAATCTTTGCGGAATCGAAAGCACATGAGCGTCTTATGCGACTATTTTCCTGAAGAATTTTAATATCTTTTGAGGCAAACAGCTACTCACTTCTTCAATAGACCGACCCGGGTTTTTTTTTGGTGTGAAATGAGCCAGTTTCGGCGATATTGCAAAGTACTGTTGTTATGGGGTGTGTAAATCAGATTCCCGATAAATCAATCCATATTTAGGTGAAGAGTTTTTCCTTTCCCGAAGCGTTTATCACGACCGGCAGACACACGAAAAAATGCAAATGAAAAGCTTGCGGTTGGCCACATGGTCAACTGAACCCTGAGAGAATCTCAAGACATCACTACGTATGCTCAAAAGTAAAATTTCTACGTTTCCATATTCACAAACTGACTCGATCGCTTGTACTTGAGTTTTTTTTTCCATAACTGGTTACTACTTGGGGTAGACCACTAAGTTTTCCTTGCTTAAATTTGTAGCAGCTTCTAGGTGGATGACTATGTCATAAATCCATGAAATATATGCCAAAGAATCATCTGAATTAGAGTCGGGCAAATTACGGTGTCTACAATATGAGAAAATTGGAATAAAAGGTCACAAACCCTCGGAAAATGGCGTCTTGAAAGTTTTCTCTGATCACCTACTCTCGGAAGTTTCATATTATCAAATCCATACAGCAGACTTGTTCTTTAATTTGCTTTTTTTGTTGTTGTTGAAATGATGCCAATAAAGTTATGTCAAAAGACTAAATGTGTTTTCGTTGTCTTGCTGCATCACTCTGTGGGTGTAAAAATACCCGTCCAGTGCTTACAGCCAATGTCACGTTTCTGGCGCATTTTCGGGAAACTCTGACGTAGTCACTAACAAATGTAGGCTACAATTCCAGAAAGCACACATCTAAAGTATGTGATACCAAGAGATTACAAATGTCAACTTACTCACATAGTCTAGATCATTCTGCACTCACATCACATTATTGAAAACTGCTGCTTTAATCAAGTCTATTGAATTTTGTCACATCTGTTATGTACGGGAGTCTGATTTTCAAAATCCAATTACGATCGAGAAACCTCCGACAGCAAGCAAAGGAATACTGCAAAATAAACCAGACCTAGCTACACATCAGTTTATGGCGTTTGTACCCAGACTTCATATAAGTTGTGACGTCATACTAACAAATTAGTTACATGCCACACTTTTCAGCCATTGTGGGCACGGGACGGCCATTTCGATTTTGAGAACAGATTCCTTCTAAATCATCGTTACGCGCAAATAGCATCAATCGAGGTGAGTAAATTACAATTCTACGGTATTTTAAAGTCCCTTCTATTTGTAGAAGAGACTTTTTAGGACGGTTTGCGGTGTGGCGAATTTAATAGCTTGTCCATGATGTCAAAGGAGGGCAGGCCTAAACCTCTAACAATTGAAGTAACAGGATAAAATTTCCTCATGTCTAGTTACGCTAACCTCGTTGCTGAACGTACATTTGGCGAGAAGCGCCGTGTGTGCGTATGTGTGTGTGTGTGTGTGTGTGTGTGTGTGTGTGTATGTGTGTGTGTTTGTTTGTGTGTGTGTGTGTGTGTGTGTGTGTGTGTGTGTGTGTGTGTGTGTGTGTGTGTGTGCGCGTATGTATGTAAACAAGAGAATCTCCGAAATTTCTGTACACATAAGCTTGCAACTTAGTGAAATACTTTCTTAAAGGGGTGGCTAAGAGAACATCCGAGCATATTGTAATTGAATATCTCATTTAAGACATTAACCGTTTATAGGAAGTCGGTTGACCCAGATAAGAGTCCATAATTTCTGTCATATTTACTTGAAATTTTGGATATAGATAGTTTGGAGAAAGACATTAGTTGAGTTCGTTAGCCAGCTTTGTATCCTTTCAACTTCTTTAGTAAAATAATAATTCTTTTCAGGAAAAAATTGAAACAATAAAAATTCTTGACTTCAAAAGAAAGTCAGCCAGTGGCGGTGACGTAAAAGAGGTAACTCCGTCAACACGCAGACATTGACATAATACTCTAAATATGACGTAATTCTCTGTAGCGCGCCGCGCTCTCTCTTTCTCACAGACATGCACGCATCTCCAAGAGGCATAGATCCTCAAGCGCCCGGAGAGCGCATGAGGATCTACGTCTCTTGGAGATATTTGGAGCGCGCGCGCATGCACGCACTAATACTCGCGCGCGCACACACACACACACACACACACACACACACACACACACACACACACACACACACACACACACACAGACATCGTCGCGCTTTCAGGAGAGCATTCATTTGACCCAATATACCTAGTTTGGAGAAAGACATTGGATGAGTTCGTTAGCCACCTTTGTACCCTTTCAACTTCTTCAGTAAAAATTAATTATTTCAGAAAAATATTAAAACAGTAAAAAAACCTTGACATCTGTAGAAAGTCAGACAGTGGCGGTGACGTAAAAGAAGCAACTCCGTCACGACGCAGACATATTCTAAATATGACGTAATTCTCTTTCTTGCTCTCTCTCTCTCTCTCTCTCTCTCTCTCTCTCTCTCTCTCTCTCTCTCTCTCTCTCTCTCTCTCTCTCTCTCTCTCTCTCTCTCTCTCTCCTGCGGCCACTTTTGAGTGGTATGACAACTTTGTACACTTGATTGATAAAACAGATATTCATAAAAGCGAACTTCTCCTTCTAGGGGATTTTAACATTGACACTCTTAAACCTCACCCATCATGGGAGTGTACCACTACCTTAGTCGGCCTTCAACAAATGGTAACATCGCCCACTAGAGTTACGCCATCATCAGCCACTGTTATAGACCATATTTATACAAATAAACCGCTGGCAGTTAGCAACGTTCACGTTGGTAGTCTTAGCGTAAGTGACCACTATCCGATGAGCTGCACGTTCCAAGCTTCCAAAACTAAAAAAGCAAGGACATACGTGCATAACATACAGAACATTTAAAAAGTTCAATGAAAATACCTTTCTGTCTGATCTAGCTTCTGCAGAGTTTACTGAAGTGTACAATGAAACCGACCCAAATAAAGCACTAGATACGTGGTATCACATCTTTCTCAGAGTGCTAGATAAACACGCGCCCTTGAGACAACAAAGAGTTAAATACGCCACTTTACCACCCTGGCTGACTGCGGATCTTATCGAGGCCATGAAGCACAGGGACGAGCTGAGAAGAGAGAAGCGCTTCACCGATTACAAGAAAGAACGTAATCGAATAAAATCCATGGTTCTGAAGGCAAAGAAATTACTTTTCGATAAAGTTATTCACGAAAGTAAAGACTGTGCCACAATATGGCGTGCGATAAATTTAGTTACTATAGGCACGAATAAAAGCACAGCTCCTTTACCGCCGCATCTCACAGCAAACAGCTTCAACAGCCACTTCGTCTCCGTAGCAGAATCATTAATTCCGCCGGGAACTGAGTCGCATGACTATGTATGCCCGGACAACTTAGTCGATTTCTGCAAGCAGAGAACTGCCGGCACAAAACCTTTCATCATACCCACTATAGCGGTCCATGAAGTTGGTAAATTAATTACATCCTTGGAAAATAAAAAAAATCATCAGGACTGGATGAGATTAGTGCGAAAATACTCAAGATATCCCTCCCTTACATTGTAGAGAGTATCACTTATATCTACAACCTCTGTATTAATTTTAATTGTTTTCCAGACGCATTTAAAGACGCGAAAGTAATACCTCTACCTAAATCTAAAGATCTTAGTGAAATTAATAATTTTAGGCCCATATCACTTCTACCTGTTCTGTCCAAAGCCTTAGACGGCATATTCACAAGCATCTATCTATATACCTGGAAAGCCGAAAATTAATCTATTCATTGCAGTCTGGCTTCAGATCAGAACACTCATGTCACACTGCGCTGATACGGATGATAGACACCTGGTTATCTTCCATCAACGACTTAAAACTTACAGGAGTCATGTTTCTAGATTTTCGTAAAGCCTTTGATCTAGTAAACCATGAAATACTGATCAAGAAAGTATCCATGTATACCAACAACTCGGCGTCGTTTCTCAAATCCTACCTCGAAGGTAGAAAACAAAAGGTATTACTAAATGGCTCATACTCGAATCAAGGGTTAGTGAAGCATGGCGTACCACAAGGCTCTATTCTTGGTCCCCTTTTATTCTGCTTGTTCATAAATGATCTTCCTCTTGCGATACAAAATGAAAGCGTTACATGTGATATGTTTGCAGATGATGCTGCAGTACACACGCCAGATAAGGATATATCAAACATCAATTCACGACTGCAAAACACATTGCAAGATATTGATGAATGGTGCAGTCATAATATTATGATTTTAAACCCGGTAAAAACGGAGACCATGGTAATTAGCACCCACCAAAAACACCAGCTTGGCTCTCTCTCACTCAGTCTGTCCCTCAAAGGCAAAACCATCAGCCAAGTTACTAACCATCGCCTGCTAGGAGTCACGGTGGACAACCAGCTTAGGTGGCAGCCACACATCAGTAATGTCTGTAAAATTGTCTCCAGAAATCTGTACATCTTAGCAAAACTTAAACACATTACTGATATGGAGACACGTCAACTGTTCTTCAATGCTCATATTAGATCGCATATAGACTATGCTTCTACTGTGTGGGATGGTTCGAGCGATGTCAATTTGAAAAGATTGAACTCTCTACATCGGAGAGCTGCCAAACTAATACTCCCTGATCCCAGCTTAACTACTGACCAAAAATTGGCAGCCTTAAAAATTCTGCCCCTGAAAGATCATCTAATTTACAATAAGGGAATGGTTATGTTCAAGGCATTAAACGATAAGCTACCCCGATATATCACATCGCTATTTACCGTCCAGTCATCAACATACTCCAGATCAAGAAAATCCCTTATTGTGCCGCGACCTAGAATTGATCTGTATAAAACGAGTTTGACGTTCTCTGGCTCTCATCTTTGGAATGCCTTGCCTAGAAACGTCACGACATCAGCTACTTTCTCCTCGTTTAAAGTCAGTCTCACCAAGTACTTATTCTTTGTCAGCAGCATCCCCGTGACTGTGCACATATTGAAAAATATTATTTCTCATTAGATTATTAATTGCGTGTATCACAGGTTTCGACTGATGACTCATATTTATTCGGTACAGCTTGTATGTAGCCAGCTACTCATATGACTGACTAGCTTAACGTTATAAGCCGCGTAAGCGTGTGTGTGCACGTGTGTGTGTGTGTGTGTGTGTGTGTGTGTGTGTGTGTGTGTGTGTGTGTGTGTGTGCGTGTGCATTGTGCGTGTGTGCGTGTGCGTACGTGTATATTAGAGATAGAGAGTGGCGTGCTCAAATGTGCATGCGATATGTATGCGTATTAGGTTGTGTGTATTCTTATTATATTCTTTTAATTAAACCTCACAACATGTCATTATGCCCGACCAGTAAAGTTGGTAATTCCTATGTCACTTCCTCCTTACATTTTTTTTTCTCTCTTTCTTCATTCTTGGCTTGTGCTGTGTCATGTTATTTTTTTTTCCCTTTTCAGTAGTAGAAAACAATTAGTGCGATAGTAACTCTGTAATCAGTAGATTAGCAACGGCAAGTTCGAAAAATGGTTGTTACTACCAAAACTTTTACCGTTGTCAAATAAAGGATCATTGTCATTGTCATTGTCATTGTCTCTCTCTCTCTCTCTCTCTCTCTCTCTCTCTCTCTCTCTCTCTCTCTCTCTCTCTCTCTCTCTCACTCATATGCGTGCATCTCCAAGAGGGCGCATGAGCATCTATGCCTCTTGAGGATGTTTGGAGCGCTCGCATGCACGAACGCACACGCACACACATACATACACATCGACGCGCTTTCAGAAGAACACGCAGGTGTACTTAGTATATCATGTAGCTAGGTAAAGTCAACCTGCTTTCACACAAATTATAGCAAGACTGAAATTGTACCGTGAAATTCTAGTTTTGTCACCATTCGCCCAAGTCATGAAGCGAAAAAAAGCCTCATATCACGCTAAATATAAAATTACGTAAAAACAAAAAAAAAATACGTCATGACAAATGACGTTTGACAAACGAATGACGCGTATGCACTGCACGCGCCCCTTATAGAACTCACTATGGCGCATTGGCACATCTGCGAGGCTTTTTCAAAAGGAGATATTTCAACATCAGAATCAAGTCAAAGACAAAAGGTAGATACCCTTGACAGCGAAGATAGCTCTCATATAGAAGGGACTTTGTGAATTATGGTTCATCCCATCTTGTTTCCAAATACAATCAAAACTGCCTGAGTGGCAGTCTTTATATGCGGTCATCTGCTCATAGCGACGATTACAATTTACCCCCATTCGTTTTTACTGTATAACGACCCTTCATACAACGGCTACCTGTGCATAACGCTTGCGGTCAGCTGTTGTCACTGCCGACCTCCACTTGACCGTCCATATAGCGCATGTGTAAGCTCGGTCAACAGTGAAAGGTTGTCCTCTCTTTATCGTCCAAGGTTCCGACTCGCCGTTACGTCAGTCGCGTATGCTCAGTCAAGCAGGACAGGTCGCTTTGTTCATCATCGCCTGGCCGTTTACGTGTCTCACACCTCGGTTGAAAGGTATTGACCTTGTTATTATCAAGGTGAATTCGTATGAGCTCTGTTCAACATAAGGCTTTGTGAAGAATACCGTGTAAATACATCTTTGAAAAATTCAAACTGTTTGTTTGACATTTGTACTGTGTTGCAGTGTCTGGTCGCAGTACATTGCGTCTATTATTATGTTCAGCTGGTTATGTGATAGTATGGTCGCATGTCCTAACAACAATTTTGAAAGAAAATCGCGCTCATGTTGAACTAGACAGTTGAAATGATAAAACTAAACAAACAAGGGTACGTCAGATGCTAGCTGTTCATTGGAGTTTGTTTCTTTATTCTTTATGTAACGGCCACCAGTTTTCTTCTGTTCCATGGGTGGTCGTTACAGACAAGTTTGGTTGTATTGGAATTTTTTTACATGTGTATTAGTCTGATTTGTATATTTCATTCAGTCGTAAAGTATGAATGACCGGTTTTCCGCTTGGTTGCATTATTGTCGCAAGTAACAGTCGGGACCGCCACACTTGCCAGCAGCTCATTATTAGATCAACTGAGCTCGTTTTCTGGCATGCTACTTATGACACATTATTGGAAGCCATGCTGGCAGGCACTCGCCAGGAACTCTCCCAGCTCCTTCCCTCTCTCCACCTTCAACTCGATAGCACCCCTATCTCCCTCTCTGACTCGGCCGAGAACCTCGGCGTTATCCTCGATTCCTCTCTGTCCATGACCAGCTTCGTCTCCGCCACGGCCCAGGCTTGCTATTTCGGCCACCTCCGCCGCATCAGTCAGATCAGAAAATACCTCACTACCGAAGCTGCCACCAAACTTGCTGTCTCTCTCATCTTATCTCGCATCGACTACTGCAACTCTCTCCTTTCCGGCCTCCCCCACTCCACCACTTTCACTCTCCAACGCGTCCAGAACAATGCTGCCCGCCTCGTCCTCAGAAAAAAAACATCCGACCACATCACACCCCTGCTCAAACTCCTTCACTGGCTCCCCATCCCCCAACGCATCCAATACAAAATTCTGTCTCTCTGCTGCAAATCCCTGAACAACTGCGCTCCTGCCTATCTCTCCAACTTACTTCACCCCTACACACCTTCCCGCTCCCTCCGCTCTGCCTCCGACCCTCTCCGCCTCCACATCCCTCGCACCAAACTCAACACTTTCGGCTCCCGCTCCTTCTCCGTCTACGGTCCATCCACCTGGAACACTCTCCCACTCTCTCTTCGTCAGAAACACTCTCTCTCCTTCTTCCAGTCCGCTCTCAAAACTCACCTCTTTCAACAGTTTTAGCACTATATCACCACACTCTCCACCCCAAGCTGACCGTCGTAATGTATTTCACTATTTGTGGTACGTGAGTCATTGTCTAGAGCGTGCGCATGCGTGCGCGAGTTGTGAGTGCGCGCTTAGAGTTATAATTATTATAAGATAAGCGCATTAGAAATACCGGAATTATTATTATTATTATTATTGCTTGTTCGATGTTAATCCGTTTTCATAGACCCGTTTACAGGCCGAAACTGTAATAAGTTGTGAAGACGTCCCGTTTAGTTCCGCGACATCATGCCGTAATAGTTTGTCTATTTTTGTGTCTGTTCAGTAACAATTAATACGAAACATACAAGTTTCTTCTTTCTTATCTTTAGATATGTTCGAAAGATGAGAAGGAGGGTGAATCTGAATTGCGAGGGTTCCAGGTACAGACCGAGGATATGATATATCATTTGCCCGAAGTAGAGGACGTCACATGGGCTGAAGCAACCGTCATCACTGGCGCCCTGGACCACAACAGACTGGGAATCCGAGTCTTAAATTGACATGTCGTTGCTTTAGGGAGCCATTGTGACAGATGAGGGATCAAAACCAGAAATACTGTCCAGGATTGCACAGACAACAACAGCACTGACAAGATTGAAGACCATATGGAAGGACAGAAACATCACACTCTGCTCCAAGATCCGACTGATGCGCTCCTTAGTCATCTCAGTGTTTTTGTATGCCTGCGAGTCATGGACCCTCACAGCAGACCTTGAAAGGAGGATACAAGCCACTGAAATGAGATGTTTTCGAAGGCTGCTTGGCATTTCATACAGAGATCACGTCACAAACGTGGAAGTGGGAAGCAGAATTAGGCAAGCCATCGGGTCATATGAAGACCTATTAGCCATTGTGAAAAAACGCAAACTGAAGTGTATGGGCATGTCACGCGTTCAGCAGGGCTTGCCAAAACAATCCTGCAAGGCACTGTGCAAGGAGGAGGAAGGAGAGGAAGACAGAGGATAAGATGGGAGGACAATATCTCAGAGTGGACAGGACTGAAGCTGCGCGATACGCTAAGAATGGCAGAGAACAAAGAGGAATGGAGAGAGCTGGTTGCCAAGTCAGTGGTGCCCCAACGGTCATCAAGACTACGGGATATAGATAGATAGTATTTATGTTTGATTTTCAGTTATTTTCTTCTTGTTTATGTCCCATGTGAGACTGTTAGACCAACCTTTACTTTTGCTTTTTCATGAAAAAAAATTATGTTTTCGTGTTTTAGTACATTGTCATGAATAACGTTGAAGATGAAGAGGATGGAACTTCATTAAAAATAAGCATATACGGAAACATTTTAAAGCCGTGCCCCGTAAGTTACATTGTGAGAACTTCACTTGGTCAGTACGTGGTTTCCTGGCTGGTGCTGATGCTGTGCAATCTACTTCCACTGCTTTGTTTAATACCCACCAACATCAATAATCGTGTCATTGTCGATAATATTGCATTTACAATCATCTTTACGTCACACCGTGATGCACGGGGCACTACAGCACACCTTAACTTTCAATGGCCAAAGTGAGAAAACGGAACAAATCACAGCTTTTTCAATGATGGTATACGATTTTAGGGATATCTAGCCTTCTTAAACGCAGGAGCTGAACAATCATATATGCAATTTAATATTTGACAAGAATTCAACATTTTGGGTACCAACTCTGGAGAGCAACTCATTTACATTTGATCTGCTAACTTGGATAGTAGATTTGGCAGTTGTGTGTGACGCATTTGTGCTAAATTTGATCGTAGATTAGATCTGTCAGATGTGTGTGAACTTGCATGTACGCTGACCCCGTAGGGTTGTGAGAGTCAGTGAGAGACGCCTCATTGATGTAATCTGACAAGTACTAGCAGCAGTTTTCAGGGGGTCAGGTAGGGGGGTGGGGGGGGGGGGGGGAAAGAGACGTTTCTAGATAGACTTCAGAAAAGTGTACTAATAGCCTGCGCGAGAAATTCTTTTAGATACTCAGTAGCGGGACATGCTCACATGTAGGAATAGAATCACCCATAATTTCAGCCTGTAAACACATAAAAACTGATATTACCACGGGAAAGAGCGCATAAAAATGTGTGGTCGTGCAAACTTTCAAAGGTCTACCTTTTATATTTTATTAAAAATCACAACTTGATTTGGCAAAATGAGACGATTTGAGCATGCCATAAATGGCTAACTTTAGGGTCGAATAACTACATAATCTCTTGACTGACAATATCTCCACTTGCTGTACTGATTAAACCCAATGCCTACACTCGCGCTCTTTCTAGTGAAGCACGCGTTGCATTCTTGCCGGACCCCGACTAAAGTGGCGAAGCCAAATAAACAAGATGAGGATTTATTTCCAAAGTCTACCGTATTGTTTGGACCTCACATGCTTTTTTCTTTTATGAACATTCAGAGTTGTTCATATTTTTCAGCTTATCCTTCTGATCCATTTCCCTTCTCTCTAAGCCAATTGTTACGTGGTAGTTGTAGTCGTGGTATGATGCAATCACACTAGACGCAGGCGAGTAGGGTTCTTGTAAAAAAAAAACTTCACTCATTTGCAGCTCGTCACATGTGGCACAAGGTTGTAGACCACACCAACAATATTTTATTGCAGGGATGCAATCTCCGCACAAATACATCCACAAATGCACCAACACTAATAAACTGTCTCATATACAATGCATTAACACTTTTGACACACTGCGTCTCTCATACAATGTACATCCATATTTCCTAAACCGTCTTTTATACTATTACAGATTTCCAGAACAATCCAGCAAATCCACACAACTCAACCAATCAGAAAAGAAAACGTAACCAAAACTCATTAATATTCATTTAAAAAAAACACTCTAGAAATAACTACAGCTTTCGACTAACACCTATGCGTATTCCATACAATGTTACGAAATGTTCCCAACTCTTTGACGTCATATTTGAGGTCACTAGAATATTAACGCCGTTTCGAGAACGTTCTAGGTCAAACGAGGTCGGACTATAGCAACAATGTAACGAAAAGACGCGTCATTTTAGCTATACAACAGAAATCGATTGCAATTCTCCAAGCAAAAGAAAATGAATTCTACTAAACAAAGGTACGTAATTCTTATCGAAAATAGATTAAATGAATATCGAATCTTTCCTGTAATCAGCGCACACATGCTCTTAAAAGAATAACACAAGCACAAACGTAACATCCCCCTCCTCCCCCCCCCCCCTTTTTAGAACAAAATGTCACATACTTTTTTCTCAAATCTCAAAACACGGTTGTGGCTGTGTCAAACTTCACAGAACAATAAACATTAACAATCTCACATCAAAACTTAAATAAAATAAACTGCTCTGTAATAAATGTCTCACAGTTCCTTTAAACTGTCCTGGGCAAAGAAAAGAAATGTTCCTTTAAACTGCTCTGCTCACTTAATCTGCTCAAAAATTCTGCGAACCCAGGATAGACTGTAACTTAATGTCAATATTCTGCAAGAGCATCGCCCATCTCATGATACGTGAGTTTGTGAACTTGGCAGAATTCAGATAGTTCAAGGGTTGATGGTCCGTCTGCAGCAAAGATGGTTCTCCATGCAGGTACAGTTCAAACCTCCTCACTCCCCAGATGATGGCTAGGCACTCCTTTTCGATGGCAGAGTAGTTCTGTTTGGCTCGGGTCAACGTTTTGCTGGCGTAGCTCACTGGGTGGAGTCTCCCGTCATCCTCCTGAATTAGTATGGCACCCATTCCGTCGTTGGAGGCGTCGGTCCTCAGGACGAAGGTCTTCGATGGGTCGGGGAGGTGTAGAACGGGCTTCTCGGACAAGATGTCACGAACCGCCTGGAATGCTCGCTTTTGGGCCTCCTCCCATTTCACATTGTTGGGTTGTCCTTTCTTCAGCAAGTCAGCCAAGGGTGCTAGGACAGCTGCGATGTTCGGGATGTACTCTCGGTAGTAGTTCGCCAGGCCCATGAATGAGCGAACTAGTGTCTTCGTAGTAGGTCGTGGGGCATCCCTGATATTTCTCACGTTGTCGTCATGTAGCCCTTTCAAGCCTTCGCTTAACCGGTGCTCGATGAAGTCTACGTTGTCGGCCCCAAGAATATGAATGGTGAAATTCGCATCTGACAGACGTTGGAACAGCTCTCGAAGGGCCTTGAGGTGATCTCCCCAGGTCTCGGTTTGGATCAAGATTTCGTTCCAGTGAAAGACCACATTCTGCATATCTTTTAGGATTTTTTTCAGTCCTCTCTTCAAAGTGGAACTACTGTTCACCATTTCAAAAGGCATCTTCAGGAACTCCCAAGACGGTCGTCGGGTATGACAAACGCTGTCTTTTAGATATCTTTCTCTGCAACCTCGATTTGCCAGCACCCTTTGCTTAGGTCATTTTGAAGAAGAATCGGTCTCCATTGACCTTCTGGACATTTCTTTCGCTGTGGACATGGGCTCTGGGTCAAATACAATTAGCTTATTGAGTTTACGGTAGTCCACACACACCCGGTTGGATCCATCTGATTTCTTCACGATGACTACTGGGGACGCATTTGGCGACTTGGACTCACTGATGACTCCCAGGTCCAACATCTCCTTGATGTCTTTTTCTTCAGTTTTTCCCTCGTGTTGTAAGGTAGTCGACATGGCTTACTGTGAACAGGCTCGTTTGACGTCAGATTAATTTCGTGCTGGATGGTGTCTTTTGTCCCCGGGTCAGGTGTAAACCGATGCTTGAACTCCGTAGTTAGAACTCTCAGCTCTTCGTGTTGTGCCTGGGTCACGTTTTGACCAAACTGGATGTCTTCAACACCCTCTTTGTGGCGGAGTTCATTTAGGTCAAACAGGTTCTCGTCGTCTAGTCTCTCGTCAGCCAGACGCACCGATGCCGCTTGTTGTGGTTTGTCCTGACGACCTCTCTCGATGTACTTCTTTAGCAGATTCGCGTGGCAAGTCTTCACCTTGTTGTTGACCTTGACTCTGTAGTCGTTGATGCCAACCACTGTGTCAACCACGTACGGTCCCTTTCACTGCATCAGGAGCATGTTGTCGGTGGAGAGAAGAACCAACACCTGGTCACCTGGCTGGAACCGTCGAGGTTTGGCTCTACACAAACACATGAGAAAACACACACACACACACACACACACACACACACACACACACACACACACACACACACACACACACACACACACACACACACACACACACACACACACACAACACACACACACACGCGCGCGCGCGTTTTTCGCCAAATGTACGTACGACAGCGCGGTTAGCGTAGCTAGGCATGACGTAATGTTTATCCTGTTACTTCACTGTCAGAGTGTGATGTGTGCCCACCTAAGTTCGTCATTTGCCTGCTACGGAACATGCTCCGACCAGCCCCATATCAAAGTCTTCGTATTTGCAATACGGCAGACAAAAATGAGTCGTATATTGCTTTACTCTGACAATAATTTGATGTAGATAATGCTGCCGGTCATGCAGACGGTAACTTCACGAAAGATCTTACATTAAAAGTCCATCATGTATACACATTCAACAAACCACGTAGCTGATGCCTCGATAGTGTGAAGTAAAACACGACGTGTATCCTCAGACAAATTCGTTTTCTTTCAGCTAAAATTTCTGGTAGTGTTGCTAGCTTTTGTTTGCTGGTAACAGCAAGGAGTAAAATCCGTGGGACAGACACATTTAGGTCATAATTAAATGGCGCTTAAATTTTTTAAATTTCAAGATATCAAAATGCGATGCCACAAAGATGTTATCTGAATTATTTGATAATTTTCGCATCACGATTAATAACTAAAATTTCTTATTGACTGTAACAGGAAAGAACGTGGGACACGCACCTTTTGGTACCCTAGGTCATAGACGCATCTAAATTAAAATAAAATAAAATAACGATACCTTTGGCCACTTTTTAATTCCTTGCATCTAAGCTTTGGTCAGTGCTTCTCTTAAAATCCTATTTGCGTGAATGTACCTACCCAAATCATAATTATAGCAGTTTAAAGTCGCCGGACACGAATCTAGGCTTTTTTTTTCAAAAGCGTCTCTGGCGTGATCAAGCTAGGTCAGAAGATTTCAGTTTGATTTCTTTTACAAAAATAGTGAAGGAATGAAAACAAATACGTTAATGGAAGCAGGAGTTTGCTGTACGGACCCTAGTAGACCCTCGGGAGGTCAACAGAACCATTGTACCTTCGGGTATAATAGCACATTCTACATTTTAAAAAAATCTGCACACTGGTTGTCTCCCTCGATTTGCTACCACTGATCAGCGGTAACGAATCGAAGGAGCAAACCAGTGTGATCTGTCTGTGTCACCCAACTCACAGGTGATGAGTTGACAAAGGTGTTGTCGTGCCATGTGCATCAAGGTATATTATTTATTTTTCATGTTGACTAGATCCATATTCTTGTACTGAATTCTGCCGTGTATATACTGTCCTCAGTTATCTCACTGGCGTTGCTACTTTGTGCATTGCTAACCATATTGACGACACAACCGCCTGTGACCCAAGACTCACGTCCTCAGCGAGTCTTCTGTGCGCCAGAACATGTCGGCACGCCGCTGACGGCAACGATCGATCGACTGCGATTGCAGGTTTAGGTTTTGACTGCCTCTGAGAAAGAAGTGGAATAGACGAAAATGGACCGCAAACAAATTTCAAGAGGCGTGTATCCTCCTGGATCTCTGCTTATAGGGGCACGATTGTCTATGCTTCTTATACATAATTATGATGAGTGAGACTGCTTACATGTATATTAGGTATTAATATTACTGCAGATTCAGGACTGGTCAAACGTCTCATCACTATCAGCAAGTGGCAAGTGGCAAGTAATGAGAACCTGTGCCTCTTGCAAATGTGTGGAGTTTGCAAGAAAACGAAATTAGTTTGTTCGCCTGCTGTAAATAGAGCCACCAAGTGGTAGTGCCCAGTGAACTATTTGGCTGTCTCTAGCGGTTTTTTGTTTTTGTTTTGTGTTGGTCGTGGTGGTTCCTACAGAAATGAATGAATTCCCACAGAAATCACCACGACCAACAAAAAACAAAACAAAAAAAAAACGAAACAAAAACAAAAACACAACAACAAACAAACAAACAAACAACAACCAAAAAATGCTACCGACAGCCGAAGGGTTCATTGCGTTCACGAAGGGAGATAAATTGACCTTGATGGCTCGAGAGCAGAGCTTTATTAGCTCGACGCTGACACATATTCTTTTTCTTCGTTTGACAATCGTTCGTAATGATTCAGTTGTTTGCCGCCCTCTATTTATTGTTTGGGATGAAGCAGTTTAACCCCTTCCCTGCCACTGTACGTACGCTGCACGTACATTTTTGCTTTCTGAATCGTGAGCCATTCAACGACCAGAAACCAACACCGTCCGACACACATGGATACAAACTGGTCTCAGCAAGAGGCGGGGGCTCCTGAGGATCTAAGTCTCTTGCTGTTGAAATCGTGTTCACTTTATCTCGGCAGTGAAGGGGTTAAAGTTCTGTCGGTTGAGCTCATGTCGAAATTTTGCCTCGATTTATCGTGGACTGAGCTACTTTGTCAGATGTCGTTAATACAATATAGCTATGTGTTCTATTACGGTCGATTTTTCATAGTATTTTAGTCTGTGTGGCTTTGTCACTGTCTGGACTGCTTTAGACGACATTTAATATGTCTGTTCTGACAAACACAAGTGTGCCAAAGCGAGACACTTTGTTAACTCATTCAGCCCGACGCACGTATTTCCCAAATTTTGGAGGCGTCATCTAATGACTATGCACCTGTTGCAGGAGATGGGTCGACCATGATAATTCAAGGGTAGTGCCAGATTAGCTAATCTGGCACTACCCTTGAATTATCATGGTCGACCCATCTCCTGCTGTAGTGTGTCAGGGCTGAATGGGTTAATGGTTTCATTTTCTATCGCAGACAATCGGCGTTTGATTATTTACTTGTGGCTCTGTTACACAGCTTAAGTTTCGGTTGCTGCTAATCACTGGCCATTTATTTGTTTATTTGGCTTGTATCTGTCGCCGATCAGCATGGCCGGAGGTCATTTCTATTCCGACTGTGCACACAGGTTTGAAAGAAAGCGAACTGTGGGCCCACCCGGTTCCGGAGTAATGTCGCAGGGATACGCTTAACCCATTCAGCCTTGACGCACTACAGCAGGAGATGGGTCGACCATGATAATTCAAGGGTAGTGCCAGATTAGCTTGGCGCCTGTCGGCGCCAAGCTAATCTTGCACTGCCCTTGAATTATCATGATCGGTCCATCTCCTGCAACTGGTGCATAGTCATTAGATGACGCCTCCAAAATTTGGGAAATACGGCCGTCGGGCTGAATGAGTTAACCCCCTTCTTGCAAGTGGACGCAGATGGTGTTTATGATGTAAATTAGACGCAAAAGAGGATACAAAGTGGGTATTATTTTATTATTTTATATTATTTTGTTTTGCTATTTCAACACACAGTATCTGCTGCTGCGTTACTACAACTTAACCCTTTTGCTGTCGGTAGCGCTATTTGTTATGGTGATTCCGGCAGTGTCTGAATAAATACAAAATAGCTTTTCTGCGTTTCTGGGTTTTAGCTTGGAAAATCCTAAACCATTTACATGTTTACTAACTCACTAAAATCACACGTACCCAGTTATAAGTACAGTACGTGTATGTGTGTGTGTGTGTGTGTGTGTGTGTGTGTGTGTGTGTGTGTGTGTGTGTGTGTGTGTATGTGTGTGTGTGTGTGTGTAGACGAAAGACCTAAAACGGGTGACTGTCTTTACCATCCTTATGGAAACTGGGTATGTGTATAATTCTGGGTTTCCAAGTCAGACACCCATTTTTTCTGAGGGTTGTTTCTGCATTGTCTTGCGGTAAAGATTCATAAAAAGTAAAAAAATCCGTTTTTCTCATTTTGGCGTTAACACATGCACTTTTGTGTTTAACAGACACGCCGGTAGTGTGTGTTTGAAAACTTGTCCCTCCCAGCAATGTGTGTGTGTGTGTTGTGACACAGAACCCTGAAAATGAGCGTGTATGTATTACATCACCCTTCTCAGCTAGCTATAAATAACTTCATAGCTGATATGGGTCAGGGGGGATATTTTGTTGTTTTAGGGAGTAAATTGTTTATGTTTCTACAGAATTAGGTTTGTTATTTGAGGGTGTGGTTGTTTTGTTAAAAAAAAAGTGTTGAGTTGTAATGTACTTCCGGGGTGATGTGGAGAAAGGTGATGTCTAGTGGCAGATTTGAGATTCATGTATACGTTCACCAGGGACTTAGCCTATACGTTTTCTACGTTTGTTTCCATGTCAGATGAAGAATATTTGATCTGAAACGTCGTTCTTTGTTTCTATTTTAAAGGGTTTTTCGCCACTATCTTCTGTTTTAGTTTGACTTAGCCTATAATTATATTCGTGCGCCGGTTGCTAAGAAGTGAAGTGATTGTATGAGTGCGCATTGTAAGAGAGGACGTTTAGACTTTGGGTGAGGCTGCTGTTGTCTTTTGTCCTGCCCGACCTTTTGGTTGAACCTGTTGCTTTATTTTGTAGGTTTGTCGATGTTATCAATGCCGCATCTCCTTTTGGATTGTATGCACAAATTGATTGAATGGAAATGACGTCACAGAGTCAGCGTCGTTTCATGCGTCGTCTGCACCAGTCAGTCGTTTAGTGCAGTTAAAAGAGTGCAGGCTTGGATGGGCCATTTTCTGATGTAATAGTAAAGTATTATTTGTGTGAATGCTGTCCGTTTGAAGGAAGGTTGATTGATTGTACATAGCTTAACGTCCCGACAGCAACAAGACTTTCTCAGGACGTGCCTGCACTGCTAGTGACAAAAACTCAACAGAATATTGAATGTATGTCGCCAGCCGGTCCAATACGTTAAATAAAACCTACGACATGGGGCCTAAATAAAGCTAAGACCATTTAGCAACACACATCGAATATCAAGAGCCACAGGCAGCGCAGACAGTAGGGAGAGTTTAAAAAAGGAAAATGCAGGTGAATGGACCAAGGGTAGACAGAAACACATGCCCCCGGAATATAGAGAAAAAACCCACCCTGTGGGGCTGACCAGGGTGCCCCTGGGAACTAAAAAGTCCCCCAGGGCAAGGACTGGAAAGTCGAGTGTTGAGGGCAGACCGGTTGGGGGTGTTTCAGGAAAGGACTGGAAAGTCGAGTGTTGAGCGAAGCCCGAGAGAAGGCGAGGATGGGAACAATATCCAGCACTATACGTTGGAATAGATGCATATCAGTTACGACATGCTTGTAAATTAAAACACTTTTAACCCCACCCGGGTCTGCCCTGGGGGACTTGGGTGGGGTTAACTACTTTTTATTTCCCAGGGGCACCCTGGTCAGCCCCACAGGGTGGGTTTTTCTCTCTAATTCTGGGGCATGTGTCTCTGTCGGCCCTTTGTCCATTCACCTGTATTTGACTTTTTAAAACTCTCCCTACTGTCTGCACTGCCTGTAGCTCTTGATATTGGATGTGTGTTGCTAAATGGTCTTAGCTTTATGTAGGCCCCATGTGTTAGGTTTATTTAATGTATTTGACCGGCTGGCGATATACATTCAATGTTCTGTTTAGTTGTTGTTTTTTCACAAGCAGTGCAGGCACGTCCTGAGAAAGCCTTGTTGCTGTCGGGACGTTAAGTAATGTACAATAAAACACTTTTAACATTAAGAAAAGTTGAGTTAAAAGAGGTTTTAAAACAGTTTTCATAAAAACTTTTGCCCGACACGCTTCTAAAAACAACATTTTCTTAGTTTTAAACCTTGTACCGCGCCATAAACGCCACGATTGCTTTTCAGTCTTAGCTGTCCTATAGTGTGGAATGTGGGACTTTGCCAACTGGATCCATCTGGTGCACTCCAAATGAGTATTTGTGAGTGGTTTGACGTGCAACTCAGTGTGCGCCTCTGAAATGACCTACTGATTCCACTGATAATGAAACTCTTTCATTCATAAGAGTGCATTGAGCAGCTCTATAAGCCAAAAGTGATGACCCCCTCTCCCCCACCCCCCCACCCTCCCCTCCCCCCCCCCACCCCCCGCCCCGCCCCCCACACACACACACACTTCTCCCCCCCCATACCCCCTTACAACCCCACTCAAACAATCATAATAGTAAAATCAACCAAAGGTATCTTTAGTGAGGTATTTTCACTGTAATCCCAGTTTTGTGTGAGAGGCACCCACTTTTGGGGTAAACACCCATTTTTTTTCCATCCAGTGGCTCTGTTTCTAGAAAATGTCTATTTTATTTTAAGTTGTAGAGCTTAGTTATAAGGTGAGTTCTAAACATTGGCATCAACTCCAGAGCCCTAGAATAAATAGAAATATGGGAACCCATTTTCACATAAAATGGTAGGTCACCCAGTCTGAGGGTTTTGTGTTCATGTGTGTGTGTGTGTGTGTGTGTGTGTGTGTGACGCACCCATTAAAATACCGAGGCACGTAGGCCTATTGACACAATGAAACTCATTAGCGTGAATAAACGAGTGACAAAGTGAAAAACAAACACATTTAAAGCGAAATTCAAAACAGACTGTCTACATTTACTTTGTTGCACAACACTGCCTTTTTGTGAAAAGCGAGATTTTCATTGTAACACAGTGACAATTTTGCTTTTTAAAAAAATGGCCATTCTGTCTTTTGTCACCAGAGAACAGGATAGCTTTAAATCAGGATTACTATTTGTATATTTGTTTATGGGCCGTCTAAACACGCCATAGGAATACGGTCATTAATCGAAGACCAACACACACAGGCTTGTATACGGGGATTAAAAGCACGGGTTTTCGCAACACCATTATAAATTTTCAGTGGTTTCATGACAAAACAGCGCATACAACGACAGAAGTGTCAGACGAAAGTTCTACCTGCACCCGTTGCGTAACTGAAATGACCGCGTTAGTTTAAGGGTAGTACCTTATGTCGTGGCGCCTTCCAAGGCGCCAGGCTATCACGCACTACCCTTGAACTAACCCGGTCATTTCATCAACGATTATGAAGGAAGCTGCAGACATTTCAATGTTTAATTGTGCCTTAGGCTTTCTGACTCAACATATATTCAAAAGTGTTCAACCCATCGCGCGTGATCAAGCTGTAAGAAAGTTACGAAACTAGGAAGTTATGAAATGTGATTTGAATCGACCACCATATATACGTTAAGAAATGTGGATTTAATCATCATTATAGCACACGTTGATTTCGACGAAGCAGACAATCACGACGAGATTAGACGATGCAGAGCAATTGTCGAACGGTTCGGATGTGACATTAGAAACAGCCGTCACACAACAGTCTTCAGTATGTCAGATAAAGATTTAAGAGAACATGTCTCTAACAGTTCGGGTGTGACATTAGCTACATCCACCACAAAACATTGTTATACGAGTTCGGAGGCGATGTTAGTTTCAGATATTGCAGAACACTTTTCTAATGGTTCTGAAGTGACGATGCAGGAGTCAGAAAACTTCTTGTTGCAAGTGTCCCTGTGGTTGTGGAAAATCTGTCCGCCTGTCATTTTTGTCCTGGGGACTTTTGGCAACGTAATGACGATTGTGGTGTTCCGTAGGATGAGTGCCAGGCAGTCTGCTGCCTCCATGTCCTTCTGCTTCATCGCACTTGCCGTGTCAGACCTTGTGTTTCTTACTTTCGGGCTAACTCGGCACTGGATCATTTACACGTTCGGACTTGATATTAGAACTGTCAGCAATGTTACGTGCAAACTATCGGCATTTATTATCTTAGCTGCTGGGTTTACGTCAACATGGTTAGTAGTCATCATGACGATGCAAAGATTGACGTCAGTGATGTGGCCTCTTAGAGTTGACGTTATTTGCACACGAAAGAAGACTAACGTCAGCGTTGCCGTCGTTATAATAACTTTTGTACTCTACAATGCGACCCATCTTTACTCCTATGAAGTCGTCGCTTCGCCAAACTCTGAAAGATGTATTGTTCCTACCGAGAAAGAAACATTCTTCTTCGAGGTCCATGTACGACAATGGTTTAATTTGGTGATTAGTCCTGTTCTACCGTTTAGTATCTTGGTCGTCTGCAACGTGTTGTTGGTGTGGAAAGTGGCGAAGTCCGTGCCGACAGCCCGCAGGGCTGTCGGCAAGAACATCACCACTTTCCAACATGATGTCAGTTCGGCCCACGTCATTTCTCGTCAGAGAAAATTTGCGTCACTTACCGGCACCATCATAGTGACGTCAACAATGTTTCTCGTACTCGCTTTGCCATTTCCTCTCTACGTCTTATGCACAGAAGGATTATTGATTTTCAGTTCTCCGGACAAGGAAACTAGTTGGCTGTTTGGCACAATTTTTCTTCTCATGATATACGCCAGAAGCGCTGTTAATTTTTACTTGTACTGTCTGAGCGGTACGAAGTTCAGACAAGGATTCAAGGGACTGTTTTGCCAGAGTGAAAAGCAGCGTGTCTGTCATATCGATGGCGAGTCGGGTTTCTGTTCAATAAGGCAGGCTGAATGCAACTTCTGACTTTGCATGCCTGCAGTTTTAGAAGTTAAATCCTTGACTGCAGTTAATAGTCCGATCTCTTCGCATGTTGAGTACCGATAAATCTGAAACTCACCTGAGTGATTCTATGGATCTCATGCCCACTTCAGTTTTGTTCACCGAAAAACGCTTTAGTGGAGAACCTCTCTCAGCCTTCGAACCTGTGCTAGAGGATGAGGTCAGAAAAGTGATCACAAACACTGCCCCCAAAACTTGTGAGTTAGACCCCATACCCACTCCCTTGTCGTACGAGTGCCTGGATGAAGTGTTGCCTGCCATTACACAAGTCATCAACAACTCTCTCTCCACTGGTATTTTTCCTGAAAGCTTCAAGACTGCACTTGTGAAACCCCTATTGAAGAAACCATCTTTAGACCCAAATGTACTGCAAAAATATCGCCCAGTTTACAATCTTACATTTCTATCAAAGATTCTTGAGAAAATTGTCCTTGTTCAAACTTTAAAGCATGTCAACTGTAATAGTCTGTTCAGTGTATTCCAGTCTGCATATCGTCCCCATCGTAGCACTGAAACAGCTTTGCTGAAGATATTCAATGACCTGCTTTGTGCTTTGGACGGGTGTAAGATCACAGTCCTTGCTTTGCTGGACCTGTCCAGTGCGTTCGACACTATTGACCATGAAATTTTGCTGTGCCGTCTTCAATCTGTATTTGGCATTGAAGGCACAGTCTTGGCATGGTTTAGTTCATACCTGACTGAACGATCCCAGATTGTTCCTGTCGACGGCTGTCGTTCTGAGCCATCACCTCTTCGGTTTGGTGTACCCCAGGGCTCGGTCCTAGGACCTGTATTGTTCTTACTGTATGTTCAGCCCCTGTCCGACCTGATTTGTAGTCGCTCCATTTCCCATCATGCATTTGCAGATGATACGCAGATGTACAAAAGTGATACTGTCGAGCGAGCTGTGAATGCCGTCCAAAGTATAAGCCAGTGCATTGACCATGTCAAATCATGGATGACCACCAACAAACTGATGTTAAATGATGGCAAAACTGAAGCAATGGTGGTAGCTAATCCAAGATTATCTTGCCTTTACCGTCATCATTGTCTGTGGATGGAACACTCATTGGCTTCTCTGCGAGTGTGAGAAACCTGGGTGTTACACTTGACAGCGAGTTATCTATGTCACAGCATGTCAGTGCAGTGTGTAGATCCGCTTATCTGGAACTTCGTCGTATTAGTTCAGTTCGTCACCTGCTGACCGTGGAAGCCACTAAAACACTAGTTTGTGCATTTGTGCTGTCCAAGCTAGATTATTGTAACTCTTTGCTTTGTGGCTGCCCTCAGTATCTCATTGATCGCCTCCAAAAAATTCAGAACAATGCAGCCCGGCTTGTTGTGAGAGTCCGTAAGACTGAGCATGTCACACCCATCTTGAAGTCCCTTCACTGGCTACCTGTGTCCTCACGTATTCAATACAAAGTTATGTCAATCTGTTTTAACTGCCTTTCAGGCACCAGCCCAGAATACTTGTCCTCTTTGCTGCATGTGTATACACCCTCTCGTGAGCTCCGCTCCTCTTCTGATAAACGGAAGCTGTGTGTACCTTCTGTCCAAACTAAAACATTTGGTCAGCGCACTTTTGTTTATCAAGCCCCAGTGTTATGGAATACACTTCCTCTTGAGGTCGGAAACAGTGAGTCTGTCTCTGACTTCAAGAGGTCGTTGAAAACTCACCTCTTCAAGCTTTACTTTGAATGACTGCCAGTGTTTGATGCCTTAGTTGTAGTTCTGCAATCCTCCTTGTTTAGACTGAATGTTAATTAGAATATAAATTATTATGTATGTATTGTTGTTTAGTTTATTGTAAAAGTGGTGTGTTCGGGCATTGTGCTTTGTTTGTTATGTGCATATGTCATTGTATTTTATTTTTGTGTACAGATTGTAAAGCGCTTAGAGCTTTTGAGTAAGATTAAGCGCTATATAAATACT
This sequence comes from Semisulcospira habei, assembly GCA_036245525.1. NCBI lineage: Eukaryota > Metazoa > Mollusca > Gastropoda > Semisulcospiridae > Semisulcospira > Semisulcospira habei. Next base: position 96,795,894 of record BTPG01000002.1, read on the forward strand.
CATTATTATTATTATTATTAGTGCAAGAGGTATAGATCTTCATGAGCCCCCCCCTCCCCCGCAGTTGCAGGGGCTCATGAGGATCTGTACCTCTTGCTGACAACAATTTGAATCCATGTTCTTGGGAATGCTAGGACATTTTGGAGTTGAATTGACTAAAAATGCATAAACGCAGCCTGCATCAGCTGGCACTGAATGGGTTAGAGCAGATTTAGACGTGAGTTGTGCATTTTGAAGTCGTCTTTCCGACATTTTGAACAGTTGTAGTCCTCCATCCGATGAGCGGATTCAATTTGGTTTACGTGGTAACCGCACTTCAATATAGTCTCTTAAACCCTGGGAGATTTAGTTTTCTGACCATACATAAACAATTGAGAATATTTTATAACAAATTTACAGAATTAATTGTTTGAGCGTTCAGCTGAGGCAGAACCCGTTATTTGCTGCTTGTGCGTTTGATTACTTGTACACATGCATATTTGCATACTTTCACTTTTAATGTGAAATAGTCAGAATCTTTAAAGATACTTTTGAGCTGCTGTGTTTGCCTACGAAGATACCAGTTTATTAGTATGTTTTAGAAACTGTTTTTTGCATTTTGCATATGTCCAGACAAGGTCAAAGGTCGCAGTAGTGTTTAAATACCTGTAACGATACATTACACACAAAATTTGCTCACAGAAGCAGTTCATGCGTGTGTCTCAGGACATGTAGGATGACGTTATACCTATCAAACATTTGATCAAGGATGAGGTCAAATAAAGGTTAAAGGCAATACATTCTGTACTGACAAATTTAACATCGGAATTCTCTCGTAAACTATAGAAGCCAGAGATTTAAACTTGACACAAGAATAGTTTGAGGTAAGACTTTATAAAATATATCATTATAGCTGACCTTTCTCAAATATCAAGGACACAAAGACAAAAACAAATGACATAACTCACCAGTTTTATAATTTGTCCAGATGCTACTACAATTTTATACATTTAGAGGTCAACCATGGATAACAAGTTGCTTTGAGAAGGCATTTATGTGCGTGCTTGGTTTATGGACTAGTCGGATAGGTCAAGGGAACAAGAGGTCAACACATACATAATAATGCATGCTTTCAGACAAACTAATAGTAATCTCAGGTATTTTAGCCAAAGTTTTAATCAAATTTTACTTACAAATAGTTTATAATAAGATATTATAATATAACAAGACATGTTCATGCACACTGCTTTGGTTGATTTCGCTGAAAGGTAATTAGTCAAGATATGGACTCGAAATACTTAAGTTTATACACTGTATTTTTTCCAGCTACGATTTGCAGGCGATATCAATGAAACAAGTTCAATGACTTGGCTCAGTCACATCGTTAAATTATTCCCTGTAAGAGAAACTGCGGCCATAAAGTGTTGCTAATCCCTACCGGTGAGGCCAAGGTCACGTCGGCCATACTTGGTTTTGGTCTGCTTGTGCAAAGTGTTTGATTCTATTCGACCAATTTGGTTCAAATTTGGTGAAATGATAGATATTAAACACAAAAATATTAATGTGCAAGAAATGCATCGGCCTGTGTAAGGTCAAGGTTGAGGTGGCCATCTTTGTTTTCACTTCATGTATTTTTGTTAGGGCAATATTTTTAGAACCATTGGACCTTACAAGATCTTTGATAAACGAAAGTGTACTTAACAAACTCAAGCCGTTGTCGTCAAGGCAAAGGTCACGGTGGCAATGTTTTTTTAAAAAAATCTTTTCAAACGAGATATTTCAAGAAAAAAATTGTATTTATTCCAGACTTGACATACCAATACACTATAAAACTGGAATTTTTTTTGTGCAGGAGTGATGCGCAATTTCCGTGAAGGTCAAGGCCGTGGCAATCATATTTGTTTCACATTGTGTATTCTTCTCATGACCATAATTATATATTGTGACCGTTAACTGGCTTTGACGGAAACACGAGCTAGTGATAGTACTTGTTACCAAAATGATAGTCCTTGGTAACTTGTAGTGTCATGATAGACAGTTAGGTTACTGCATGCAAGCAGTCATATTTGTTTAAGACCCATCTAGACCCTAAGTAATATCCAAACGCGTTTGACTGGTTTGCTTCAGATTTCCCATGGCAATAATTGTTTTAGGTGTAAAGTGCTTAGTGCAAGAAATGTATCATTACAGATGCAGGGTCACGGTCGTTGCAGCCATTTTGTATTGTACTGTTTTCATTCCCTGTTTTTTTTTTTTTTTTTTAAATCGCCATTTAACATGTTTTCTAAAACTGTCGGATTCTTTGTGCTCTCACTTCATGCACTGTTAGTATGAGTGTCTGTACATCTTTTTATCTATTTTTTTTTTTGGGGGGGGAGGGGGGGAGGAGGGTGGGGGGGGGTGGCCTCATAGCCACAGCTCTCTTTTGGCTGATGGCAGAAAGATGTGAGGGAGTGTGTGGGCATGACACGCTGTTAGACACGAACGTACTGCTATAAAGTTACTCTTTGTGTCGTTGCTCTTTGTCAAAGAAAACATATGTAATATATATCACCGTCATCAAACAAATTAGGATTTAAAACCGACTTAGACCTTCGATCGAAATTGTAATAAACAAAACGACAATAAAATTGTCTTTGTTGTGATCTTGACCTCAAAGCAGACCTCGTAACGTTTGTTGAAACTAAACTTTGGAGTAATGAATCAATTCACGCACAATCTGAAATAAAGTATTCTAAATGTGATAAAGAAACCATTAAGAGAATCGGTGGGAAACATATTAATGGAGATGACCTTGACATCATTGTCAAGGACTTTATAATATTATTGCAGACTTGTTCTTGTTCCAGAATATCAATCCACAGTATTTGTTATAAATCGCTCCGTTGGTTTCAGGAAATTGCCTGATAATACGGTCAATGTTGGAACCACTGTGACTTTGACCTTGAATTAAAAAAAAAAACAACTCTGGTATGACTTATCATGTTCTTTCTTCTACAATAGTATTCATTTAAACCATCAGGAAGCAGGTATGAAGAGCGGTTTAGAGAAAATGTTGTTGAAGCAGATTTAGACCATATATTTATTAGATACAGGCTGCGACCTTGACCTTCATTTTAGACATGCTGCTCTTAAATATCACAGTCCGTTTGGTTAATGACTATTTACCAAATACAATTGGAGTCAACCAAGTATACTGATTCTAGAAACAGTCTGTACAAATCATTACAGTTGGTTCTGGACATTAAAAAAACCCACTAGTTGTCACGGAAACTACATTTAAAACGGCTAAGCCGTGTTTCTGTTTCCACTTTCTATTGTAACACATACATATCTAAGTTATTTTGCATAACTCTGACCATTCAGACCATCCCTTGTGAAGAGTAAGCAATAATATGGGCTCTGTTACAAGTAATTAGCAACGCAGCAGCTGGCAACGGTCAGGACCAAAGTGCATGGTTTGTACAAACCTCAGCCAGCCTAGAGAACGGTTTGGATCTTTCATGATCACAATTTCTATATAATTTGACCCTCGAATGTAGTAATACATACATAAGTCTTTTTCGAGTTTAAATATGGTTGTCATGGCAACCGTATGAAGCTAAAACACGGTATGTACAAATTCACTTGTTCATCTTTTAAGCAGCCGTGTTTCTGCCGAGTAATGCAAATATACTGCTGTCAACGAAGGATCTGTGTTTGACACGCACAACTCGAGCAATTTTAAAGTTTATACCATAAACAAACAGCAATAACGTATTCTCTGTCAACGGTGAGTAAGTGCCCACCAGTAATTTTGCTTTTGTTTTCTATTTAAATGATGGACGACCTGAAATCCACGGTAAAGATTGGAAAATGTTACTTCTGTCCGACCCCCCAAAAAGTGGTATACATAGGATATCGCGACGGTCATATTAAATATTGGTTGCCATGTTAACATTAAGCGAAATCTTCCATACCCCCAGGTACGGAATTTTCTTCCGTCACGATTTTCTACCGCAGTGCAAAATTTCAGAGCAGTCGGCCCATAATGCATGATTTTGCCATAAGAGATCGGACTATAAGGGCAGTCGATTGTTTAACTCATTCAGTCCGACGGCCGTACATCCCAAATTTTGGAGGTGTCATCTAATGATTATGCACCAGTTGCAGGAGATGGATAGACCATGATAATTCAAGGGCAGTGCCAGAAAAGCTTGGCACCGACAGGCGCCAAGCTCATCTGGCACTACCCTTGAATTACCATGGTCGACCCATCTCCTGCTATAGTGCGTCAGAGCTGAATGGGTAAAGTGAAAGAGCGACTAATATTTTTAAAAAATCTTTTCAAATGCAGTTAACTCGGCATTGGGATATGACCAATGTCTAGGCACCTGGGCCTAAATTTGCTATTATATCCGAAGTGTTTGTTATAAGTGCAGCACTAGTATTTAACCTTCACCGTACGATCTAAGAACTTCACGATCCCTTGAATTTGGGTGACTTAGTCGTCCATGGTTTTCATATCGGCAGTCTGCCCTTTATCCTTATCTGTTGGATGTGGGCGCCTTAGGCGCCCATGGTTTTCGAATAGACAATGTGCCGTTTATCCTTATTAGTTGGATGTGGGCGCCTTAGGCACCCATGGTTTTCATTATTATAGGCAATCTGCCGTTTATCCTTATCTGTTGGATGTGGGCGCCTTAGGCACCCATGGTTTTCATTATTATAGGCAATCTGCCGTTTATCTTTATCTGTTGGATGTGGGCGCCTTAGGCACCCATGGTTTTCATTATTATAGGCAATCTGCCGTTTATCTTTATCTGTTGGATGTGGGCGCCTTAGGCACCCATGGTTTTCATTATTATAGGCGATCTGTCGTTTATCTTTATCTGTTGGATGTGGGCGCCTTAGGCACCCATGGTTTTCATTATTATAGGCAATCTGCCGTTTATCTTTATCTGTTGGATGTGGGCGCCTTAGGCACCCATGGTTTTCATTATTATAGGCAATCTGCCGTTTATCCTTATCTGTTGGATGTGGGCGCCTTAGGCACCCATGGTTTTCATAATTATAGGCAATCTGCCGTTTATCCTTATCTGTTGGATGTGGGCGCCTTAGGCACCCATGGTTTTCATTATTATAGGCAATCTGCCGTTTATCCTTATCTGTTGGATGTGGGCGCCTTAGGCACCCATGGTTTTCATTATTATAGGCAGTCTGCCGTTTATCCTTATCTGTTGGATGTGGGCGCCTTAGGCACCCATGGTTTTCATTATTATAGGCAATCTGCCGTTTATCTTTATCTGTTGGATGTGGGCGCCTTAGGCACCCATGGTTTTCATTATTATAGGCAGTCTGCCGTTTATCTTTATCTGTTGGATGTGGGCGCCTTAAGCGCCCATGGCTTTCTTTATATAAGCAATTTGCCGTTTACTCTGATCTTTTGGACGTGGGCGACTTAGGCGCCCATGGTTGCTGCATAGGCAAACCGCCGTTTATCATGATCTGTTTGATGTGGGCGTGTTAGGCGCCCACACTTTTCATATAAGCATGATCTGGTATGGTATAGGCACCAAAGCACCAGTGTGTTGCTTTGTTTCTGTGCCTCGGCTCTATTGCTGGTCAGCTTGGTTTTCCCGTGGCTGACGTGTACACCCTTCGCACAACTAACCATAACCGTGGTCGGCAATAATCATGGACTAAAGTTGAATGCAGTGAAATATTCACCTCCAACCCAATGATCGCATACAAAAGGCACAACTTGAGAGACATGCTGATCTCCTCAAAACTAAGCCGAGGCACAACGCAGCCCACTGGAAAAAAACAAAACAAAAGAAAAACCTGCAGTTAAAAACGTCATGAAGAAAAAATGTAACTCAATGAAATAAACGCAAACCCCAAACACGAAAGTTTAACTTCACAAACGCTAAATTTCAATACATGTAACATTATGAAAGTACCCGCGCAAAAGTCAAACAACATGCTGAACTAGAACTATCAATCTTAATCCCTATCATATATGGGAATAGGTTATAATCGGAGATCGAGATACGTACAGCATAACGCAGCATTACAACACGGTTTGATGCGGTGATGATCAGGAGAACCGGCATTTCAAAGCAAAACATGATCATCCACGCACACCTGAACTAGACATAACAATTCAGACTGACTGTCAGGGCCGCACTCCATTTTCTACAGCTGCGTATGCCAAACGCAGTGCTGCCAGAACATTGCGTATGTTCAGTTGCAGCCTCACAAAAGAAATCAGAGGTAATCGGAAAAATGTTGCAAGATAATGCCCGGCCAGTTATCGTCTGAGATCGTCCGAGACTGACGACATCGTCACTGAGAGTTCCTTGTAAGGATACCATGTCTCCGTCTGAAAGTATCAACACACACACACACACACACGCACACACACACACACACACACACACACACACACACACACTTACACACACACACACACACACACACACACACACATGCACACGCAAATCGTTGAATCGCTGATTCATGCCCGAACTTTGTCAAAGTGTCTAAGTGCAGTAAAAACGTTGCTGGTTATCTGAACTTTAGCAAAACGCAACTTGATCTAAGCAGCAGATGATGTGTTAGAAGGAAAGCCCGGGATGAAACATCATGATAATATAACAGTAACTGTGACGGTCTCTATCTTTGCTAAACGGCAGTAGGTTACGATAGCTAAAGCGCCTCTTTCCGCCACCGCTCTTGGCCGTGTTCCCAAACATTTTCGTGTTGATTGACTTTTATGGAAACTATTCATCATTCCAGCTAGAGTTTAGCCGGCAATGCTTAACGCCGCATTTCGTTATGACTAAAACCACCTGTTTGCGTTTAGTAAACTCGAACGCATGGAAAACTGCTTGCGGGACGATATGTTTGCACGTAAAATGCAGGTTTTTGTGTGTTTTTATACCTGTGCGATCCACAAGTTGTGTCACTCGCGTGTGTACGGCCGGCCGAATAATCAGATCATTGCACCCTATACTGTACGAGAACAAACGCATCTTACATCTTGCGGCTGCAGACACTGACTGCAAGTGCTACTGTTATTGTATGGGCGCCTAAGGCGCCCACGATCGTACGGTGAGGAACAACTACCTCAAGGCCTCTATAATGGTACAGGCGCCTTAGTCACCAACATCCGAAGTATCAGAATATTCACTTTATTTGTGTTTGTTTACATGCTTGTTTACAACTTACTCAGTGTTTTGTTATTGCCGTGCCATGGAGATATACATGCTTGATGGATACCTGAACTTTCATTCAAATGTTGCCAGAAACAAAGAAACATTGAGCAAAAAGCAAACAGAATGGGCGCCTTAGTTACCCAGACCATCGCTAAAGGTTATCTCAATCGCGGCCAGCCGCAACCGAATGCGTGTCGTAATCCGCGCATCCGGATGCGCGTCGAAAGCCGCGAATGAGTTAAAAAGCGTTGTCGATCTGTCCAAGTTCTTTTATGCCTAATCTTTATGTCAGAAAAAGTGATTTCTTCTCCAGTTGTTGTCATATCCGGTCTTGTTATATGCAAAGAAACTTAAAAAGGGCACGTACAGCACAATAATTATGTCCTTTTATTAGCACGTTTTTTGTCTTGGTTTATAATTTCTTATATACTAACGAGCAAAAAGAAATGCGACATTTTTGGAATCATCGGAAACATTTGATTCCAAATCGTGTCACATTTCATTTGCTCGTGAGTATATATGTGCCTTGCAACGATTAACTCATTCGAGATGTGCCGACTACGGATACACAGCGGTTCTCACACACACCGTCTGTTCCATCCAACTACACTGGATGCAGCAAGTAAGTTCTGCACCCAGTAGAACTCCTCTAAATCTCCAAGCTGGACAGGCTGAAAAGCGGCGTGGGCGCCATCACGTTTCCTCTGTAAAGTTCGACTGAACAGCGTCTAGCGATTGCAGTGTCTGTGGTCTAACCATCTCACTGTCAGACGTATCTCACGTTTGTTTGCTTCTACAATTTTAAAACCTGCACACTGGTTGTCTCTCTCGATTCGCTACCTCTGATCAGCGGTAAGGACCGAGGGAGACAACCAGTATGTTAATACCTGTTGTCATCTATCTCTCAGGCGTTTTTACATTGTCAGTAAGTGTACAATATTTATCTCTTACGTTAACTGGATCAATATTTTTGGTGAACAGACAATATACAGTAAATACTGTGGAACGCTGCGTGATGTCTCCTGTTATGTACGTGTGCTATATCTATCAGCGATCGCCTGGCCTATCTGGTTGTGATTTTGGTGACCCAACCGGACACACGTCCTCAGCGAATCCTCTGTGGGCCAAAACACTTTTCAATCAGCTGTGAATGATCGACCGCGATCGCACGTTTCGGCTCAGAAAGAAG
>BTPG01000002.1:96809260-96811760 GCA_036245525.1 Semisulcospira habei
ATGAGCGCCCACAGTGAAAGATCCATGCCTCTTGCTGAAACAGTTGTGCATCTATGGTCCTTTGACAGCTGAGGTGTTCGACGTTGAATTTACAATGGTTTAATCCTAAGACCGCATACCCCAGATTTTGGAGGTAATACCTGATGACCTTGTACCAGTTGCAAGAGTTGGATCGACCATGGTATTTCAAGGGTGCTACTCTTGAATTATCATGGTTGATCCATCTGCTGCTGTAGTGCGTCGGGGCAAAATGGATTAAAAAACACAATCTGTGTCCACTGGCATATAAAGGAATACAGCTTTGCATTGTCAAAGTATTAGGGTGCGTGGCTTTTACCGCCGAGAAGAAAGTTTTTCACCATGTGTATCAAGTTTTAGCATCGACCTATACTAAAATAATTTGTATATCATCGAGGTAACTGGCCAGCAAAATCACAAGAAAACAGTAAACCATCTTCTTACAAAACAATAAACAACTGCTACAATAACAAAAGTATAAATCAATAAATAAAGGAACTTAACAATGACAAAACAATAAACACTGTCAATAATTTTAACGAAATAACGCAAGCAAAACTAATAAGAAGAAAGACAGAAGCAAAAAACCAACCAACCAGCCAAACAAACAACAACAACAAAATTAAGCAGCCGACCGACCGACCGAACGAACGAGCGAGTGAACGAACGAACGAACGAACGAATGAGCGAACGAACAAATAAACGAACAAACGAACGAACGAATGAACGAACGAACAAACAAACCAATTCAACAAACAAAACAAACCAAAGAGCAAACAAGCAAGCATATGTCATCGTATCAATACTAAATAATATAGACACAGATGGCGCTAATGCCCTTGAGGAGAAAGCATTGGTCTACCCAGATAAGGACCGCAACAAACACCACCAGCTTCATGTTTCTGTCTTCGCCAGGCCTTCACTCGTGTACAAGTATCTCTTTCACAGAACACATTGCTATATCCAAACCTGTCATACCGTAAACCGGGGCATCACCTTCAGCAGGTGAAACCAATCTCCGCATGCAAGAGGCGTAGATTCTCATGAGAATCTGTGCCTTCTGTATATAATTGCCTTCCATTGAAATCAGCTGTACCTTAACCCGACTTAACCTCTTTCCTGACACGCTATTTATGGTTTTGAAATCTTTGTTCATTCAACGACTTTAGCCAAAACAGTCCAAGATACATGGCTGCAAACTGGTCTCAGCAAGAGACATAGATCCTCATGAGCCCAGCAGTCGCGGGGGCTCGTAAGGATCTATGTCTCCTGCAGCTGGATCCTGTTCACTTTTTCTCGGCAGTGAAGGGGTTAACTCCCTCGTTGATGAGAAAAGCAGCTAAATTCTATCTCCGTCGCCAGGAGACACAGATTAGTGAGAGTGCGGGAGCCTATGAGAATCTGTTCCAGTGGTAGATGGGTTGTGGTCTTCTATATCGTCCGAAAATTAGCCCAGATTCTTCAGCCCGCCGTGCAGCTAACAACACCTGGACAAACCAGATGCATACATTCACCATAAGCCTCTTCGACTGTTAAAGCTCATAAAAATCTGCGCCAGTTTGCAGATGAATTGGCTGGGCTGTTCAATTACTCCTCAGTCGCAATTCGTTTGCTGTCAACTCGACGAAGTTTCTTCTTTTTTTTTTCTTTTTTGTTTGTTTGTCATGGGGCTATATTTCTGTCTTGTGTCATGCCGTTCTGATTAGTTTGGTTGTCGTCCTTAAGTTTGTAGCTTGTCACTAGACGTATACCTTCTAACTGCGCCCAGTTTCATTATTGTCAAATTCACCCTAGAGACACAACTATGGGCGGTTTCCATTAACTCATTCAAGACGTGCCGCCTCCGGATATGCGACTTAAGCCGCGTATCCGGAGGCGGCACGTCTCAAATGAGTTAACCCTTTGTCTGCTACTAACGGTACCGCTCGGCGGAAAACACACGTAACTACGCGTCCTTTCCTCAGGGAGGTATCGTCAGTGGCAGTCATGGAGTTAACACACACACACACACACTCTCTCTCTCTCTCTCTCTCTCTCTCTCTCTCTCTCTCTCTCACACACACACACACACACACACACACACACACACACACACACACACACACACACACACACACACACACACACACACACACACACATGTGTTCATACTTGACAATATGACCGAACGTTTAATTTTATCGGCGTACAAGTATGCAAAGTGTTTGTTCCCACAGCCGTAGTTCATCCTACAGGCAAAACACCGTGACCAAGTATCTCAAACATATCTCCGGAATCTGAAAGCAGAGATACAAATTGTCATGGAATACAAGATATAAAACGTATGACATACAACACATTTTCCTTTTTAAACTAGTACCTACAAACTGAAATCTTACCATAGCAACATTTAGACATAAGTAAAGAAAAAAAAAGGTTTACTATTTTATGTCAATTTTTTTGTATTGTGTATCATATGTAGACTAATAAAGACAATGTGTAT
>BTPG01000002.1:96816760-96819260 GCA_036245525.1 Semisulcospira habei
TGGGAGCTGTTCAGCAGAGTAAAAAATACATCAGAACAGAAAGTATTACAAACAATATGACATCTTCAGAATGCACTCAGAGGTAATAAAAAAAAAAACCCGTAACTTAACGAAAAACAACGATTGAAATAAAGTTTTGACGTGATTCAAATTATGAAACTGTTTATCCTTATCGCTTTTTATTTGTGAACCAAACTAGATAACATTCTACTTTTTATTCACGCAGAATAAGAACGCAGAAACCTAATTAAAAAAATCCAGAAAAATCCAGTAATCTATGGTCACAGCAATCGTGGCCCCAACCAAAGATAGTAGATTCATGTTACCAGGCGATTCTTATCTCATCTGTTCGTACACAAAGGTGTATCATACAATCTGACAGCTTGCCTTGTTCCCAATACGTTTAACTAGAAATTCTATTACAGAGATTAGAGTGTTTCTTATTCTATTCTGACCGCAATGTCCAAGTTCATTGGCCGTGATTTGGAGACCTGACTGCATGATAATTCACCCGGTTGGGGAACATGAATTGCTGAAGATCGTCCAGAGGAAAAGAACCGTAAAAAGAGCGCAAGAAGTTCTAGACACTCATAAACCCACGCGAAACCAAAAGGCATAGGCCCTCATGAGCCACCGCAACTGCGGGGGATCATGAGGGTATATGCCTTTGCAATTGGAGGAGTGTATGCCGAGTCCAGACAGTGAAAGAGCTACGTTTGAAAACATCATAGACAAGACAAACATTAGACCCTCACTAACCCTCGCGAATATTACAGGGATATGACCTCATGAGCCCCCGCAAAATGCGGGATCTCATGAAAATCTATGCCTCTTGCAGTTGGGGGAGTGTTTGCCGCCTCCAGACAGCGAAAGATCTAGATTTCAAACGTCATGAACAAGACACCATTTTAATTTCACTGAACGAGTTTTCGCATATCAGAAAGCGTTCTTCATTGACTACGTTGGCTGGAAAGTAACATTCCAAGATAGTGCCGCTACAAAGTTCGTTCATAAGAGCGACTGTCACACAGAGTGAAAAATGTTTCCGGATTGTGAAATAAACATATCAAGTTCTTTGTTGTTCTAAGGAAGAATACTTGTTCCAAATAAAATTATCCCACATCTGCGAAGTTCATGCGAGGCAGGTGGACACACGCACGGAGGCACGCACGCGAACACGCACACAAACACACACGCACACAAACAAACACACACACACACACGCACACGCACGCATACACATACACACACACACGCACGCACACACATACATACACCCACCCAAACACACACACACACACACACACACACACACACACACACACACACGCATGCACGAGCAGGCACCTGTGAGTGCAGGTTTACTAGTATGATTTCGTTTAAAACGAAAGACTCTCAACAATTAACCCACAAGAGTGAAGTCAAGGCAAAGAATGAAATTTTAACATGAACATATAAAACACTCCGGGCTTATGAGGATCTATTCCTCTTAGAGTTGTAAGGAGAGTTGTCTATGTTTCTGGCATACAAACACAAGGTGGAAATGAAACTCGCTAGTGGTAATTTGCGTGCCGCTTGGCAAGGCATAAAGATTATATGTCTGCTGTCAAGAATGCCAACGATACACATAAATCGAAGATCGGTCTTGCGGGCTTCAGTGACGATACGTTGCCTGATGCTCTTAACTCCTTTTTTTACCCGTTTCGAAACATGCGATTTTTCGCCTGATGCAGCCTGATCTGAGGAAGTCACTGACACACGATGGCTCTATTGTTATTGTACAAGAGAGAATTGTTTGAAAATGATTAATGTGAACAAGAGTGCCGGTTATGATGGGATCTATGGCAGGACGTTGAAGTTCTTTTCTGAACAGCTTAATTGTGTTTTTCAACACCTTTTCCAGCTCTCCCTAGATACCTGCTCTATTCCCTCCGCATGAAAAACCTCAACGGTCATTCCACTTCCTAAGAAAGGTAACCCAAAACAACTGTACGACTTCCGACCAGTTGCATTAACCTCCCTTGTCATGAAAACGTTGGAAAAGATTGTCCGAGCTTTTGTTTCGTCTGCAACTGAAAGTAAAATGGATCCATTGCAGTTCGCTTTCCGGGCTGGAAAGGGCGTTGAAGATGCCAAGCTATTCATTCTAGACAAACTGTACACTCATCTGGAGAGACCCGGTGCACATGCCGCAGGATCCTATTTGCTGGTTGGTTAGTTCGGGTTTAACGTCCACAGCACCGAGGTGATCATGGACGGGTTATGGGGGACAGGGAAATCTATTGCCTATGGAGTACGACCTGAACACTGATCAACTCAGGCGCACTCCAACTGTGCCACTTTGATTTACCAGGACCTTTCAACGGACATGCTATTGAACAAATCCGTTTTTCCCCCTGGATTGTGAGTCCAGCTACCGGGGCCGGGACGGGATTCGAACCCACGACCCGGCGATTCCCTTCGCTCTCCTGCTCCGACGTTTAACCGCCTGAGCTATTTC
>BTPG01000002.1:96824260-96879260 GCA_036245525.1 Semisulcospira habei
AGTTCATGCGAGGCAGGTGGACACACGCACGGAGGCACGCACGCGAACACGCACACAAACACACACGCACACAAACAAACACACACACACACACACGCACACGCACGCATACACATACACACACACACGCACGCACACACATACATACACCCACCCAAACACACACACACACACACACACACACACACACACACACACACACACGCATGCACGAGCAGGCACCTGTGAGTGCAGGTTTACTAGTATGATTTCGTTTAAAACGAAAGACTCTCAACAATTAACCCACAAGAGTGAAGTCAAGGCAAAGAATGAAATTTTAACATGAACATATAAAACACTCCGGGCTTATGAGGATCTATTCCTCTTAGAGTTGTAAGGAGAGTTGTCTATGTTTCTGGCATACAAACACAAGGTGGAAATGAAACTCGCTAGTGGTAATTTGCGTGCCGCTTGGCAAGGCATAAAGATTATATGTCTGCTGTCAAGAATGCCAACGATACACATAAATCGAAGATCGGTCTTGCGGGCTTCAGTGACGATACGTTGCCTGATGCTCTTAACTCCTTTTTTTACCCGTTTCGAAACATGCGATTTTTCGCCTGATGCAGCCTGATCTGAGGAAGTCACTGACACACGATGGCTCTATTGTTATTGTACAAGAGAGAATTGTTTGAAAATGATTAATGTGAACAAGAGTGCCGGTTATGATGGGATCTATGGCAGGACGTTGAAGTTCTTTTCTGAACAGCTTAATTGTGTTTTTCAACACCTTTTCCAGCTCTCCCTAGATACCTGCTCTATTCCCTCCGCATGAAAAACCTCAACGGTCATTCCACTTCCTAAGAAAGGTAACCCAAAACAACTGTACGACTTCCGACCAGTTGCATTAACCTCCCTTGTCATGAAAACGTTGGAAAAGATTGTCCGAGCTTTTGTTTCGTCTGCAACTGAAAGTAAAATGGATCCATTGCAGTTCGCTTTCCGGGCTGGAAAGGGCGTTGAAGATGCCAAGCTATTCATTCTAGACAAACTGTACACTCATCTGGAGAGACCCGGTGCACATGCCGCAGGATCCTATTTGCTGGTTGGTTAGTTCGGGTTTAACGTCCACAGCACCGAGGTGATCATGGACGGGTTATGGGGGACAGGGAAATCTATTGCCTATGGAGTACGACCTGAACACTGATCAACTCAGGCGCACTCCAACTGTGCCACTTTGATTTACCAGGACCTTTCAACGGACATGCTATTGAACAAATCCGTTTTTCCCCCTGGATTGTGAGTCCAGCTACCGGGGCCGGGACGGGATTCGAACCCACGACCCGGCGATTCCCTTCGCTCTCCTGCTCCGACGTTTAACCGCCTGAGCTATTTCAGACTCCCCTATTTGCTGACTTCTCCTCTGCCTTTAATACCATGCAGCCACACCTGTTAGCCCAGAGATTACTGTCTGATTTCAACCTTCACCCACAGCTTGTTTTGTGGATTACAGATTTCCTTATCGGTAGACTACAACGTGTTTTGGTTAAAGGCACAATAGTGGGAGGCATCAATTAACTGTTTGACTGCAACTGACGTTACCGCTCTGCAGAAAAGACGCGTCACTACGCGTCACTACGCGTCTTTTCCGCAGAGCGGTAACGTCAGTAGCAGTTATGGGATTAATACACACACACACACACACACACACACACACACACACACACACACACACACACACACACACACACACATACACACACAATCATACAAGCATTGTTTTTTCATTTTATTTTGAAGATAATCTTTCTGCAATAGATTTGCACTGTATGTAGTCCTGGCAGTACATAACATCATGCTGATAGTTACTTCACGCAGTATTCTATACTAGGCAAAAAAATGAGTGTCAGTTTTAGGAATTAGTCTTGGAAGGCTGGGGCTCATAGGGTTCTTTGCCTCTTGCTGACCTCTTTCATATCCGTGTTTGTTAAATTGATGGGATTATTAGGTGTTGAATCTGTCCTGCTTTCAAATCCATATTGTACCTCCACTGGGAGTGAAGGGGTTGATGATGGGTTTTATTTGTCGCCCGAGTCGTCACAATCGTCCCCTGAGCATAGCCTGTGTGTGGTAGTTTGCAGCTTCAGGACGCACTCATTGGACCAGACTGCAAAGAGGGGTGGTTCGGAACTCACAAGATCTGTGACTCTTTTGACGCAAAACAGTGGATTAAAAACCCGGACAAACATGCGATATCGCATGCTTGTCCGGGTTTTTAATCCACTGTTTGCGTCTAAAGAGTCTCAGTTTTGGTCCTACTTCTGAATTCCTAAAATCCGGTCTATCAACCAACACACTCTATTTTGTTATCTTGGGTACTGTCTTCTAACTGCAGTTAACACATAAAGAACACAAAGGACGGTGGTATTAACCACTTCACTGCCACGAAAAAGTGAACACCATCCAATTGCAAGAGGTGTAGATCCTCATGAGCCCCCGCAGTTGCGGGGGCTCATGAGGATCTACGCCTCTTGCTGAGACCAATTTGTATCCACGTTCCTGGACAGGTTGTGTGTTTTGGTCGTTGAACGAACAAAGATGTACGTACACTGGCGGGGAAGGGGTTAATTGTAGAGTGCTGTAGTCCCTGACGTGCAACAAGCTATTTGAGGAATGCTCCCTTATAATACAAAGACGCTAGTCATTCCAGACTGCAAAGTTTTCTTTACTAAAATATAATGGCATACCGTTTACGGGAGTTCACACCATTATAGACCCCGCTCGGGGAGTACGCTACAAGTACACTTCTATCCAAATGAGGTGCGTAGAGTGAATGGGTCTAGCTGGGGAGTACTCCTGTAGATGGTACGTAACAGTCGTATGAAACAACACCCGTAACATTATCTTTAATTGTATTATTATTATTTCTGTCTTAAACTAATTACTTAAAAAAAACCCAATAAACAACGATTTTACTGCTGTGCATTGTGTGGTGATACGAGCTGATATGTGCACTTTAAAAAAAACCACTTATTATTATTTTTTTGACATAAATTTCATTTACTAATGTTGTGCTGTTTTAAATACATTAGATTTTAATTGAATTGATTGTTTATATTATTATTGTGTGCATATTTTATTGTAAGTTTTGTGTATATCTAAGTCACTGAGCCTGTCGGACCACTTTATTTGCCCGTAGCGGGATAAATAAAGGTTATTGAATTGAAGTGAATTGAATTTGATTTCGGGGAGCTGGGTGGCTCGGTGGTAGAGTGTTCGACTCTCGTCCGAAAGGTCCCAGGTTCGAATCCAGCTTGGGTCAAAATTTGTTTAGATCCCTTTTCGGTGCCCCGTCTTTGAAATCACCTTCGAGGTAGACAAAAGACGTTAAGCCCTAAACGTTTAACGTTTTGTAATCTTTGATTTGAAACTTTACACTCAAAGCATGCAAGTGCTTCACAATGTCCATTCTTCTGTCAGCTCAACTCTTAGAAAATAATGACAGTGCCGCGCAGAAACAATAACAATACACATTACCAAATCTCAAGATGATTGTTGATTGAAAAGTATACACATCGTTAATATATGTAGTGTCCACATATTTGATTCGCTATCAGTATCCACGTCTGCACTAGCAAAACATTTAACACGTTATACCCCAGGACCGTAATCCTCAAATTTTGAAGCTGCCCTCTGAAGGATTGTATTACAATTCTAGAGACAGATCCAGCCTGTTAGTTCAAGGGTGGTGCCAGAATAGCTTGGCGCCTATGGGCGCCAAGCTATTTTGGCACTAACCTTGAACTATGAAGCTCGATCCATGTCTTGCTGTGGTGCTGGATCAGCTAAGCCAAACTGCCCAAGTGAAAAAGTCGACGACACCGTTTGTCGGAAAAGAGGAGTAGTCACTCGTCTTTTCGGACGAAGGGTATCGTCACTGGAGATTGTTTAACTATAAATGATGCGTTTAACTCATTCAGTCCGACGGCCGTATTTCCCAAATTTTGGAGGCGTCATCTAATGACTATGCACCAGTTGCAGGAGATGGATCGACCAGGATAATGCAAGCGCAGTGACAAACACACACACACACACACACGCACGCACACACACACACAGACACACACACAGACACACACACACACACACACACACACACAGACACACACACACACACACACACACACACACACACACACACACACACACACACACACACACACACTCCATCAGTATGCCGGCCCTTCCATCTGTCATAGATTGACACGAGCCCGTGCAAACGGCCAAAAGCCACAACAACAAAGGAACATTGATAGACACCGGTCTCAGCAAAAGGTAAGGATCATCATGAGCAGTCGCACATGAGGATCAATCAATGTCTTCTGCACTTGAGTGGCGTTTGCTTTGTCCCAGCTATGAAGGGCTTAAAGGCACTTTCGCAAACATATCTGCTCAGGGATCGTCTAGAACCTGTCTCTGTGTTGGTTTACATGTCTTTAAGACTGCATAATCAAAGTAAAAACACGCATGCAACACACGCACGCACGCACGCACGCACACACACACACACACACACACACACACACACACACACGCACACACACGCACCGACGCACTCAGGTACCCTACGCGAAACACGCACGCACGCTCGTGAAGGGGCGCAAGGTGTTTAAAGAAAAGATTTTATTTTTTTCTGCCACAAGCATGTTTTATTTTGACAGGACCCTCTACGAGTCTTACATGTGCGTTACAGGTTCCAAAACCGACGTCTCTCAAACCCATTTGGCCGTTAGTCTCTGTACTGCCAGGGATCGTTGATCGCGTTTTTGAAATCACCGTCAATTCAAAGTAAAATATCCCCAGCCGCCAATGGAACATGACTTCAATATGGTTTCAGCAAGAGGCCTAAATCCTCATGAGCCCTCTACAAACAACAGCAGCAAAAAAAAAAAAAAAAAAAAAACAACCATATTTTTTATCGCCTCTGGCATTTCCGGGTGTTTTTAGCCTTCCAGATATCCCAATCGGCAAAACGCCATCGGCCCGATGTTGGTCCGATGGCCTTTTGCTCACTGGTAACACACTGTCGGATTCAACACGAATAACAGTCGAATATCGGATATAGAAACGACGAAAAGAAACGCGACATTTTTGGAATCATAGGAAACACTAAAGTTTTTCCCGATGTTTTAAAAAATGGTGCATTTCTGTTGCTTCTCAAAATAGAATTAATACAAAATAAATGTTATTGGTAGCTATAGGGATTTGGTACTTTATACTTTACCCTTGTAGGCCTGAGGGAGGTGAAAATAACATCTGCAATCTCAAGGTCGAATGCAAATCAGTCCCTGCTGCCGATAAGGTATTTTGTTTTAATTCTTTATTAATAGCGTGGACGTCGACTGGAGGGGTGCAGGAAAATGATTTACTGTGTGTCTGCGCTTTGGACTTTTTATTCCGTTAACGGTATCTAACATACAGTTGCAGCCATTCAGCCCCGACGCACTACAGCAGGAGATGGGTCGACCATGATAATTCAAGGGTAGTGCCAGATTAGCTTGGCGCCTGTCGGCGCCAAGCTAATCTGGCACTACCCTGGCATTATCATGGTCAATCCATCTCCTGCAACTGGTGCATAGTCATTAGATGACGCCTCCAAAATTTGGGAAATACGGCTGTCGGTCTGAATGAGTTTAACAAAAATGTGCCGTGCGGCGGCTTGCGCTAATCATGACCTTAATACCTTGTTTTGACCGAGACACTGCTGTCGCAAGAGGTCATGCTGGCATTTCGTCAGTTTCAGTGTGACTTTTTGAAAAGAATGTTTCGAGCCGCATTGTCTTCAAATCGTCGTCAGAGTAAGGCTATGGAGCAGTGTGTTTCTTTCCGAGTGTTGCTTATTCCAACAAAAATGTTTAATCTTGAATCATTTGTCGTTGATGGATTGGGTACGGGGTGTGAGGGGCGGGGGGGGGGGGGGGGGGGGGTGGGGGGGGGGGTGGGGGGGGGGGGCGCACTTGACTGCAAAGCTATACCTTACAAGACGACTTGCAGTTGTTAAAAAAGTAGTCGGAAGTTGGGGTTGTTGTTTAGCGTAGAAGAAAAGTAGCACGAGGTGTTGGTTATGCTTACGAACAGATGCTGCGGACAAAGACAGTCTCATAATGGACATCTTATTTCTGTATATTAACACTGTGGCTGTCGGCAACGCGTTTTGTCGAAATGATTCCTGCGACCGCCAAAGGCTTAATTGCATTTATCAACTTCATTGCCGAGAGAAAACGAACATTTCCTAACTGCAAGCGGTACAGATCCTCATGAGCCCGCGCAGTTGCGCGGGCTCATGAGGATCTATGTCTCTTGCTGAAATCACTTTGCATCATTGTTCCTTAGAACTTTGATGAGTTTTAACGTGCAATTGACAAGGATGTCAAAACAAAATTTGCGATTAAGTAATGTTGTCTGTTTCAGGGGTAACATGTGATACGTAGACTCAACTTATCACATGTCGCCTCTCCGGTCCGATCCAAGAGTTTATTTTGAAGATGGAAGTCGAGGGGGCTAAGCCAAACATGACTGACGTCAAAGAAATATACATTTATACATAACAGACTTATGACGTAATTTAAAATCTTTCATGACGTTGCCGTCTCCAGTAGTGTGCCTGTTGTTTCGAACAACACTATGTAAATTTGTACTTCAGAAAGTTTTGGTGATCTTTCATAGAACAAACTGGCATCCAAGACGCGTCTGAAAGAGGGCTACAAAAAGTCCGCCATTAGTCGCTACAGTGGTGTGGTTTATTTATTTATTTATTTATTTATTTATTTTGTTTTGTCTTTTTGTAGCGAGGTCACATGGTACGATTTGCGCTAAAGAGTTTGGTGGCCGTGTGACGTAGTGAAGTAGCAACTGATTTGTATCCTTGTGTGTTTGCTTATTTGTTAAAACGCGAAATATTATTAAGTTGTGTGTGTCTCTCATTTCTAAGCGCGTTTCTTTCTTCGTAGGTTTCTTCTCTGCATATTACACGCGGCTTGGCAGACACCTATTGGGTCTGAATGTTATTTTTTATCTCCTAAGTGGTGCCATGCCACAGCTCGGTCGCCTCACTGAGGAGCTGATCGTTATGTGGTATTGGAAGGAAAAGTCAAAGTAGGGCGGAGATTGCACAAATAATTATATGATGCAACTACTTTGCACAATAACCGTGTGAAGTTCGCAGCTGTGTATGTGAATTCTAATTCAAGCGTCAGTCTGATGTCAGTAGTAGTGACCTCCCTTATCTACACCATACCGCTCTTAACTCCCTTCACGGCCATTGGACGCAGCGATTGTGGCCACACAGGGCAATTAGGTTATGCCCCCTTTTCACACACTGTTATCTGTTAGCCTCTTGCAGCATAAAACTATGAACGAAGAACTTTTCTGCCAAAACAAAAAATCCACGCGGAGCACATCACAGGAGAAGCTATTTCAGCAATTCTTAAAAAAATTAAGAGTTATACGTTAGCGTTTTTCACAACACTCAAATGCATTAAGTACCCCATGACAAAACTGTCGTCTGCAAGCCTGCATACAACCGTGCACATGCCCCAATTAGGCTCCCATGAACACACTAGGTCGACTAAAATTACCCAGATTTTGCTCTTTTTCACACCACCTGTCATGCCTTTTGTTGCTCAAAACGCCAAAAAAGGCACACAATTGAAGTTTTACACCCTAAAAAAATGGCAAAAAGGGAGGAAATTTTTTGAACTATTTCTGGCGGAAAAGTTACTACATGCACCGGAAGCAATTGCCCTGTGTGGCCTGTAATGAAACAAAAAAAGTTGTCAGCTGCAATCAAAACTTTATCACTGATAACCGTACCCTATAAGAAGATACACTGCCAAGTTTCAGACATGAATGGCTGATGGTTTTAAAGCTGCACCAAAATTACTACCTGCACCCCTTGGTGCCCGGAGTACCATTCGCTCCTGCGGCTGACTGTCAGCACCACACATGTAAAGATCCAAAAAGAAAGACTTATGTTCAAGCTAGCAACCCTATATTTTGCAGACAAGCAGACACACATGTTACGCATTCAAAACAACCAGCAAGTACAATTTTCAACAGTTGGTTATTTTTGGGCAATTTATTTGCTATACTACCCCCCCAAGCAAGAACCATTTTGACAGTTTATTCAACTTTGAACCCAACTGGACAACATAGAAAAGCCCTTGCACTGTTTAAAAAAATTCAGCAAACTGCCTAACCACAACTAGTCTGCATGAGGTGTCATTTCTTTTATTCCCTCCTTCCAGCTTTAAACAAGGCTTAAGATACTGAAGGCAACTGAAGCTACGTTCCGCACTTTTTCTGAAAATGAATCACCAGCCAACATGCTTTTTCTTGCAAACAGCTACAAATCCTTGTACCAGCCAACTCAAAGGACCAAGGTGCTTCTCTGACTTTGACTACTTTGCATGGCAAAGCAGCAGAATGCTTTAAATAGCGTAAAATGCTTGAAAAAGTAGCAAAAATTCCACGTGAACGCGTGCGTTCATTCGGGAGAGGGGGGGGGGAGGGAGGTGGGGGTGGGGGGGGGGGGGGTGGGGGCAAGGGGAGGGGGTGGGGGGTGGGGAGGTGTGCGTATTAATGCTTTGGGTTAGTATTATTAGGGTAAGCATAGTAGAGTTAGGATTAGGGTTAACATAGTTTTGGGATCTGAGTTAGCATAGTAACGTTAGGCTTACCATGACTGAGGGTTGGGGGTGAGGGATATTTGGGGGGGGGGGGGGTGGGGGCATGGGGGCAAGAAGGTGGTGTTTGGGGTGGGTGGTGGGTGGGTGGAAATGTGTGGCATGGATTTTTAGGCATAATAGATATGCTCAGGATACAGCAGGATGATTTGTGTTTGAAAAAGGTGAAGAGATTTCTCACACACTAATTTCTCGATAATATTTATGACAACCGTGCCTTTTCACCGCACCACACCATCTCAGAAACCAGTCAAAAGAACATGTTTTGGTGTCACCACACTGAGGTTTGCAGTTTACAGCATGTTTTCACTAAGATGACCCTCACAAAGCCCAAAATACACTGTGCAGGATAAACGGGTATTTTGAATGCAGTCAAAACAAAAGCAAAAAAATAGGCCAACCGACAAAAATCAAATTTAACTAAATTTCATCTAGATGACACCGTAATGACTGTTACCTTGTCAGAAGGGTTTTTGAATGACTACTATGACAGAAAATGTGACCTGGGATTGTTCCTGTGTGTTTTCTAGTCTTTTCTTTCCCCTTCGCACAAATATGCACCATTTTGCCTCTATAATCCTTATACATCTAAATAAAGCTATTTGTATGGCATCAAAAGTGCCAACATGGCCTAAAAACACCTGATATCAGCATAAAAAGCAAAAAATGTCGATTTTTGGGCACAATCTCCTTCCAAACGCCAATAGTAGAAAAATTCACTCTGCCTTTACAGGCCACACAGGGCAATTAGGTTATGCCCCCTTTTCACACACTGTTATCTGTTAGCCTCTTGCAGCATAAAACTATGAACGAAGAACTTTTCTGCCAAAACAAAAAATCCACGCGGAGCACATCACAGGAGAAGCTATTTCAGCAATTCTTAAAAAAATTAAGAGTTAGCGTTTTTCACAACACTCAAATGCATTAAGTACCCCATGACAAAACTGTCGTCTGCAAGCCTGCATACAACCGTGCACATGCCCCAATTAGGCTCCCATGAACACACTAGGTCGACTAAAATTACCCAGATTTTGCTCTTTTTCACACCACCTGTCATGCCTTTTGTTGCTCAAAACGCCAAAAAAGGCACACAATTGAAGTTTTACGCCCTAAAAAAATGGCAAAAAGGGAGGACATTTTTTGAACTATTTCTGGCGGAAAAGTTACTACATGCACCGGAAGCAATTGCCCTGTGTGGCCTGTGTGTCTGAAATCATTCACTGTGAATTCACCGTTGAAGATCCCTTGCCGTCAAAAAAAAAAAACGTGGGCGCATAAAGTGGTTTCTGCAAGAGGTATAGATCGTCATCAGCCCCCGCGACTGCGGGGGCTGATGAGGATCTATGCCTCTTGCATTTGGGTCAGTGGTGTTGAATACTTCTTGGCAGTGAATGGACTAAAACAGACTGAATTCTGGCCAACACACACCGAAATGTCTTGACCCCTTCACCGTCTTTCATACACGAACACTACACACCTTCAGTCAAGAGTCGTTCGGATCCTCCTGTCATGAGTTCATTAACTCCATCGCTATCAGTGACCCCTGAAGTACCCTGAGATCCCTTGCCGTGTCATTCTCCGTCTCCACAAAATGATCTAGAACACAAACAAGATGCGTGATAAACGGCTGCAGGGACAAGAGTACTTTTAACTCATTCAGCCCGACGCACGTATTTCCCAAATTTTGGGAGGCGTCATCTAACGACTATACACTGTTGCAGGAGATGGATCGACCATGATAATTCAAGGGTAGTGCCAGATTAGCTAATCTGGCACTACCCTTGAATTATCGTGGTCGACCCATCTCCTGATGTAGTGCGTCAGGGCTGACTGGGTTAAGCAGGCTGGTGGTGCACAAAGCACATCAACGTAAATGTGACAAAAACTTCGAAAAATCCCGTCCAAAATTTCAAAAAAATAGCACACGCTAAGATAAGACACGTACAACACAACTCACGATTTGTTTTTGTACGAAATTAGAGGCGACAAGTGAAGCTGAAGGTGTGACGTGAACAAAATATGCACGAAGAACTCACAGAGGGAATGATCAAAGTAAAAAAGGAAAGTTCTCATTGTGTGACCTTGATGCGACCTTTGGTCGTTCATGGCCTTTATATCCGAGTCTATGTGGTTAACGTTTGCATTATAGACTGCAAACTTATGGTTTATGAGTGATACATTTAATTTTCACAATGTTTGATATATTTTGTGCATCTTGTGACTTTGACCTACATAAAGCGAAAGATAAAAATATACCAAAACACAGTTTCGCTACGAAATGGTTCACTTTGTGCCAAAGTTGCCGTGTAAGTATATAAAAAAACAAGAAGACGGCAGGGCAAAATATGTATATTACTGCACATCATTGGCCTTTTGTGACCTTTACCTTTATCAAGGTCATTCAGTAAGGTATTGCCAGAAAGGTAATTCAAATGACAAATCACGTGCCAAGTTTGAAGACTGGGTTTGATGGTCACAGAGGTAGATGCAACCCTGGCGATTCAGTTGGGCTGCGTTACCGTTTAAAAATAGAAAATGTCACGATACGCGACCCAGAAGGCCCTAACGCGAGGGCACCCCTTTAAGAATGATGAAGTACCTCAGGTGCTTTGGTGATTTTGTCCACTGTGTCCCGATCAACTTGCTATGGCAGCTAGCTAGAAGGGATACAACTATGTTTTTATATCATCTTGCCAAATAGGCTGATTACTTCCCTGTTATTATGGGCTATCCGTAGTGCTGTTCCGCCTCGAGGTGATAGCCTTAACCCTTTCCATCCTGATACACCCATTGCTAGAAATAAATTTGACTAATAGTTCAAGGGTGGTGCCAGAATAGCTTGGCGCTTCAGGCGCCAAGCAATTCTGGCACCACCCTTGAACTAAAACAGTTGATTTATCCCCTAATCTGTAATGTACCCTTCATGGGACAATAAGCAAATTTGTACAAGATCAGCCTCAGGATGTATGGGTTAAAGAGTTAGAGATCGCCGAAAGGTGTAGACTCTTGACATCTATTTGAACTGAAGATGCTGACGTGTGTGTGTGTGTGTGTGTGTGTGTGTGTGTGTGTGTGTGTGTGTGTGTGTGTGTGTGTGTGTGTGTATGTGTGTGTGTGTGTGTAGGTGTGTGTGTGTGTATGTATGTGTGTGTGTATGTGTGTGCGTGTGTGTGTGTGTGTGTGTGTGTGTGTGTGTGTGCGTGTGTGTGTGTGTGTTAAACATTATATAGGTCGAGCGAGTATCTATTTTGGAAAACATCGACGCAGTAGGCTGTCATTCTGCGTTTCGTTAGACCTGATCAGTCAACTTAACCCGTTAACTACCAATCGACGCAGACTGTGCTTTTGAAAACCCATTAATATCCAGCGTCGAAGATCTCCGGCTGTCATAGGAACGCTAACGATCGCGTTAACGATTTTTTAAAATGGCTATTTGTCGTGGGACATACCGAATATAGTTCGACGCTGTTTGCACACACACAAATTCATCATACACACAGCAGGTTACAAACCTATTTCCAGCAAGAGGCATAGATCCACATGAGCCCCCGCAGATGCGGGGGTTCATGAGGATCTAGACCTCTTACTTTTCGGAAGTGAAGAGGTTAAAGGGACTTGCTCAGTCGGGACAAGAAAAGATTAAAAGTTTGAAATATCTCCTTTATAAATGTTCTTAGCATGTCTGACAATAATACGGGACAAAGCACCAACGTGAATTATTAGGTTATACAGCGATCTGCTCCAAGGCAGATTTTGATCGCTAAACATTTGCCGATACAACGGGTTATAAATGTTCGCTTGCCTCGACTAAGACTTGTATACCCTTCTGAACACAATCCTTGTGAGTTCGTGCATGTACCAGAGGTCTTCCTCTGCTTTTTGAGCGCAATTGAAGAGAATTGTCTTGCATACCAAAGAGGCTGAACAAGAGCAGATTTTTTTTTTTCATTTTACGATATTCAATCGTCATAATTTCAGTCAGCCATTTGTGTCCATCTGTAAGACATTCTAAGAACATGAATTAGATATTCGGAACTATTAACTCCTTTCTTCCTGGAGCAGTTCTCTTTAACTTATGCCGTTCGAATGTCGTAAAATGAAAGACGTTTCCGCTCCGCTTCTCCATTGTACGCCGTAGAGTTCTACAGATACCCCAAACATCTCCAAGAGGCATAGATCCTCAGAGTTCTACAGATGCGCTCACGGGGCAGTAGAAAACCCCTCAGAGTTCTACAGATGCGCACACGGGGCAGTAGAAAACCCCTCAGAGTTCTACAGATGCGCTCACGGGGCAGTAGAAAACCCCTCAGAGTTCTACAGATGCGCACACGGGGCAGTAGAAAACCCCTCAGAGTTCTACAGATGCGCACACGGGGCAGTAGTAAACCCCTCAGAGTTCTACAGATGCGCACACGGGGCAGTGGAAAACCCCTCAGAGTTCTACAGATGCGCACACGGGGCAGTAGAAAACACCTCAGAGTTCTACAGATGCGCACACGGGGCAGTAGAAACCCCCTCAGAGTTCTACAGATGTGCACACGGGGCAATAGAAAACCCCTGTTACGTGTGCTTGCTGAGGTGGATGGTGCAAAGAAGGGTAGATAAGTCTACGATGAGGCAAAACAACACGAAAGCGTCAGTTCTAGCGACAAATTTTAGCATTAACCCATTTCAGCCCCGACGCTCTACAGCAAGAGGTGGATTGATCATGCTAATTCAAGGGTAGTGCCAGATTAGCTTGGCGCCTTAAGGCGCCAAGCTAATCTGGCACTGCCCGTGAATTAGCATGGTCTATCCATCTCCTGCAACTGGTACAGAGTCGTCAGGTAACATCCTTAACATTTAGGAAATTCGGCCGTGGGGTTCAATGGATTAACTCTCTCGAGACGTGCCGCAACCGGATTCGCGGCTTAACCCGATGCGACACGTCTCGAAAGTGTTAAGTCAGAGCGCCCTGGAGCAGATCACTGAACAATGTCCCTGCCTTTTGGACGCTAAAATGTTGTTTTTGAAATTTGTGTTCATTCAACGACCAAAAGGCACAATCGTGTAAAGAACATGGATGTAAATGGATCTCAACAAGAGGCATAGATCCTCATGAGCCCCCCAACTGCGGTGGCTCATGAGGATCTATGCTTCTTGCGGTTGGGTGGCGTTCAATTTTCCTCTCTCTCTCTCTCTCTCTCTCTCTCTCTCTCTCTCTCTCTCTCTCTCTCTCTCTCTCTCTCTCTCTCTCTCTCTCTCTCTCTCTCTCTCTCTCTCTCTCTCTCTCTCTCTCTCTCTCTCTCTCTCTCTCTCTCTCTCTCTCTCTCTCTCTCTCTCTCTCTCTCTCTCTCTCTCTCTCTCTCTCTCTCTCTCTGTCAATACAAAGTGGCGTCTTCTGAAATGACCGATCGCATTGTCCGCATTGCACTGAGTGCTCTACACAAACTTAGAGTGATTCCACCCAATCCAATATCCGTTTATATAGAGCACAGTTAATGTCCATGACAAGACGATATGCTCGTGGAGCAGAGAGAAAAGGTGAAAAAAGAAAAAACATGAGAGTAAAACAAAGAAGAACATAAACAAATGAATGCATAAATAAATAAATAAATAAATAAATAAATAAAATAAATAAGATGATACAGCATGGTACTGCTAAACTGAACACTTTCATGAGAAAAATTTCAAAACCCTGCTGCAAGAGATATGATAATAATAATAATAATAATAATAATAATAATAATAATAATAATAATAATAATAATAATAATAATAATAATACCTGTTATTATATAGGCGCTTTGCCCAAGTTTGTGAAGGGACTGAAAGCTCCGCTAACTGAACCCAACACGCACGCTCACGTGAAACACACGCATTCATTTTGTAGACATACATAGTACAAGACAAACACAGAGGGTCAGCTCAGCTACTGAGGTATGAGGCAGTTGCGAGGGCTCATGAGGACCTATGCCTCTTACTGAAACACTTTGTGTCCATGTTACTATAACGGTTAGAGATCTTTGATATTGAATTTATAATGAATTCAATCAATTTAAAAACACAGTCTGCCCCCGCTGGCTTTGAAAATCGTTAGTTTTGAATTGTTGGGTAAAAATTTGTACAGATTTTATTCGGTGCCCCGTCGTTGAAATCATATCTATTGCGAAAGAAAAAAAAACACACACACAAAAACAACTGAACCAAACCTCGTTAAGCCCATAGGTTGAAACGTTTCACTCATTCAGACCCGACACACCACGGCAAGACATGGATCGAGCATGATAGTTCAAGGATGGTGCCAGAATAGCTTGGCGCCGTTGGGCGCCAAGCTATTCTGGTGCCACCCTTTAACTATCATGCTCGATCCGTCTCTAGAATTGTGATACAGTCCTTCAGAGGGCAACTTGAAGATTTGAGGCTTTCGGTCCTGGGGTAAAATGTGTTAAACACTACTTCCACCAATTCTTCGTAGTGTATACAGAACGATTTGGTCTTCCATCCGGCTCATGATCCTTTGACTGCGTCGGGAGCGTGTTTATTTTGTTTTATTTTTTTTTTTCTTTTTCCTTTTCTAAGTGTATGTGTATGTGTGTGGCCGGGTTGATTCCTGGTAGCATTCATCACGACAAAAGCTCTGACAGCCAGAGTGGCTCAAACAGCTTTTAGTTATTTATTACAAATATTTTTATATTGATTTATTGTTTTGTCTTTTTTATACCTAATCCAAAACCTATCACTCATTATTATCGCGCACTTTGCAATGTTTTTGTTCTTAGAATTGGAAAAGTATTGCAATTTCACATGGAAAACAAATGTGTGCCTCAGGCGGACAAAGTTAAAAATGGTAACGGTTTTTGAGACATACATTTTAACCGCCGACAATTAAGGGATAAAACCATGTCAATGCATTTTAGCTTATAGTGTGTGTCACGACCCCGTTACCGGGGCGCGAGCTATGAGCGCTACCACTCGAGACACACCCGACCCACACTAACACAAACCTAACACAAACACCAGAGGAACAATGACGACGACATTTATTACAGATAACCCTAACAATAACCCAAAATATCTTCACTCAATCCTATCCACGCATTCACAGACCTTCACACTCACACACGTCCAAACTCCCCACCCCGAATATCCGTTATACACAATACAAAATATATAATAAAACAAATATCTTAAATAAAATACAAAAGAAAACTGAGGCTGAAAAGCTTAAGGCACAAGCAACTCAGGACCCCGACGGAAGCACAAGCGTCAAGCGCTAACGCCAGTCAGACCAACGCCTTTGCTTCCGCGAAGAGTCCCTTACAGCACGTAGCTCCTTAAAGCTGAGGTGCAATGAGAAAAACCCGCCCAGCACGTATTTTAAAAAGACTCTACAGGACCCAGCTTGGGCCCTGCCCCTAAGTGGGTTAAAATCAGTTCGTAACTCAGTTGACGGAGTTGGCAACTGCGTATCCCGAGCTTGCAAAACTCTCGGGAAATGACAGATCACTTCCTGTTGCTCGGAAATCATCGCGATTAGCAGATCGGACAACAGCAGACGATTCTGTGACACTTTGAAACTGACCGACAGCCACGGATTTTTACGCGCTGGGGACTATGATGGCAGAATGTACGGCTGTACAAGCTGTAAGTATGACTCCTGACACTTTGTAGTTGTGAACGAATTTTTTCAACACATACATCCAGTCCAATATAGGCTAATATAAATAAATAAAGAAGCATTGTGATGTACAGCCAACAGTAAATTGGATGAGAGAGAGAGAGAGAGGTAGGTTTACATGGATGCCAAAAGATACAAGGGAGATCAATGTTAGGTCGCCATGGATCAAGCTGATTTTTAGTAGCTGCCCTTCGTATGGAAAAAAATATTTGCTGTAGGCCACTCCAGATGAAAAGATATAATAACAAACACAAAACGACAAATATCCCCTCCTTCCTCACCCTTCCGATATCAAATAAAGCTTCAGGCTGTACTGTGTAACTTACGGATAGCTCGCCCTGGTCCATATCCAGTTTGCGTCCAGGCAAGACACAAATGGCCTGCTCTGTCCGTCGGGTGGTCGAGTGTCGTCTGCTACTGTTGATATCAGAAATATCGCTGATTTAGATCAGTGATCGCGGTTCCCACTCGCTGCATACAGGAAGTGGCCTGTCTTTTTCACGGGAGTTTTGCCAGCACGACAAACGCAGTTGAAAACTCAGTCAACTGAGTTGCAAACCGGTTTGCCGAAGGTAGCAGAACGTTCACGAAGACAGGGCCCTCGCTGGGTCCTGCAAAGTTTTTTTAAAACACGTGCGGGGCGGAATTTTTTGACCGTTTCTCAGCTTTAAGTAAACCAGTTTTTCAAATAGCACAATATCAATATTACGATGAACCAAATATGCTTACTAAAACACAAATGAAAATCGAGAAAAATGAATATAGTTCGCAAGCTACTGAATCTCCCTAGCGGGAGCACGAACGACAAGTTCGAATTAAACTAATGCTTTCGCAAACTAGACATTCACAGCACAAGGCTCCTTTAGCTAACACAATGTTTCAGAATAAACACTATCACGTATACAAATGGAGCAAATATCTTTAATTTAACACAACTGAAAGTTGAGCAACTCTCAATACATTTCACGTCACTGGACCTTCTCGCCGGAAGCACAACCGTTAAGCTCAGCTCGACGCTCTTGCTTCCGTGATAAGGCCTTCCGTAACACAGGCTGCCTATAAATAATACAATCTCTCAAAAACTTTCCGTCACCGTGACAAAGCTCCTCTCACAACATTGTCACTACGAGGAGATGAAATAAATCTCACAACGTTCTTTACGAGATTATGAACAAACAAACCTTTACTTAAATAGGTTAGAAATAATTACATGGGACGACCGGACCTGACTAAACACAGGCGTGCCGCGACACTCGCAACAGCACCCAGGTCCGGCGTCGTAGCCCCACATGGCGGTGTGACAGTCAGATTGATTGTACATTGCTTAACGTCCCGACAGCAACAAGGCTTTCTCAGGACGTGCCTGCACTGCTTGTGAAAAAAAAAAACTATACAGAAAATTGAATGTATGTCGCCAGCCGGTCAAATACGTTAAATAAACCTACAACATGGGGCCTAAATAAAGCTAAGACCATTTAGCAACACACATCCAATATCAAGAGCTACAGGCAGTGCAGACAGTTGGGAGAGTTTTAAATAGACAAATACAGGTGAATGGACCAAAGGTAGACAGAAACACATGCCCCAGAATAGAAAGGAAACCCACCTTGTGGGACTGACCAGGGTGACCCTGGGAACTAAAAAGTACCTAACCCCACCCAAGTCCCCCAGGGCAGGTGACAGTCAGCCTCCACTCTCAGTACCACAGCACGGTGGCAGACTTAGCCGGTTAGGCCGTTGGATTTGGACCATTGGATTAGGATGCACTAAAACACAGTTGCAAAAATACACATAATTATATAAATAACTAACAAAAGAAACAAGATAATCACATCACCCTTCCAGTAACGCTGTGAGATGGCCTTAGTCGCCTGCTCGGCGTTAAACCCATATAACTAACTAACCTTCCCGTAACTTTAACTGCCGTCTTTTATGTCCCTTCACCTCTCCCCCACAACAACAATAAATGCTAACTCAACAAAATACATATTTGCACGTCACCCCATGGCTCACTTCCAAATTTACACGCCCCGACGCTAAATAGTGAGAAGGCCTTAGTCGCCCGCTCGGCGTTAAATCCCAATAACTAATCCGACGCTAGATACTCTAGATACTACAAAATACAGATGACAATCACTTCTACATTCTATTTCCCCCCCCCCCCCCCCAATACACACTAACCAAAATAATAATCAGAACAAGCAAACACAGACACCCCCCCCCCCCCCCCCCCGAGCAAATGACCACTAAAGAATTGATTACTGCCATCCATGAAGACGCCTCGGATAGGACGAAGACAAACAAGGACAAGACAAGCCAGGGGACAAGTCGTTGCAGCTCTTCTTTTCTTCCTAGGACACCGGCTCTTGGGCGCGACCCGGACCGTCTGGTAGGGCCGTCACAGAGGGACGACACGGCTACTTGAGGCTGGCGGCTAATGGAAAACCGCGCCCGCGCACCCCCCCCCCCCCCCCCCCCCCCCCTCTCTCAGATACTACGTTGAAAAAAACGACTGTTCTTGTTCGCAGCTGGGATGTGACTAACAGTGTACGCTCGCTGTTGGAAATGCGACTAACAATTTCGTTATCGTAGGTATTGCAAAAAGGCGCTCAGTAAATCGAGCGGTAAAAATTCACGTGAAACAAGTACCACCCGATGGCGTTTAGACCGAACGATCACGTGTGTTACGCCGACCTCCGAACTCTCGTACGGCAGCAAATACTCGTGCAGAGGCCAAATACTAGACACCTATGCTATCGCTACCCGGTGACTAGCTAATCTGTCACCCCTCTAAAATTACCTCCCTTACAAAAATAGACGGAAAAAAAAAACCAAAACAAAACGACGCGTCGAGACATGTTTTTTTTTTTTTTTTTTTTTTTTTTTTTTTTTTTTTTTTTTTTAAATTGTAAATAAAAGATTTGCTTGCCTTGCCGAAAAGAATCTATTCAAAGTTTATCAATAACAAGAAAATACCTGAAACAGTCATGTTATTTGTTTTCTGAAAGTTCTGAGATGAAAACAAAACAAAACAAACAAACAACAAATACATATCATAAGCAATCATGAAGTGCAACATACAAGGTTAAAAAGTGCACAGGAGCAAGAAAGTTTCCGAAATCAGCAACACTCCTGCAGACGAGATTAACTCATTCAATGTGCCCCGCATCAATAGCCGCAGACGTGTTGCTCAGCGTTGCCTGGCGGACACGCGATGCAACTTTCGCAGCTATTGATGCGAGGCATCCTGAATGAGTTAACACATCGGATACGTGATGCCTTCGGATACTAAGCTTTATGTCACGTGTCCAGATTGCGGCAACGTCTGGAATGCGTTAACCCAAATCGTCATTTTAACTCATTCAGCCCGACGGCCGTATTTCACAAATTTTGGAGGCGTCATCTAACGACTATGCACCTGTTGCAGGAGATGGATCGACCATGATAATTCAAGGGCAGTGCCAGATTAGCTTGGCGCCGACAGGCGCCAAGCTAATCTGGCACTACCCTTGAATTATCATGGCCGACCCATCTCCTGCTGTAGTGCGTCAGGGCTGAATGGGTTAACTCGTTCAGTGCCGAGTAAATTAGAACACCACCCAAGTGCAAGAGGTCAAGATCCTCACGAGGAGTATGAGAACCTATGCCTCTTGCTGACAAAACTTTGAATCCATGTACGTGGGACATCATTGGGTGTTTGGTCTTGATTGAAGGCAGATTGCAGAATCACAGTTTGCGTCAGTTGGCACTGAACAGGTTAAGTAGTAAGTGGAGGGGAGGTTATCTTTCTCACATCGTTATTTGTCGCGTAGATCAACTGGTAAAAGCAGCTTCACCTTTTGCACGCGTTTCACTGCCAGTGGACGAAGATTTGTACATGTTGTGTTTTGGAAATCATTGTCTATTCAGCTTCAATAGATTGCCACCGACAAAGGAACGTGGATTCAAACATGTTCCAGCAAGAGGCATAGATCTTCATGAGCCCCCGCAACTGCGGGGGCTCATGAGGATCTATACCTCTTGCAGTTGGGCGGTGTTTATTTTTTTCCCCCCGGCTGTGAATAGATTAAGTACATTAAAACAAATCGAAGGGATGGAGAGAAACCTTATATTTCTCGCGAGAACACACAAACACTACTACGTCTAAAGTAAATTAAGGTCTTAATAATATTGGCAATTAAGCAGTGGATTTTGTGCAATAATTGACTTAACTTAATAATGTAATAGTTCGTTTTATCTGTGTGATTCTGCGCTGTATAAATAAATTAAATTAATGTCATATTGGTAATTTAGTAGTGGTTGTCGTGCAATAATTATTATTTTTCTAAAAGCTTAATAGTTCGTTTTTATTCGTGTGATACGGCAATTATCCACATTTGTGCTAACATTTGTGATACTGTATTGAGATGTTATGTTTCTAACTTTGATCTACGCTCGGCGGGCAAAGACAAATATCTTTTATTGGACAATAACATTTTTTTGAAAAATGAATCTTGAAACGTTTCTGATCAGTATGAAAGAAACCGGTTTTACTCCGTTAAGGTCCCATTTGCAAAGCTGTTTTTGTTTGTACTATAAAAAAAATACAGAGTTATATTCTAAACTGTAACGTCTTTCCTGCCAGTGTATGAGACTGAATTTCTGAAATCTTTGTTAATTCAAAGCCGAAGGGTCACAGTCGTCAGTAGAACACGGGTACACAGTGGTTTCAGCAAGAGGCATAGATCCTCGTGAGCCCCCGCAACTGCGGGCGCTCATGAGGATCTATGTCTCTTGCAGTCGGACTGGGTTCAGTGATGGGGTTTAATATCATTTTTCATCGTTTCTCCTCTACTCTGATGATAAACATATTTACACAACTTTCAGGCGCACATTAAAAAGAGCCAGCAGTGTGAGAATTTTAACGACGAAAGTTTTATGCAACTGTTTTTTTTCTGTCTTTCCGTCCTTTGTTTGGAACAATTACACGTCGTGCAGAGTTGGTTATTTTTACAGAAATATGGATGTTTTGTATTGTGTCTGCCGATCCTCAATGTTTTGAAGGCTTTTTGTCGGGTTACAATGTGCATAAATGAGAGTTTTCTAACCCACCGGCGCTAATGGGCCTTCTCTTTTCGAACAGCGGAGATGGGACCTTTAACGTGTGCACGATGAGTAACCTGTACGTGCATTTTTGTTTCTGAAATCTCCATTCAACGACCAAAAACCAAAACAGTTAAAAAACATGGATTCAAATTGGTTTCAGTAAGAGGCATAGATCCTCATGAGATTTTGACTCGATGAAATTCGAGATAAATCCCTAAGCATTTCTGCCCACGTAATATTGAGCGTCTTACAAAAGAAAGGTTAATGTGCTAGTTACTAGATTATTGCAATTTAAAGTAGGCTCAAGTTATTATTTGTTTCGCTTTGCTAACTTTGTTTTTATTCATACCCAAACATCTCTTTGGCGTTGATACGGCGTGGTATAGTACAAAATCCAGCTCTTCTCGAGTGTCAACTAAATCCGCGTTTCCTGTTGACTGCTCGTGCTAAATGTTTTGGTGCATTTATCAGCTTCATTGCTGAAAACCCTTCCTTATTATCACTGAATGCATATCCTCAAAATCACTGCAGAGAAATCCTCCATCCTGCTGGTACAAGATAAGAAATAAATACTAGTTGACATTTTTAAATGCCAATTATTGTCGTGAGTTGAGATGGCCTTAGTCGCCTGCTCGGCGTTAAACCTAAATAACTAATTAGCTAACAAACTAAATGCCAGATATGTAGCAGTAGATGTCTAAATCAGAAGAACTGCACAGAGAATTAGGCGGCATGTATTTTGAAAAGTGACGTAGGATTACCTCATTTAGCCATGAGAACAAAATTATCAAATTTTGCAAATATATACCTCACGTCTACGTCACAGTTCCGGAGACAGATCGACCATAATGGTACAAGGTTGGTGTCGGAATAGCTTGGTGCCTAGATGTCAGGCTTTATGTGTTAAAAAACAAACAAACAAAGCCAAGCGGAACAAACAACAAAAACTTACTGACGTTCATTTCAGTGTTGTTTGGTTCGTTTGCTTGTGAACTCATAGCGCTTCAGGTACTGGTTATAAATTCCCTCTGACCTTACCGTCTGCAAATCAGACACGAAAAATGGCCTCGTTAACTCTTCATGCCCCCCTGGGGCGGTGGGTGACCACTTCCCCAGCAAAGAACTCACATCTGCAAGAGGCATGGATTCTCATGAGCCCCTGCATTCGCAAGAGCTCATGAGAATTCATGCCTCTTGCCGTGGTGCGGTAGTTGTTTGCTGTAACGTTTCCTTGTTCTACTCTGCATAGAGACTTTTTACAGTCGACGATTGTGTGTTCCCCTGGCGGTTCTGAATGGTGTTTTGTCATTAGTCCCTCGGCCAGGCCGCTTTTCCGACTACGAGAGGCACAGACATTCATGAAGTCGCAGGGCTTCTTAGCCACGCCTATTGCAGGTTCAGGCCTGACACCATTCATTTACACCATTGGTCCTCGAAGAGTTATGATGTACTAAACAATTCCTTTCTCAAACCCCTTTCGATAAGCTGTTTCTGGCATACATTATGATGTGCCTCTTCAGCTGCAAAGGCTAAAAATCCTTTTTCTGATCTGTTTATCTTAATGTCTGTCAGCCCTTTGCTCTGAAGTTATTTTTAACGGGGGAGGTCGTGGTGGTTTGCATGGTATGTCTCGGTACTGCGTAAATTCCACCTGGAAATCAAAGTCTGCATCTCTTTGAGGTCAGCGACAACTATCCCACAGAAACCTATCGTTTTCTACCAGCTTGAAATCCGTACTATCTCCTACAGCAGTGGAGTAAAGATACAAATGACCCTGATTCATGAAAGCTAGAAGCCTAGATCACTGGGAGCTCCTGCAGGCTGCTGGGCTCACGAGAACCAGTCTTCGTATCTTGGACACTGGCGTTTGTGGTACAAGTGATTGAGTGCACTTGTATACTTCATTTAACTTCCTTAGTCTGACTTTACTCGCACGTGGCACAGATTCGTATAGGGTCTAACACCACTCGCAAAACGGCATAGAACCTCATGAGCCCCTGCGTTCACGCAGGGGCGCATGAGGTTCTATGCCTTTTGCAGGCGGTAGGCGTTTTGTTTATTCCAGTGATTGGGTTTGGTCCCTGGGGCAGGCATAAATGTGTGAAGTAGGGGGGCTGTTTGTTTGCAGTTTTCCGGCTGCAGGTTTCATGGTGATCGGTTATTTGGGAGTGCGCATGTCACGAATCATTGTTAGTGTGCGCATGCAGC
Source organism: Semisulcospira habei (assembly GCA_036245525.1). Taxonomy (NCBI): domain Eukaryota; kingdom Metazoa; phylum Mollusca; class Gastropoda; family Semisulcospiridae; genus Semisulcospira; species Semisulcospira habei. The sequence continues at coordinate 96,847,937 of BTPG01000002.1, forward strand.
AGGCTTGTTTGGCCTGTCAGAGATGCAGATTAGGAGATCAGAGAGAGAGACTTGGTGGTAGGTCTCAGAGACGCTTGTGCTCCTTATCAGTTTCGAAATAAAAAAAACCGATAATGCAGTGGGGAAAAGAAAAAGAGCAAGAGAAAAACAACACTAAACAAATAAACAAGCAGTCTGAACATTTACAGTCAAACGGACATAGATCAGCACGACCCCCAGCAGTTGCTAATGCGGCTCATAAGAATGTTTGCTTGCTCTTTGTCCAAAGCCATCTGCTAAGCTGTTCCTCGTTTTCATGGTGCTATTCAAGTTAACCCCCTTTCGCATGCGACCACCTGCCTGCACACGGAGGCAATTCCCGTCACCACTGTAAACCCCAACTCTGCCGTCAAAACGATCCAACTGCAAGAGACATAGATCCTCATGAGGCCCCCGCGACTGCGGGGGCTCATGAGGATCTATGCCTCTTGCTGAGACCAATTTGTATCCGTGTTTCTTGGACGGTTGTTTGACGCCACAAACAAAATAGCTGAAAATCAACATAACACGTGAACATCACTGACGATACAAAACAAACATGACTATGCCGCTCTCGGACAACTCCCCACATCAGTGGTTAGCACTAACCTTGAAAGTAAATCAGTAACTGAATATATTACATACAATGGAGAGAGAGAGAGAGAGAGAGAGAGAGAGAGAGAGAGAGAGAGAGAGAGAGAGAGAGAGAGAGAGAGAGAGAGAGAGAGAGAGAGAGAGAGAGAGAGAGAGAGAGAGAGAGAGAGAGAGAGAGAGAGAGAGAGAGAGAGAGAGAGAGAGAGAGAGAGAGAGAGAGAGAGAGAACAATGAACAATGAACAATGAACCTTTATTTTCCAACGGTAGAAGTTATTGGTAACAGGACCAGTTTTCAAACTTGCCGTTGCTACATCTACTACATAAATGACATAGACATGTAAACATACACATACCACACACTGACGCATGTATGCACTCGCTCACGCACGCTCACACACACACAAACACAAACTTGCACACGCACGCACTTAGACACACACGCACACATATACACACACGCTCTCGGACACGCACTCCAGACATACTTACGCGCATAACGCGTACGCACAAAAATATAAAATGAGTAAAAATGCAAAGTAAAGCAATACACAGAAAATCATTAAGTACATTAGAATTCATACAGCAAAGGCAAATATGTATATATGTGCTCTCTCTCTCTCTCTCTCTCTCTCTCTCTCTCTCTCTCTCTCTCTCTCTCTCTCTCTCTGTCTCTCTCACACACACACACACACACACACACACACACACACACACACACACACACACACACACCGTGCCACACACACAGCATGCACACACACACACGGCATGCACACACACACACACACACACACACACACACACACACACACACACACACACACACACACACAGCATGCACGCACTCACACACACACACACACACACACACACACACACACACACACACACACACACACGTGAGCGCGCGCCCAAAAATATCGCGTACACACATATGAAGGAAAAAACATTATACATAGTACATGCAGTATTCAATGTACTCTTGACACTCAGATATTATGGTCCACTGTATATTATATAAAAAAACAAACAAAAAAAAAAACAACAGACGCTCTCTTTCTCTCTCTGTGTCTCTCTCACTCTCGCGCGCGCACACACACACACACACACACACACACACACACACACACACACACACACACACACACACACACACACACACACACACAGACATTCTCACACACACAAACATTCACACACCTGAACACACGCGCAAGTTATCCCTGTACTGTAATGATTAGATTACGTCAGAGATTCTAGGTGTTACACACACACACACACACACACACAGACATTCTCACACACACAAACATTCACACACCTGAACACACGCGCAAGTTATCCCTGTACTGTAATGATTAGATTACGTCAGAGATTCTAGGTGTTTGAAGAGGCTGACCCTAAATGAGGTGAGCGTCTTTGCGTTTCTGATTTCAGAATGAACTTCCCGAAAATGACAAACTGGTTTTGAATAAATCAATACGCGGCAGGGGTACTTTGAAATGGTGTCCATGTCTAGATGCTACAGATATCCGTTCTGAGAAAAAAAGAACTCAAGTACAGTGGACATGACTGCTTGTACAGCTTGTACATCAATACACCTTTATTGAACTGAAAGTGATGGGATAGAGGGAGCATTTTTAAAGTTTTAAGCTTTTCGTCAGTTGAGAGTTCGGGATCGGGAAATATAAGCTTAGCAGCTCTCCTATGTAGGGAGTTCAGCCTCTTCAAATGTACATCACTAGAACCATCCCACACTGTTGATGCATAGTCTATGTGCGATTTGACATGAGCATTGTAGAAAAGAAGACGCGCATCTGTGTCAGTAATTGTTTTCAATTTTGACAACATATACAGGCCGCTGGAAACCCTTTTGCACACATTATTAATATGCAGTTGCCATTTAAGCTGATCATCTATAGTGACCCCTAAGAGGCGGTGGTGTGATACTTGCTCAATTGGGCTGTCGTTTATACACAGACTAAGAGAGAGCGGGCATAGCTGGTGCTTTTGACGTGTGGTTATAACCATACATTCTGTTTTTGACGGATTCAGGGACATGGAGTTGGAATGACACCAGTCGGTGACCTCATGCAGGCTTTCCTGCAGACGCGTGCTAATTGCAGCTACATCTTTGTGAGGAGTATGTAGTGTGCAGTCGTCAGCAAACATGTCACAAGAAATATCCTGGCAACTAATATGCAGTGGAAGGTCATTGATAAATATGCAGAACAGCAATGGCCCGAGGACAGAGCCCTGAGGCACTCCGCTTTTGACGAGACCATACGAGGAGTATGAAGTAAATATGAAGTAAACAATGAGACAGCACCTGCATTGCAGAGATATGCTTGAAGCTTTGACAAAAGAATGTTATGATTTACAAGGTCAAAAGCTTTCTTAAAATCAATAAAGATCGACCCAGTTATTTGGGAGTTATTTATGGATGCTAGCCACGCATCAATAAGTCTTGTCAGTGCCGTGTGGCAAGAATGCTTGGGGCGAAAGCCGGACTTAAATACGTGCAAAAGACTGCGACTCTCCAAATATTGATAAAGGTGTTTGTGCACGTGTCTTTCAAGAGGTTTGGAAAGGCTGGATAATATTGAAATGGGTCTATAGTTATTAACATCCGACAGATCTTTTGACTTAGGCAAAGAGATAACCTTGGCTTGCTTCAGTTCTGATGGAAACATATTTTGTTGGATACATAAGTTATAAATATACGTTAACGATTCTACTGTATAGGGAAGGGACAGTTTCAGTATTTTAGGGCTGATCTCGTCAGGTCCCGATGACTTTTTGTTTTTCAGTGACCCGATCAGTTTTCCTACTTCATACACAGCTAGAGGCGGTATAGAGAATGGGGGTTTGTCCTTAGTCTTCTGCTTACAAAAGTTAAGTAGGGCCTCCGGGCATGTGTAAGACGCGTTACCGCTTGAGGGTATGATTGACTCGGCAACAGACAGAAAATGTTTATTAAAAGTTTCTGCAGTAATACTAGAAGGAATGGCTGACGATTTCTTGCTGTTACCTCGGGTGACGAGATTAACCGCGCGCCAGAGTGCGGCAGTATCTCTGTCTTCTTTAATCATTCGTTCAAAGAGAGACTTTTGAGCCCTGCGTACCATAGACTTGACACGGTTACGTTGTTTTTTTGTATTCGCTAAATAGCTTGTGTCTCCTTAAGTCATTTCTCAATCTCATAGCTTCGATTATTTCTTGGTTTAGCCAAGGCGGTAACGTGTGGTTTTTTACCCGCTTTTGCCGCAAAGGGGCGTGTTTGTTAAGTACTCTTGTAAAGAGTCCATACCAAACAGCCAGAGCCTTTTCAGGGTCAGTTTCGTTATTAACGACATTAAATGGTGTTTGATCAAGGTCTGCTAGAAAAGCAGAAGTCGATTAAACTGTTTAAATGAGCGATACGTTATAGTTGTGTGCCCGTTCTTACGATGCACTGGCAGTTTTGTTGACCATGAACACACAGTAGGAAAGTGATCACTGATGCTGAGGTCAGGAACACTAACAATGAATACACTAAGGGGACGGTTGGTGTAAATGTGATCAATGAGTGTTGCGGTTGTTTTTGTGATCCTAGTAGGGGCCGAAACTAACTGTTCTAAGCCTGTTTGTGTGGTGATGCAATCCCGTGCGGTATGGGGCTTCAGCATATCTATGTTAAAGTCGCCTAGTAGCAACGCGTCACAGTTAGGTAAGCCAACTTTTTCTACTGCATGCAAAAAATCATCGTACCATTCAAACTTGGCTGCTGGGTTACGATAACAAAAGCCGACGAAGACGGGTTTAGTTTTTGGAGCCCTAAATTCCAACCAAATGCACTCGACTTCCGGAGTTTCTAAGTCCTCACGCCTTTTTACTAAATGTTGGATTGAGTTATGGATGTAAACGGCAAGCCCAGTTTGACCAAGTACACGAGGGTCACGTCGAGTGATGATAAAGTTAGGTATGTGAACGGCTTCATCGCTTATGTCCGAGTTAAGTCGTGTCTCACTAAGACCAAACAGGTGGAATGGTTCAGACGAGTTTAGAAAAACATTCAAATCGGCCACCTTGTTAAAAAGATGGTAGATGTTCAAGTGACCAGTTTGAAGGCTTCCGTGTGTCTGAGCATTATGGATCATATTGAATCCTAATTCTCACAATTGAAGTGCAACACAATACAAAAGAAATACAAACAGAGAGAATAAGAATAAAAGTGTCAACGCAGTAAAACGCGGCTGAAGTTATAGCACCTCGTATCAAACGTCACAAACGGTGTCCAACACAGCGTTACCAAATGAAGATCGCTTTTGATTAATAGTGTATCCACGTATGAATGCCACGCAAGCTGTCTAAATAGTGACTGTGGTATAGCACACGTATCAGATGTCACACGTGAAAAGAGTGTTCTGGTCAGCGGCACACTAGGCAGCGAAAAAAACTATAGGCCCTGAAATGTGTTGATAAGACCAGGCACACCGTCAATGGGTGTGGATCTGAATGCTATCACACGATTTCCTCACGAATAATCCAAAGATATGAATGAGTGGCCGTAATTGTTAACCGTTACACGGACAACACCTTGAATTTTCCGCTGCTGGCACAATGTAGAATGATTCCCACAACGAAATAAACGGCTAATTGTTTACCGCTACAGCGGAAAACACCTTGTATTCTCCGTCAGTTGTAGCAGCAAACAAACACTGCTGGCACAATGCGGTAATATTCGATCCACGAAGTAGCAAAGAATGCAGATAGACCAAACGAGATCACCTGGTGTACTCACAGGTGGGCACAGGAGATAAACGACGCACACTCACTCCAACACACTTTTTAGTGAGTAGGGAATAATGAACGACTGCACAGCCTAGTACGCACGCACACTGTTCACAAACTGCGCCCTCTGGTCGCCACTGAGAATGGACGCTGGGTAGCTCGGGTAGTACGGGACATACGTTCCATTTCCTGGTTGCTGGTGAACGGAAGATGGTGGGTAATTAGTCCAATGAGCACCGCTAGGGAGAGGTTGGTACTGGCACGGTGTCACAGGCGGATACATCAGTTGCTGTTGCTGCAGCCAGTCGGGGGCAACAACTGATGTATCTTGATGCTCCTGAATAGGCTGTAGTTGTAGATGCTGCTCTTGTAGATCCTGTTGTTGCTGTTGCGGAGGTTGACGCTGTTCTTGTTGTCGTTGCCGCTGCTGTAGTTCATTTTGCTCCTGTTGAGGGCATCGCTGTTTTGGCTGCTGTTGCTGATGGTGCTTCTGAACAGGGGATGACAAGCCCACCCGGGTGCCCGCCCCGCAGCAATGTCTGAGTAAAGCTGCTTAGCGGTTGTTACATTAGGAGATGTAGCATCCCTTTGAGAGGTTGTTCGGTGACCATCTTCCCCGCCGTATTTGATGTTACCGAGAGAGAGAGAGAGAGAGAGAGAGAGAGAGAGAGAGAGAGAGAGAGAGAGAGAGAGAGAGAGAGAGAGAGAGAGAGAGAGAGAGAGAGAGAGAGAGAGAGAGAGAGAGAGAGAGAGAGAGAGAGAGAGAGAGAGAGAGAGAGAAGGGGGGGGGTGTAGACAAAGACAACAGACAAAGCGCACATGGTAAACACAACATCAAAATCAACTATGCACGCATGCACTGCAAAAAAGGGGTCTCTTTCAATTGCAAATGGATCTATTTCAATCCAGAAGTGTACCTACCAATAGCGTATCACTTCTCCACAAATAATATGCATGTAAATCTTATTTTCCACCGCTAAGAATTACATCGCATCGGAAACCACATCTTAAATGTGAATCAGTAGAATCAAGTTTCATGATAGGCATCATAAATGCAACCAATGATGCATCAAAATCAAACCAAATCATTGCGCAAACAAGGGCAAGATACTTTACACACTGATCATAGAAACATTACTACACTGACAATTGGCTCCAAAACGAAGTAAGTTCATGATCAAGACAAAGACTATTGGAAGCAAAATAGCAGAACATAGCACAAAATTATAAAATATAAAAATCATACATTAGATAATAATACATATCCAACGCCCGCTTGGTTACACTAGCTCAAAGCTGCTAGGACTATACCAGGCAGTTAGTTACTGGCTATTGAAAATTACGTGCAATTCGAACCTGGTTTGCGAGAATAGCGCAGGCCAATATGGCCACACGGTGAAAATCTTGCTCATTTTGTCTTTTGCGGTTACTTGTTTCCTTTTCTTTAATTTTCTTCGTGGCACAAAGAAGACAACCCAGTAGCGTCGACAGACTGGCGTCAGCCGTAGTCGACTCGCCTCGCCAAGCCAAGCCAACTACAGCTAGGAGCCGGCCCGGCGACTGTTTGTTAACTGGGGATGAACCCCAGGACGCCACTACACAGGCTGGTGTCGAGATACACATGAAGAGTTACGGTCTTATCTTCATGTACAGTGTTAACCCATTCATTTTAGCTCCATGGCCACATGGCCCACATTTTGGAAGTGTTTCCTAGGCTCCTATGTACCAGTTGCAAGGGATATACTGACCATGATAATTCAAGGGTAGTGCCAGATTGGCTTGGCGCCTGAAGGCGCTATGCCAATCTGGCACTACCCTTGAATTATCATGGTCAATATATCCCCTGCTGTAGGGAGTTGAGGATAAATGGGTGGAGGAGTCCGATACTTTACGCGGGTCTCTCGACTGACCCCAGTATGTGAGCGCCCCCCACCCCCACCACCCTTTCTTCACTCCTCACCCACCATCCCCTGCACTCCCACCTACCCACCGCCCCTCCCCGATCCGTTCTGATATTTCGCTGCATGAAGACAAATCGCATGCCCATCTTGCCCATCTATATTGACCAAAGCTCCAACTCGGTACGTTGATTTTCAATAAAAATGTCAGACGCTCCGTTAATCTGTCAAACCTCATACTTAGCCCGTTGACTTCTGAAAAACCCAAAACGCCACCCAACTGCAAGAGGTATAGATCCTCATGAGCCCCCCCCCCCCCCCCTCGGGCTCATGGAGGATCTATACCTCTTGCTGAAACCTTTTTGAGTCCATGTTCAAATTTGCAGCTGGTGGATCATTGACGTGACGTTTAAACTGATCACTGAAACACAATTTGCGCCTACTGTCAGATGAGTGAAGCCGAGAAAGTCAGACAGTTTAGCTAGGAGGGTACTAGCGCGAAACGCAAGCAGACTCACAAAAATTACAAGTCGTCTCGACAACTCAGTTCATTTCCTTCGACAGGCTATTACTTACGTACACAGTTTACATTGAATTTACAGACTTAAAGGGCCATTACGCATAAACCTGAAGACACATTATTTTCAGCAGTATTTGTCAATGTTATGCCTTGTCGACACACCTAATGAACTTTAAGAGCAGTTTGGACACGCAACAAAAACACACGCGTAATCGCGCTTATTTATTCAGCGCTGTCGTTAGCGTGTCAATCTATTTTTAGCTGTTTCTCGTACTGATAGCGTTGCATTTATAGAAGAGAGTGGAGTCACGGTCAGGTTACTTGATATTAAGAGTACGTGTGCTGAACTGGATTCTCCTGTGTCTAAATGAACCATAACTAGACCTGTGTGTAGCGTTTCGTAACCACCTGTTACAGAAGTGTATATTTGAACAGTTACGGCGGTAGTGGGCCTTTAAAACATTCCACCAAGTGCAGGGTCTCATGGGAATCTATGCCTCTTGCTTATCTGCGAAAACCAGGGCTCAGCTGCACGAGTAAATTTACGACTGCGCAAACCCCTAAGCAAGGTGCTCCGCATAGCATGTATGATACTGAGGACAACCACAATTATAGTCATCAATTCATTCATTCAGTCCTCTCTGCGCCGTCTGGTGCTTGAGGCGACTGTTGTCGTTTCCGTAGCAAGTTTCTTTTTACAGGGTGGAGTCGCTAGCCCCACGCCTAACCCTCCTCCTTATCCTGACTTGGGACAGGCAGTTAAGCCCTCAAAGGGGCCTCCCTGGTGGAGTTATAGTCATCAAAGACAGACAAATTGAAGTAATCATTGAAGAAAACAGCGACTGATTGTCGGGTTAAGGTTGTATACTATACCTACATTTTTTAATTGAAAACTGCCGCTTATAGGGTTTTTTGAGAGCCTTATTGAGTCTGGAGACTATTGCCACCCTGAAAGACCCATGGTCCCGGGCATATTTGTAAGTTTGAGCCTTCTGCGTGACCTACCCCATCAGCAAAAACACGCAAAATAGCTGATTTCAGAACACAACAAAAATTTATCGAATAGTGTGTTAAAATGATAAAGAAACATTTTGGTCACTTCATAAAGTATGTTAGTATTTTCTCGTAAAAAAAGTGTGTTCTGATAATTGGAATTCTAACTGTAATCGAGAAAAGTTTATGTTGTAAATTCGCAGATTGCCCGGATGTTATCAATAACATTTCAAGTGTTTGCAATGTTGGGCAATTGCGCAGGCCCTTTTTATTCGATAAAATCGTACTTTAGATCATATCACACACATTATTTATGAAAAAATGGGGGGGTCCCGCGCAAAAATTGGCACTTTGGGTCGTTTGCGAGTGCGTTTTCAAAAAGGGATACAAGCGATGTCTGACTTCCGGCAGATCATATCTCCGCCGTAGCCGTCCCAAGCCCGCATGAGAAAGGAGGAAATCAACTACCAAACCAACAAGTATAACCTACGCCCAAACTGTTGCAAACTACTAGTCTTCGATCACTATTAGTGACATTGACAAAGTAAACTGGAACAAACAACAACGGGAGATACGGGATGAGAAGGTTTATCTATAAGTAATTAAATGCACCAGTTATCTCTTAGTAGTTGAGTTAGTGCAGTGGTAAAATACTCATTTTGCCACGCAAGGTAACCAGGGTTCAATCCTCGTAGATGGATATTTTTTCCCTGCTCAAAAATTTGAAACCAATACAGTTGCTACTTCGCTAAATGAAACAAACGCACACACACAATATATATATATATATATATATATATATATATATATATATATATATATATATATATATATATATATATATATATATATATATATATATATATATATGTTCTTTTTTTTAATGTAAAATATGCCATTATAATCACCGTTGTAATGTGGATGTTAAACCATGAACCAAGGAACAAACCACTTTCAGTCTTGGATAAAAATGCATACTGGTTACCTCGGTACATTTGTTCATTTATTTTTTTTCAGCCAGGCATTGTGAGCATGTTTACATTCATTCAATCATTCACTGATGAAAAAGCACACCAAAGAGTGTTGTCACAGAGTGTTTTTATTTTTATTTTTCTGGCATCATCTACAAACATTAATTAATGAATAATGTGAATTTGTTTTAATATACCTGCTGCAAGCAATGCTACATGCTCCTTTGGTGTATCCGTGAAAGCATGTCGGTGAACATCTCTGGTTGAAAGATGTTTGTCAACAGATTGGTAGTGGATGTACCTGTGTCTCCAGCTGAATCTCAGTTTCCCAGCAGTTTTTGGTTACAAATTATAAGGAAACAAAACAAATGTCACATGTTTCAATATGCCCCGTTATGTTTGCACATGATCATTGTGAGTAAAGAATAATATCTTTGTTTATTTTCAAAAGAAACGCTGTATTTGCAGACATTCATTTAAAGTATACATGTACAGTCAAGTATGTTGAAAGCATATTAGGCTACAATGCACATAGGCACCCATACAAAAGTAACTACCTCAAATACAAAATGTTAAATGTTTAGGGCTTAACATCTTTTGTCAATAAGGTGATTTCAAAGATGGGTCACAGAAATAGGGTCTGAACAAATTTTGACCCAAGCTGTATTCGAAGCCAGGACCTTTGGGATGAGAGTCAAACACACTACCACCGAGCCACCCAGCTCCCCCACAAAATACATGATTGATTGTACATTGCTTAACGTCCCGACAGCAACAAGGCTTTCTCAGGACGTGCCTGCACTGCTTGTGAAAAAAAAAAAACTAAACAGAAAATTGAATGTATGTCGCCAGCCGGTCAAATACGTTAAATAAACCTACAACATGGGGCCTAAATAAAGCTAAGACCATTTAGCAACACACATCCAATATCAAGAGCTACAGGCAGTGCAGACAGTAGGGAGAGTTTTAAAAAGGCAAATACAGGTGAATGAACAAAGGGTAGACAGAAACACATGCCCCAGAATAGAGAGAAAAACCCACCCTGTGGGGCTGACCAGGGTGACCCTGGGAACTAAAAAAATACCTAACCCCACCCAAGTCCCCCAGGGCAGACCCGGGTGGGGTTCCCACAAAATACAGCTTTACTGTGGAACAACATATTTCCACTACATTATTCACATTTACATTGACAAAGTGCTGACTTTATACAAGCTAGTGGGTGGAGAACAGTGGAGCTGAAGTCATTTTCAGTTGTGTGCATGCCAACCGAGACTGACACCGGCAACCACTTGCTCATGAGGTATTTATTTGGGAGCCAACTACACAGTATATAAAAGAAGGGGGATAGGAGAGAAGGAATGACAGACTTATCATTTAGAGCCTTCCACTACATATATTATTTCCCTCATATATATATAACACGAAGAGTTTTTGCGTTCCCGGCTGACGGCCATCTTATTCTGTATTAAAATTTCACTGATGACACGGAATGCTTAACACAATATATATATATATATATATATATATATATATATATATATATATATATATATATATATATATATATATATATACACATACATACATACATACATACATAACATACATACATGACATACATACATACATACATACATACAGAGAGAGAGATTGATTGATTGATTGATTGTACATTGCTTAACGTCCCGACAGCAACAAGGCTTTCTCAGGACGTGCCTGCACTGCTTGTGAAAAAACAACAGAATATTGAATGCATGTCGCGAGCCGGTCCAATACGTTAAATAAACCTACGCCATGGGGCCTAAATAAAGCTAAGACCATTTCGCAACACACATCCAACATCAAGAGCTACAGGCAGTGCAGACAGTTGGAAGAGTTTTAAAAATACAAATACAGGTGAATGGACCAAGGGTAGACAGAAACACATGCCCCAGAATAGAGAGGAAAAACCCACCCTGTGGGGCTGAACAGGGTGACCCTGGGAACTAAAAAGTAGTTAACCCCACCCAAGTCCCCCAGGGCAGACACGGGTGGGGGACAGAGAGAGAGAGAGAGAGAGAGAGCATCACTGAAGTCCTGATATAACTCAACATTGCACATCCCACTACGTTATAACAGTGAAATTCAGTGTCCAGCCACCACTACACTACACACATAACACAAAATCAAACAATACTGTTACCAGTACCACACTCTGTCCCATTGCAGCACAACTAAGTGAAATGCAGTCTCACGCCCCATAACATATACTGCACAATGCTGATGTCAACATAAAATACCGTAACAACTGCATAACAAGGGTAAAATGCACTGTGTCACCTAGTCTGCATAATATAGGCATGCACACCAAACAATACTTTTACTGCTCTTGATACAAAGTCTGTGCAGTCGACCATATCACAACACTGCAAAATACATCAGTGCTACGCTGGCAGAGTGCCTGCAATACAACCCGAAACGCTGAAGGTAAATTCTTTGTAAGGCACTGCAACACTAACCTGCGAAAGTTTTGTTTTTCTAAAAGAGTTGCCATTGTTTGGAATGAGTTACCAGTTTCATTAAAAAAAGCACCTAACATAAATTCTTTACAAACCAGATGGACGAATTACCGAAATTTAAAGAGTTTTTCTATTCATATGATGAATGATTTATAGGAAAATTTCATGAATAGCAGACTCATAAAGTAACTTCAGAAAGAAAGGACATTTGCAAAGGCCTCACGGCCTATTTTGTCCTCACACTACTACAGTCTGCACCATGCCGGCCATTAATATAAGCAATACTCTTCAAAAACTCAACATGGTGCAGGCTATCGTGTCACAACTGACTGCACATTGCATAGCAGCTACCACACACAACCTGGTACTGTGCACAATGTTGGCTTCAGTTTTACTTTGTTTATTTAATTTTGGACCTGCTGGGGGCATGAGAAAAATCACAAAAGAACTTACATGATTGCGCTCAAAAATTAACTACACATGTACACATGTTCCTTAGACAGCACAAATGACTTGTATGGACACAGATCATAGTTAGGTCATTCTGTTTGCTGGTATGTGTCATGTACAGTACGTCTGGAAAACGTGTGAAATGAACCATGTGATTAGCAATTCTGATACGATAAGTAAAGCTACACAGCTGAAAGTCAACGATTGACAGAGGAAGAAAAAATAATAAAACAAACAAACAAAGTACAGTACATATCATATGCCTATGATCAGTTATCACCCAACCAATGAAAACTGCTGTGACAGATGGAGGGCAATGCAAGAACTACATGGTCAACTCACTCTTTAGAAGTATTGCGATTTTCATTGAGCAAGTCCACATTTGGTATATTTTGAGCAGAGGGTTTAATGACATATGTATATATATACTACATACCTACCCCCCCTCCCCCCGCACCCCCCCCCCCCCTCTGGCTGCATTTCTATATTTTGGCACACCACCTCTTCAGAAAGGACCCATGGGTGTTATACTCTGAGGCCAATGACCATTTTCAGAATGTATATCATTTATAATCATGCAAAGCGGAGCAGTGATAAGTTTTCTCCTTGTTTCACACCGACGCTGCAAAAAAAATCTATCTGTACCACTGTTTCCTAACCCATAATAGTCAGCTGTGGAGTACATATTTTGAATGACTGATGTATGCCAGTATTTCGGAACTTGTCACAAAAAAGACCTGTTTATATGCTGAAATGTCTTCAAAAAATGAACACATTGGCAGTAAAGGGTTTTTTCCCTGGATAATCAAAAATACAAATTAAGCTGCGTTTCCAAATCGTGACATGACAGGAGAGTGCAGTAAGGCAAAGGCGTTTGCTGCATTGCGAAGGATGTGACTGTCCAAAACCTTGGCATTGTGGCCAGCATTGTGGATGGACAGCAAAATAACAGGACGTTTGCCCACAGGACAATCAGTTCACTTCCTTTGCCTTCCTGTCGGTTGGCCATCCCGGAGAGACGTACCCGCTGAACTCTTCTTCAATGTGGCTATTGCAACCTGCAAAAGATAATTTAGAATCAAAAAAAAAGTTTTGAAATGCACATTATGCGTGCATATATATGTGTTTGCAAGTATTTTTACAAAGTACATACATGCATAATAATTATGACAGTATTCAGAGCAAGAACAAGAAAGACAATGAATGTCCTTATGGTTTACGTGTATGACCAATCCACATAATACGTCCAACCTGTGTGACCTTGCGTGAGGAGAAACAATTTGTGTCAAAATCTGACCATTTTTTACCCCTTTCTGGACCCCCCCCCCCTCCCCCCATGACCCTGACCTTTGAAAGGTCACAGCAGTTGGTATGTTTAGAAAGATTGTACCACAAAGTACCCTGGTGCCAAGTTGGACGTCTGAGGCTTAAATAGTCTCTGAGGAAATACCAATGTTACAGTTGCCCACAGATAACAGACAGTCGACGGATGACCCATTACAAACACTTAGTTTTGCTATCACACGTGAGCCACATATGAGACACAACTGAGCTTTAAATGACCACAATGGGTGTATAAATATATGTAGAATCAGCATCACAGTGTAACTTGCAGAAAATGTTTCATACAGGACACGTTTAACATATTGCTGTTTAGCAACAGTACACACTGGACCAAAAACCCACCCCACCACCCCCACACTTTGGTACCGGTCTCAGGCCACTTTACAAATTTCAAATACAAGCGATCAAAAATCTCAGTAACTTCAGTAGCTGAACTGGCCCTTTGTCTGTCTTGTACTGTGTTTGTACTGTGTTTGTCTTAAATGGCGTAAATCCGTGTCTGTTTCGTGAATGTGTGTGTTGGGTTTCAGGCGCGGCGCTTTGAGTCGATTTCCCCAAAATTGAGAAAAAGCGCCTATATAATAACGGTATTATTATTATTTATTATTAAAAGCTGGTATTCAGTGTTTTCTTATCATTCTGTGTGCACTAAGTGCTTATTAAAGAAAATGACAGTATTTGCAGACTTGCACAAGCCTCTAGTTTCCAAATCAAATGCAATATGGTGCCACTTGTTGACAGCAAGTGATTTTAGCATTCGGTGTTGTAGAGAATGCTGGTACTGTACTACACCATCTTCAAAATGAAAGAAAGCATTACAGTATGATGTGTTTATTCACACCAGTTGTGTTTTGTTATGAACCTGATTCTATTCACAAATCAACCGGTATGATTTACCTCGAGTCCAGGAGAATAGTTGATCTACTGGAACTGGCATTGCCTGCTTTCAGCTGTGACCTTCTCCTTTTGAGCAAACATGACCTGACTAGCTCCTGCCTCTTCTTGGTGTAGGCGTCATACTTCTGTGTTCTGTGCTTGTTTTGAAAGTATACCCTCTGGGTGCGACTCTGCAGTGCGACGTCAACAGCAGCATTGACCTGAAATGAAATACATGTTTATTAACGTGTTGTTTAGCAGCATGCCAATTGTACGTCTGATCTTATTTCAGGGTGGGTTGGTTCCAAACTCCCCAAAAAGGGACTTTGTTATAGCATTATAAACAATTCGGGGCCAGGGCGGGAGGGCAGGGCTCCCCCCCCCCCCACCCCTGCCCAATATGCCCCTACATTTAGTTTACACATTACTACCTTCAAACTCATGTGAAATAAACTGTAAACACCACAAACAACAATGGTGAAGCCTGGATCGCTCATGTGCATTTAAAACTGATCATTTACATAATCTGAACTGTGTGACCTTTCCAAAAGGTGACTGAAATTTAAGTGCCATGAGTCTACGCATCAGAAAAGGGCTGGCTTTTGTACTTGTGCATAATATTTGAGAAAAAATATCTATTGTCAAAATATGGCTATTTTTTACCTATTTTTTGATTTCTCATGACCTTTGGTCTTAACTCAAACTGGTATGCTAAGACAGGTCTTGCCACAAAGTATCCTTGGGCCACGTTGAAGACTGTGGTTTGAATAGTCTCCAAGAAAATGCCAACATTACTGTTTACCATGGACGACGAATGGCCCAGAACATAGCCTCACACTTGCTGCACACATGAGCCAATGACAGAAAGCATTACAGTATGATGTGTTCATTCACAATCACACCATAGTTGTGTTTTGTTCTGCACCTGATTCTAGTCACAGATCTACCGGTATGATCTACCTTGAGTCCAGGAGAATACGTGTCGCCTTCCTTCACTTCACTTGAGCTGTGGCCTTGGTGTAGGCGTCATACTTATGCGCTTGTTTGCAAGTAAGTCCTCTGGGTGAGAGTACTGAGACTCCACAGTGAGAGGTCAACAGCAGTATTGGCCTGAAATGAAATACACGATTATTAGTATTACTGTGTTGTTCGGCAGCATGATAATTTCACTTTGTGTGAACTAAATGCAGGAGCAGATTATTACTTTCAAAATAAATAAACAAACTGTGTACACCGCAAAGAACAAACAAGAATTGCAAAGTCTGTACGCCTCATGTGCATAACTAATTCACATATAGCTATAAGTATAAACTGTGTGACCTTTTCAAAACTGAGGTAGCTGACATAAGTGTCACAAGTCTCAACATAAAGGCTTGCTTTTGTACTAGTGACATTTGTATTTTCTCTACAAATTACAATTATGCATTTTTCTAAAGTTTGTCAACCTTCTGTGACTCTTGACCTGTGTAAGGAGTCAACCAAATTAGTATCTATAGGATGAGGAAGATTTCATCATCAGCTACCCTTGTGCCAAATTTGATAGGGAAATTGCAAAAACTTTGATACAAACCGCAATCATACAATGAAAAAATAAATAAGCATATATCACACATTCCAAGGTCATCCAAAATGGTAGTCAACAAATATTAGGGTTTCAGTCAAAGTAGCGTAGGTTTAATTTAACATACATACATACCTATAAAGTACTAGGTAACCCTTTTACTCCTGATACACCCACTGCTTGACAAATGTGACTATGATAGTTCAAGAGTGGTGCCAAAATCGATCGGCGTCTCATCCGCCAAGCTATTCTGGCACCATCCTTGAACAAAACAAAACAAAAAAAATGCTGGACTTATATCCTAATCTGTAATATAGCCTTTATAAGACAGCAAGGGAATGGATGAGCAAATTAAGTTACTAAGTACTGGAAGCAGTTACTGAGTTAGAGGTTCATAATGCCAAATTCTCCCTTAGCAGGACTTTTTTCTACACACAGTACGTTTTCCTAGATAATAAGCACTGGCACTGGTTTAATATAACTACAATGTCGACTACATACCCTCCACTTATTAATAAAGGCTCTCCGAAAATGTATGGAAATGTTCTACTTCTAGGTGGTGACTGACATGGCCGGAATGCCCCCCCCCCCCCCCCCCCTTCTCAACCCACAATAAAATGTAGTCTTCTTCATTGCAGGTAGGCAGTGACGACGGCACTAGTACTGTGGGGACTTAAATTTCCATGCATACACGGACAGTTAGCTATGAGGGTTTTACGCCGTGCAGGTGATATCTCACGGCGGTGCATAAAAGGGTTGGACGCTGAACCAGTGAGATATATATTACGACAGTTTGCTTCTGCTAGTACCTCGTGTTCTAATCGCTTAGCAAACACCACCACCCTTTTTTTCTAATTAAGTTTACCTTTTCGTGTCTGATGAGATTTTGTTGTTTTCCTGGCTGCCACGTACACTGCTTCCCGTCTTTGGTTGGCCCGTTCTTTTTTTTTTTAAATTTCAGATTCCCGAAATTGCGTGTTGCTTGGCGCTATTACGCAGGTTATGCCTTACGCTCGATGACTTGTCGCAACTTATGCAAAAGTATCTTATTTCTGAGGAAACAAAACATTTTACGCATAGAAACAGTCAGCGTACACACCTATTTCAGACAGTATATATCTTTTGTCAATTATCGATAAATTGAGCTTGTTTGCAATACGACTTGCCGTACGGCGGCTTTTTTTCGGTGACCTCTAGTCTCAGGTCACGGCAGACGCAAGATAGCGGTATCTAAATGCGCAGAAAAGATGCGCGAAACAGGTGTGTCCTACAACCTTAAGTCACTTTATAAAAAATATAATTTTGACCAAATAGGTGACTGCCAAGCGTACAAAAAGAAACACGCTTAGGAAGGACAAGTACAAAACCATTCATTTCTCCACGTGTTCCTTTTTTGTTGGAATGAATAAATGAATTTTTACTTAATGTTTCTTCATATCTTGGCTGTTTTAGACCACCAAAAAGCTCATTAAACTTGAAACTTAGTAATCTAAACTGTACATGTATTACAAAAGTTTACCTATAGGAGTGACATATTAATTTAAGAACGTAATAATAGTTGTTACTTTTGGGGATTTCTGTTCATTCTATGCTGACGAGCAGTTGTAATGCAACATTTTTGGAATCATCGGATGATTCCAAAAATGTCGCATTTCTTTTGGTCATCAGTATATATCTACAATTTTTCATTTCAATTCTGAGAATGCTCTGCTGTGAGAATGCCATGGAATTCCAGGCTGGTAAGCTTGCATTGTGTCATCAGGACATCAGCTGCCCTTTTTGTGACTGCATAGCTCACTAGATCTATAAAAAGAGGATAGTGGGAGAGAAGGAATGACAGACCTATCATTTTGAGCCTTCCACTGAACACGTACTGCAAAAAGCATTAGGGACTACCCCCAGGCGCCCCGCAATCCGCTGGAGAATAGCCAGTCCTCCCCCCCCCTCCCCCCGAGGGGATGCTTGTAAATATTCCCAAACAGATATTGGACTTGCTGAGTAGATTTGAGTTTTTGCCGCCTGCGACCGGTTTCGCCCCAAAAGGGGTGGGGGAGATGGGGAGGCTCGTCAGTTAGGCAATCGGCGTAACCTGACAAATTGCAAACACAACTCGTGTACTAGAAGTCGCCACCAGAATTTACTGGTAGCACCACTAGTACAGCGCGGATTGCATTCCTAAAGCTTTATGTGGTGTTGAAGTGGAAAAAGACAGACTAATTTTGATAAGGCAACACCTAGGCAATGATAGGTCTGTCACTACCCTGTCAGAATTGAAAGTAAAGAAAGTATATATATATATATATATATATATATATATATATATATATATATATATATATATATATATATATATATATATATATATATATATATATATATATATATATATATATATATATAAAATAGAAAGGACCTTTTGTAACTGTCACGCTGAAGGCTGGCAACATCAAGCTTTTTCTTTTTTTTTTCCCTGTAGTGACCCAATGTGAACTACGTCATTATTTGTTAGGTACTAACTACTATGCACTTTTTCCCATACCCAAAGACTGTAAAAAAAAATACTTACACTGATTAAATCAGCATCGTATTGCTATTTTAGTAAATACTAATAAGCCATTAAAAGTGAAACGCTGTCCATTTTTCCTATTAATCCGCAAATAGTTTGTATCCAAACGGCTTAGATTCTGAAAGTTTACCTCAGTGGCTTGAAGTTAGCTTGATCTGCTCACTTCCGCATTTCCCCCCTCGCGTACGCTCATTCTTCAAACCCTCTTTATTTTCACGTAGTTGGTCAAGGATGAGTTCGAACAGTTCTCCTCGCAATCCCTCTACCAACACATCGCCGATGCGCTGGGGATCACCTGCTTTGGCAACGACTAGTTTTCCACCATACAGAATGCCCGCTGGTGTCGGCACTCCACCTCGTCACCCGCAGCCGCAGGGCCAGAGTTTTCCCCACAGAATGACCGGATCTCGCAGCTTTGGTGGGCCAGCCAGGTCTCCTCAGTATGTTCCAAATAGGCAGATGCAGCCTTCATTCCTGACACCCCAGCCGCGTGGTCATCGTGGCCCGTCTTTACATCGCCCACCCTGGACAGAACAGGGGGAAAGGAAATTCAAAAGACGACGCTTTAACGATCCAAATCAGGTTAGAAATTTAGAGCCTTTACATAAACACCTCCACTCCACATCAGACGCCAGAAACAATACAGGCTTCAGTATGATGTACCCGTTTTATTTATTTACTTTATTTTCAACAGCTTTAGTTTTACATTGCAGTTTTTATTTAATGGCTTACTTTTTCACAGCAAAGAGACCCTGTATTGATAGAGAAGCAAAGGGCTGTTTTATCATGTTACAGCGGGAAAAAAGATGTATGTGTATTTGACCCATTGAACTGATCTGAATGACTAATGAGTACATTCATTAATAATATATGAGCCAGTGACAGAAGGTGGAAACAGATGGGTTGCCAATTTTCCAGTGCAAAGTAAAATATAAATGAAAGTCAAACATGTTGTGTTTTATATATCCTATTATTATTCTGGGCAGTGGGCAGATGTTCACATCTGCACGGGACATAGACGACCCCGCCCCCACGAGTCCCCTGCTGCCTTGCAGGCTTGGCCGCTTGGCTGCGGAAAGGCTAAGGGAGGAAACCCCTGACATCAAAGCCCCCGTGTCTCCGGGGAAGGCTTTTGAGCCAGAGACTAAGACAAGGACAGTCTGATATAAAACCTACGACCCGAGGACCTCGATGCCACCGTCCCAGCTTGCTAGGCCATGGCAAACGAACCAAGGGTTTAAAGGGTGGGGCCAGTACTGCGCACACTGCACTCCACCAAAAAGCTCCACCGCGCAGGCTTTAGGAAACGCCCACGGACTATGACACTGAACTTTCCAAGTCCTGTAGCGATGGGCAAGGGGCAAAACGGCAGGTGAAAGATGTCACTGGAAGCCGCAGTCTCAAACCTGCATGCAGGCGGTTCAGGATATTGGTCGCCTGATGTTGACCTGGGGATGACAACGTCACTCGGCACACCCTGAACGACCAAGCAGCCTTCTCTAGGGACAGCACTGCTTGCTCCACACGGAGAGGGGCCTAGAAAAGGTGGCCTAACCAAAGCTCATCCCCTCGTAACCCAGTTGGCTAGCCGCGGTCAACGGGCATCTTCCCATGCGGTCAGAAAACAAGAAAAAACAATGGATCCACTCTCATGACGACCACGACCGGACTCAACGTTGCATGCTGGAACATCCGAACCATGCTCGACACAGCAGACAGCGGACGCCCTGAACGTCGCTCCGCCCTCATTGCCCATGAATTGCGGAGGTTAAACATCGACATCGCCGCGCTCAGCGAAGTACGCCTCCCGGAGGAAGGCAGCCTCCAAGAACTTGGCGCTGGCTACACTCTCTACTGGTCAGGCAGGCCTGCATCAGAAAGACGGCTCTCAGGCGTGGGCTTCATGGTGAAGACCCACATTGCGACTAAGTTGGAAAACCTACCAACGGGTCACTCCGACCGCATCATGTCCATGCGCCTCCCACTGAGACACCAGCAATACGTCACCCTTCTCAGTGTGTACTCCCCAACCCTCCTGGCAGAGCCTGCAGAAAAAGACAAGTTCTACTCTGACCTGCGCAGCCTCCTACAGAGCACCCCTGCAGACGACAAAGTCATCATCCTTGGCGACTTCAACGCCAGAGTGGGCCAAGACTCTGAAGCCTGGAAAGGAGTCCTCGGCAAGCATGGCGTTGGGAACTGCAATGACAATGGTCGCCTACTGTTGGAGCTCTGTGCAGAGCAGCAACTTGTCATCACCAACACTGCTTTCCAGCAAAAGGACAGTCGAAAGACCACCTGGATGCATCCTCGCTCCAAGCACTGGCACCTTATCGACTATGTCCTAGTGCGTCAGAGGGACCGCAGTGACGTCCTCCTCACCAGAGTGATGCCCAGCGCAGAGTGCCACACTGACCACCGCCTTGTTCGCTGCAAACTCAGGCTCCGCCTCAAGCTGAAACCCAAGAAAGGGGCCCCCCCCAAGAAAAAGCTTGATGTTGCCAGCCTTCAGCGTGATGACAAGAAAGCTGCCCTTCAGGCCGATTTACAGCGCATGCTCAAAGATACAGTTGATCCAGCAGACTCCTCCCCTGAAACACTCTGGGAACAACTGAAAACTGCTATTGTAAAATCTTCTGTGGAAGTCTTGGGCTTTGCTAGAAAGAGGAACAAAGACTGGTTTGACGAAAACGACGTAGAGATCCAGGAACTTCTAGCAAAAAAAAGAGCCGCCCACCAGGCCCACCTAGCCCAGCCTTCCTGCCCTGTGAAGAAGTCTGCCTTCCGCCTCATCTGCAGCAGTCTCCAGCTCAAGCTTAGAGAGCTCCAGAACGAGTGGTGGTCCAGACTCGCACAGAGGACCCAGCTCTGCGCTGACAACGGTGACTACAGGGGCTTCTACGAAGCACTGAAAGCAGTGTATGGCCCTAGGCACCTGGTACAAAGTCCCCTGCGAAGCACTGATGGACAGGCACTCCTCACAGATAATACCTCCATCTTGAACCGCTGGTCGGAATACTTTCAGGACCTCTTCGGCGCTGAGCGCACTGTTCAAGAAACAGTCATCCTCCAAATCCCACACCTTCCACTAAAGGTTGAATTGGACGAACCGCCCACCGCCGAAGAGACCCTCACAGCCATCCACCAGCTCAAGAGTGGCAAAGCAGCAGGCATTGACGGAATCCCGCCAGAGATCTGGAAACATGGAGGCCCAGCACTGCACAACAAGCTCCACGACCTCTTTCTCTGCTGCTGGGAAAAAGGAACACTACCAAAGGATCTCCGTGATGCAGTCATCATCACCCTGTACAAGAACAAAGGAGAGAAGTCTGCCTGCTCTAATTATCGTGGAATTACCCTGCTGTCCATTGCCGGGAAAATTCTCGCAAGGTTGCTCCTGAATCGGCTGGTACCTGCCATAGCTGAAGACCACCTCCCAGAGGGCCAGTGTGGCTTCAGAGCCAACAGGAGTACCACCGACATGGTCTTTGTGCTGAGACAGCTTCAGGAGAAGTGCCGCGAGCAGAACAAAGGGCTGTACGTAACGTTTGTCGACCTAACAAAAGCGTTTGACACTGTGAGCAGGCAAGGTATGTGGCAGATCCTGGAGCGACTAGGCTGTCCCCCAAAGTTCCTCAACATGATCGTCCAGCTCCACGAGGACCAGCAAGGCCAGGTCAGACTAAACAGTGACCTCTCAGAACCATTCCCCATTCGCAACGGCGTGAAGCAAGGCTGCGTGCTGGCACCGACCCTCTTCACCATCTTCTTCAGCATGATGTTGAAGCAGGCCACAGTGGACCTCGACGATGACGACGCAGTGTACATCAGGTATCGTCTCGATGGCAGCCTGTTCAACCTCAGACGACTGCAGGCCCACACGAAAACTCTAGACCAACTGATTCGTGAGCTGCTCTTTGCTGATGACGCTGCCCTCGTTGCACACACAGAGAGAGCCTTGCAGCGCATTACGTCCTGCTTCGCAGATGCCGCCCAGCTCTTTGGACTTGAGGTCAGTCTGAAAAAGACAGAGGTCCTTCATCAGCCGGCACCCAAGGAAGAGCATCGCCCTCCCCACATCACCATCGGCGAGTCCGAACTGAAGTCTGTACACCAGTTTACCTACCTTGGCTGCATCATCACGTCAGACGCCAAGCTGGACAAGGAGCTGGACAACAGGCTGGCAAAAGCGAACAGTGCTTTCGGGCGACTATTCAAGCGGGTGTGGCACAATCAACAGCTGAAAAAAGGCACCAAGATCAGCGTGTACAGAGCTGTCGTCCTCACCACCCTGCTGTACGGTTCCGAGTCCTGGGCCCTCTACCGCAGCCAACTACGACTCCTCGAACGCTTTCACCAGCGCTGCCTGCGTACCATCCTGGGCATTCACTGGAGTGACTATGTCACCAACGTCGAGGTCCTTGAACAGGCGGAAACTGTGAGCATCGAGGCTTTGCTGCTGCGGACACAGCTTCGCTGGGCGGGGCACGTCTCCAGGATGGAGGATCATCGCCTACCCAAGATCACTCTGTTCGGCGAGCTCGCCACTGGACACCGAGACAGAGGGGCACCAAAGAAGAGATACAAAGACGGTCTCAAGAAGTCACTTAGTGCCTGCCAAATCGACCACCACCAGTGGTCTTCGCTTGCCGCGGACCGTGACACCTGGCGCTCCACCATTCACAAGGCAGCCGTCTCCTTTGAGGACTCTCGCAGAGCTAACCTTAAGGACAAGCGGCTCAGAAGAAAAAACAGAGCTGTCGTAACTCAGAACCCTGACCAGACCTTCCCCTGCAGCCACTGCGGTCGAACCTGCCTGTCCCGGATTGGCCTCCGCAGCCACGAAAATGCCTGCAGACGACGTGGGCAAGCCCTATAGAATCTTCGTTCGCGAAGTCAAGCCAAGATATATATATATATATATATATATATATATATATATATATATATATATATATATATATATATATATATATATATATATATATATATATATATATATATATATATATATATATATAATATATATATATATATATATATATATATATATATATATATATATATATATATATATATATATATATATATATAAAATAGAAAGGACCTTTTGTAACTGTGGCAGTTTTGCATGATGGGAGTAACACGCGCATAAATATGTCTGTAGCGCCAGATCGACCTGTCAGTTCTGGGTGTGCAGGGTCGCTTCGGCGTAGAAGTCGTTTCTGGCGTGTTTCACCAGCGCATCAGCACCCAGAAGACTGCTTAGGCCATTTAACATCCGAGCGCACAACATTTTTCTGCAAACATCTCGGCACGGAAGCGTTGTTTTCTGTACCTCTCTTTGATCAAATATAATTCAGTGCCAGGATTTACTTGTACGATTTGCCATTTTTTTTTTGTGCATTCGCAAAAATTCGGATTTTTTTTTTTTTACAAGGAAAAGTCTGACTTGAAATCTCTAAACATGCCTCAGATACTGCAAAGATACATTTTGACGTGAACTAGTGAAGTTGACCAAGTTTACAAACGTGAACATCATAGGCGTGAAGTAATTCGATATTGAAATAAATGATTTTTTTTTGTTAGAGTGTTATAGAAAAGTGTTTCTTTACGGCGAAATTTGCGATAAAAGTTGCTCGCTCCAATGTCAAACTGCCTGAAATTTACCGGTTACAGCTGGTCCATTTTCATGCAGTTTGACATTGTGCATTTTCTCAATTCAGGTTTTAGTCGGGTGGGGGTGGGCGGGGAGGGGGGGGGGGGTCTACACAGCACATTATTATTCACTTTTCACGCAGCACATTCTAGCCTTCGCTGCCGATACAGAGCAAACACCATTCAGCAATCCGAAAACCAAAGACTGATTCTTCTGCGTCATGTTTCGATCCTGTGGCTCATTGCGGTTTTTCAATGTGTGCAGAACCTGATGTCACAGCTGTGCCACAGAAGACCTGAAAATATTTTTCCTTCCACAACGCCTCGGTGCCTTGCCTTGGATTTTCAACTTGAGTCGTGATCTGGTAAAAGGCAGTATGTCATTTGTTTAAGAAAAGCAAGATATTCGTCGTATAACAGCGTAAGTCTCGCTTTTCTCAAAATGGACACGCTGGCTTTTTCCAAATAACGAAGAATTTTGCAAGCGAAAAATTTTGTCAACCCGTTTAATGCCATTTTCTACAAATGACGTATCTCAACCATCAACAGATCAGTTACCTCCAGGGAGGGAGAGCGGGGGTGGGGTGGGGGATGGGGGTAAGGGGTGCGGGGGGGGGGGGGATGCGTCAACTTTTTCTTTGTGACCTTCAACCAAACACCAGAGCTTTCTTCCTAGTGGCTGAAAAATTAAAATAAAAAAGGCAAGGGGTAGGGGTGGGGTGGGGGTGGTGGTGGTGGTAGTGGTGGTGGTGGTGGGGGTGGGGGTGGGGGAATTACGGAACCCCACGGAACCTCTTACCCAGATCCGCCCTTGAAAACCTTACTAGATTCTCTACGGAATAACCTCGTCTGCCCTAGGCATGCAGATATGATTGGGTCCAACAGGAGGCATCTATCCTCATAAGCCCCCGCAATTGAGGGGTTTTCATGAGGATCTATGCCTCTTGACTTGAATATTTTTTTCCCCGTGTCGTGCCCCGACAGTGAAGAAAATAAAATCGAAACATCCAGCGAACAAATTTGATATTTGCACCAAACTCCGGCTGATGGCAATTTACAGACGGCCTTCTCGACCTGAGGAACACAGGACGTCAGTGGCGCCAGCAAGCCGAGAGGCAACAGGAGTGCTTCTAAATGAGTTGCCCCCTCAGCAAGACCAGATAGACAAAATCATCTTTGAACCGTATAGATCTATAATGGCGCGTCCCGCTAAAATGTATTAACGCTTTTAGTCCCAAGGTCCAGTTTGTCAATTTTGGGAGGTGTTGCCTAACGACTATGTACCAGTTGCATGAGATGGTTTGACCATGATATTTCAAGGGTAGTACCAGATTAGCTTGGCGCCTGAAGGCGCCAAGCTAATCTGGCACTACCATTGAATTATCATGGTCAAGCTTTTAGGTGCCAAGCTAATCTGGCACCATCCTTGCATTATCATGGTCAAGTCATCTCCTGCTGTAGGGATCCGGGGCTAAATGGGGCGGTCCGTGGCGTAGTGGTTAAGGCGCCTGCCACCAATGCTAAAGGTGCGAGGTTCGATACCGGGTTTCGGCGTCGGATTTTTCTCTTCTAGTAAGTGTCACCGTTCTTTCGGGGGGACCGCCGGGGGTTCTTTCTTCTTTCTTCCACCCCCTCCTCTTGGTACCGGTTTCAGGCCACTTCTATAAATTTCAAATACAAGCGATGATTTCCGAAAACTCAATAGCTGAGCTGACCCTTCGCACCACGTGAATGTCCTGTGTCTGTCTTGTACTATGTTTGTCTTCAGAGTGAGCGATTCCGTGTGTCACGTGAGCGTGCGTGTTGGGTGAAGTTCGCGGCGCTTTGAGCCGATTCGCCGAATTGGGAAAAACGCGCCTATATAATAACCATTATTATTAGTAGTAGTAGTAAAAGAAAACGTTTTACAGGAATTGTGACCAACACAATAGTGAAGTTTCGTTTGCATCGAGCGACTCACAACAACAAACGAGAGCGAAAGCACGAAGGACAATCCGTTTCTACCATAAGCATAGCCAACACCCCAAACACCTATAAGAAGCATAGATCCTCAAGAGCCCGAGGATGTTTAGAGTGTTGTCTGTGCCTATGATCCAGGCTAATTATCCGCCGTGATTTCGCTCTCGTTCGTTGCTGGGAGTCGTTCGTTGTAAACGAAACCTCACTGGTGACAGCTTGAAACTGCTTGAAACTCCAGACCTGACAGTGCTGGCGTGTCTGCTAACTGCACCCGATCAGGCGGAAACCAACTGTATGGAATAGGCAAAGATCCTCGTGTGATCGGCATATATTCTCATGTGCCCTTGCAATTACAAGGACTCATGAGAAACTATACCGGCCTCGTGGCATTTGTAAGTACCTGTATCAATGACCCTTAAAACCGCTTAGATATAACAAACGCGGTTGTAGAGTATCTGCCCGTATAATAATAATAAAGGTAATTTATATAGCGCCTAATCACCAAGGTGCTCTAGGCGCTTTACAATCGCAGTAATGAAACAAAGGAAAATACACAAAACAAGCACACAGAACAACAAAAATACATTGATTTACAAGGAGCAAAACTCTCTCTCTCTCTCTCTCTCTCTCTCTCTCTCTCTCTCTCTCTCTCTCTCTCTCTCTCTCTCTCTCTCTCTCTCTCTCTCTCTCTCTCACACACACACACACACACACACATGATGAGCCGGCAGACAAAATGGTCTTTACGTATATGCAACAGAGAAAAGGTGTGTTTTAAGCTTGGATTTGAAAATGAAAAGAGATGATGAGTGACGCACATCAGCTGGGAGTGCGTTCCATGTAATGGGACCAAAATGCGAAAATGCACGATGACCCCGGCATTGATCAACATGTACATACTACTGCTGAGAATCAGACGGAGCATGCCATCACGGTTTTAGCCTATGACTGCTCACATTTCACTCTGTGTTAACCCTCTGGCTGTCGGTAGCGCGTTTTATCATGATGACTCATACATAAATCATCGCGACAAAAAGCGCTACCGTCTGACAGCCGAAAGGTCAACGCAGTGTTAACCCATAGGCTTTTAACACATTCAACCTTGCTTTGTAATTCCCAAATTAAAGCTGTCTTGTATAAGACTACATTTCGGCTCAGGAGCCGATAGTTCGACCGTGATAGTTCAAGGGTGGTGCCAGAATAGCTTGGCGCCTTCAGGCGCCAAGCTATTCTGGCACCACCTTTGAACTATCATGATCGATCGTATCTTCTTATGGTGTGACGGGGATGAATGGGTTAACTAACTGGAACTAACGGTTGACATTCACTTTATCTCGGCCGTGATGGAAGGGGTTAATGTTCCACCTCTGGAGCTGTCAGTCTATGCCCGGCCTTCCACAGCGGAAATCCAGCAGGCTTATTCAGGGGGAGATAATGACCCCAGAGCTCTGCAGAACTACATGCCCTTGGTGTCATAAAAGCCTTATTCCGCGTCTGAGGGCATAATTAATGTGGATTTCCTGGCTTCTGTTCAACAGCAACCCCCCCTTGCCCCCTCCCCCCTCCTCCCCCCTCCCCCCCCCCATACACACACACAACACCACAGTGGTGGCGGTAGTTGTGGTAGGGTAGGGGGGGGGGGAGGAGGGTATGGAGGGGAAGGGGGAGGAGAGCGCAGACAATATTACAACCTACTACAGACCAACTTTTGAAAACTACAAGGAGGGGTGTTGTTATGGGTGGTGGTAGTGGTTTTGTTTGTTTGTTTGTTGTTGTTTTGGGTTTTTTTGCTTGTTTTTTTAAATAGTTTTTTTGTTGGTGGTGGGTGGGCAAATATGAAAAAGTTTATGAGTTTTATCTCCAATTTTTTTAATGCAATTTTATTATTCAATATTATTATTAATTAATTAATTAATTATTTTTTTTCTTTTGGGGGGGTGGGGTGGGGGGCTGAGGGGAGGGGCATTAGATACTTCCCACCATATTACCATCGGGGAAGGGGGTCAAGCCCCCCCCCACACCCCCCACCTCTATTCCCTCCCCCCCCCCACCGCCCGCTCCCCCCCACCTTACCCACCCTCCGTTCCTACGCCACTGCTCAGACTTGCAGACGCTAGAGTCTGGCTTCCACAGAGCATTCACGCCTAGACTGCTTCATTCTGACGATGTAAAACACACCGATCTGTACGACAGCAAGGGAGCATGAAAATGTGTGCCTCTTGCATTTGTAGGAGACTGACTTCTACGTGACAGTCAAACAAACATGCTCTGTTTTCTGCGCTTTTGTAGACTTTCAAGTTGTTCGTGTTGACAGGCTGGCGGTTATGCAGCCAGAAAAAAACAAAAACCAAAACAAAACAGCAACCAAAAACTGAGACGATTATGAGTGCGAGTTTTGGAAGGTACATGAAGAACGTCACATACAAAAATTTGATTTATTTACTTTGCACATAATAAAAAATTAAATTAAATTAAATTAAATTAAATTAATTAAATTAAATTAAACAAAATTAAACAAAAATTAAAATACATAAGAATACAAACGTGAAATGGGTTCTAATAATCTTCTACATGCAAACTTTTTCAAGGCAAATAAAGATTAACCCTATTAATGCTGAACGGACGGACTGAAGCCACGAAGTTTGATTGTCGTACAATAAGAGACTTTTCTGCTCTTTTCTCTTTCACTGCGTAGAAAGGTTTCCCCTGTTGCAGACTGCAAGCAGCAGTATAAAAGCAACAACAACAACAACAAAAACACACAAAACAGCAACAACAACAAACAAACAAAACAACAAACAAAAAACAACAAACAAACAAAACAACAAACAAACAAAACAACAAACAAACAAAACAACAAACAAACAAACAGAAACTTTGTTAATTACGTGTGCCAACCCCGTCACATGGACATGTAATATAAAACCTTAGCTGAGTCAAGACGACATTGAAAACCCGTCGTAAGCGATTTTTAGCTTGTCAAAGTCCACATTAACTCATTCTACCCCAGACACACCACAGCAAGATAAGGATCGACCATGACAGTTCAAGGGTGATGCCAGAATAGCTTGGCGCCCATGGGCGCCAAGCTATTCTGGCATCACCCTTGACTCTCATGGTCGCTCTGAGTCCTGCACTGCAATGCAATCTTCAGAGGACAATGGCAAAATTTTAGGAATTCGGTGTTGGGGTAAAATGAGTTAAAGCAGGCCTCTTTAACTCATTCCACTCCGACACGCCACGGCAAGACACGGGTCGAGCGTGATAGTTTAAAGGTTGTGCCAGAATAGCTTGGCGCCTACAGGCGCCAAGCTATTCTGGCACAACCCTTGAACTATCACGCTCGATCTGTTTCCAGAAGTGTAATACAGTCTTCAGGTGGCAACTTGCGGATTTCGGTCCTGGAGCAGATTGTGTTAACCCCTTGACAGCCGGGGGCAAGGCGAACGCTACCCATCTGCAAGAAACCCAAAAATAATCCTCATTAGCCCCCGCAGTCGCGGGGGCTCATGAGGATTTATGTCTTTCGTTAGTCCTGTGTTTTTTGCGCGCATTTAGTTCGGTTCAATTTCATGTGCGTCCTTTTCGCCAATGTCGGGCAGGTGTGCAGTGGATTCACTAGACGCGAAGTCCGTGACCACTGGCAGTGAAAAGGGGTTAACTGATTCAGCCCAGACGCACTACAGCAGGAGATGGGTCGACCATGATGATTCAAGGGTAGTGCCAGATCAGCTTGGCGCCTGTCTGACTCTAGAATTGTAATACAGTCTTTCATAGGGCTAACTTCGAAATTTGGGGATTTGGGTCCTGGGGTATAATGCGTTAATTGGCCCTGAATGAACACAATCTGCCACCGATGGCAGCCAAAAGGTTAACTCATTCGAGACTCATTCACTCAATTTAACTCATTCGGGACGCGCCGCATGCAGATACGCGGCATAAAGCCACGTATCCGTATGCGGCACGTCTCAAATATGTATCGCGTCGCGTGAACATGAGCAATCAATCAATAAATTAAACATAATCAACTTGTCTTGCCACTTCATGTTTTTTCATCTTCACTGCTCAGAACAAAAATGAAAACAACCGACCTGCAAGAGGCACAGATCCTCATGAGCCTCTGCAGTTGCAGGGGCTCATGAAGATCTATGGCTCTTGCTGAAACGACCACGTTGTATCCATGTTTATTTGACGTCTGTGGGTCTTTGACTTTACATTTACATGGATTTCAAAGTCGGAATACAGACAAAACAAAGAAACAAACAAACAAGAGACTAAAACAAAAAACACGTACGCATGCAAGCAAACACGCACTGACGTAAACACACCACCAGCAAGGAATCAAGGCAATCAATTTTACCTTCGGAGGGTAGGCGCGTACCTGTGACAACGACATCCCCATTTTTCACTCAAAATCCTCCTTTCTTGTTGCAGTTGAATGGAAAATGATTCTTCTGCCTACAAGTGCTAATACAATTTGGCTGAGTGCCCTCAGATACGAGGCATTTGCGGCTGAATCTTAAATGTCCGATTTTTTTTAGGTTGAACGGATGGAAAACGCCACTCAAAAACAGTTTTCATCTGAAATGACCTCCCATCTTCAGGTTTTCAAGAAACATGAGCGCAGTTTAGAATGGTGTTAT
>BTPG01000002.1:96881760-96961760 GCA_036245525.1 Semisulcospira habei
AAATGTTTTGGGACTTTTTAAAAAATAATTCAAGCCAAAAGTAATACATCTTTTACTTTTTGTGAGCATTATTATGTCACACCAGTGTGGTGAAATAATACGCCAGTGGGATGGATAATCGCTAATATACCCGTGATTATACCGATCCTGAGGACTTTTAGTAATTCAATTTGAAAAGTTAATTCAAATTCAAATTCAAATTCAAAAACTTTATTGTGTCAGTCTAGCTGACAAATTTTCTTTCGTTGTGATCACATGCGCGCGAACGGTTTTAGCCACAATATGACAATGGTGAAATAAAACAAACACAAACAATCAAAAAAACCAAACAACACCACTACATGACCACAGTGTTAGTGGTATAGGAGTGAGTCTGCCACTTGCAAGATGCCACTGCGACATCTGAGGTGCAAGTTCCTCGACGGCGTCAACAAGGAGAGAGAGAGAGAGAGAGAGATACGCTAGTTAACACACTCTTCATTTAAAAGACGCATGGCCGAGGGTACAAAGATGCCCTTGTAGCGTTTGGATTTAACAAGAGGAGCCTTGAACCTACGGCCAGACGGGAGCTTTTGAAGGTGCTTAGAAAGGCAGCGGGAAGTGTCAGCTGCCAGCCTCAGGCCCTTGCGTATCATTCTCGTTCTAGTGTAGAGGCCGTCAAGGCTCTCCAACCTGCCCCCAACGATTTTCTCCGCACTAAGCCTGATTATCTTATTCAGCTTCCTAAAGTTCTTCTCGCCCATACCTTACTATCTGTGAGCAGTATTATGTCACTTTGGCCGAGGTTGGGTCGACGCCGAGATTGGGACCCAACACATCCTCGTTCGCACCGCGGCTTTGGTATTTTTTTTCTCCAAGCAAAAGTGAATGGAGAGCATACTGCTTCTACAGTACATCACTTCGGTTATGAAAGGAGAGATTAAAAATTATCGAAAGTAACTTGATGCAAATTTGGCGGCTGACCTGGTCTCTTAACTCACTCTGCCCTCGACACACCACAGCAAGACATGGCTCGACCATGATAGTTCAATTGCGGTGGCAGAATAGCTTGGCGCCTATAAGCGCCAAGCTATTCTGTCACCGCAATCGAACTATCATGGTCGATCTGTCTCCTGAATTGTAATACAGTACTCAGGGGATAATTCCAATATTTCGAACTTCGGACACAATGAGTTAATAACAGGAATCCTCCCCTCAACCCTACCCTCTTTATTTTTTTGCATTTTCACTTCAGCACAGATCACAGAACAGACAAATTAGAAAGCCAGAAAAGGTCAGGGCAGCCATTGTTATTTTATTTATTCATTTATTTTGTTAAAAGTTTTCGACGTCTTGTAGTTTGTTATTGGGGCCATCAGACCTGTAAATTATCTCTGTACTGGTCTGCGGTGGTTTTTTTAATTTTTTTATTTTTCTAAGCCGTAAGGTCCAAAATCACAGATCAACTTGAAGCTCGCCTGGCACGATCATTGCACTAATCATGGTCGAACACGTCTATTGCAGCCGGCCGCAAATCTAATCTGGCACTACCCGTTGATCGGATGCGTAAGGTTTCGATAACAGATCCGGAGTTGGGCACACTAGTTGCATGTCGGCCTCGATTCGCTGCCGCTGCGCGCGGCAGGGAATCGAGGGAGAAAGGCAACCAGTGTACTGCTGGGAATGGACAACATTCGCGCGGGGTAGACGGTGGGATATTTTTAATATCACAAAATGATAATCCATGTATATACAGAGCAATGACAGGTCTAAACAATATTTAGGCCCGGCACCGCCCTCGTGAATTGAATTGAATGTCAGCAGTATGATGTATTGTAAAATAAGTTGTTCTGTAACCCCCTCGTCTACTACTGACGATGCCTCTCGGCGGAAAATCCCGTCTTTTCTCCCAGGCGGTATTGTCAGTAGCTGTCTAGCGTTAACAGTGATCAAACGATATGTTTGCCTAGGCCATCTATCTCTGTTGTTTCTGAACCCTTGGTTGGGTTAACTGATTTGCACTTAATACCTCTCTCTCTATCTCCTTCTCCCGCCTTAGTTGACTGCTCGCCGTTAAACCCAAATAACAAATCTATCTCCTTCTCTCTCTCTCTCTCTCTCTCTCTCTCTCTCTCTCTCTCTCTCTCTCTCTCTCTCTCTCTCTCTCTCTCTCTCTCTCCCTCTCTCTCTCTCTCTCTCTCTCTCTCTCTCTCTCTCTCTCTCTCTCTCTCTCTCTCTCTCTCTCTCTCTCTCTCTCTCTCTCTCTCTCTCTCTCTCTCTCTCCCTGATGTTCAGATATCAACATGCCTCTGATGTCTTTGGGACGATGAATGTGTTTGTGTCCACCTCGGTAGTAATCGAAGTCTAGACGGATCTTTAACAGCGACTGAATGACATACTGTTTTCTTTGGGTACTGACTAAATAAATGAATGTGTTTGTCTCAAATTGCCTGGGTATGTGTGCGGTCTTCCAGACAATAATAAGGAAACGCTCCTGAGGTCAACTCTGTCTATGTGCAAGAGACGTAAATCCCCATAAGTCCATACCTGGGCTCATGAGGATCTATGTCTCGTGCTGGCCTGTGTAGGGTGCGTTCAAATAGACAATAATACGGAAGAGGTACTTAGTCCTAATGTGCAGGCATTAATGTAAGACACATCACAGGAAATATTTATTGACTCATTCGAGACTTATGCGGCTTATGCCGCGAATCCGGAGGGGGCACGTCTCGCATGCGTTAACTCATTCTACCCCAGACACACCACAGCAAGATAAAGATCGACCATGATAGTTCAAGGGTGATGCCAGAATAGCTTGGCGCCTGTGGGCGCCAAGCTATTCTGGTATCACCCTTGAACTATCATGGTCGATCTGTGTCCTGCACTACACTGCACTATTCAGAGGACAACGGCAAAATTTGAGGATTTCGGTGTTGGGGTAGAATGAGTTAAGGAAATATTGCAAACTATTTACCCTTTATTGCCTGGAGCTGTCTGCTTTAACCCATTCAGCCCCGACGCCCTACAGCCGGAAATGGGTCGACCATGATAATTCAAGGGTAGTGCCAGATTAGCTTGGCGCCGAGAGGCGCCAAGCTAATCTGGCACTACCCTTGAATTATAATGGTCAATCCATCTTCTGCAACTGGTGCGCAGTCGTTAGATGACGCCTCCTAAATTGGGCAAATACGGCCCTCGGGCTGAATGAGTTAAACATTTTCAGATTGCAATAATTCGTCAAGGAGATTCACATCTCTTTCGTTGACAAGAGAAAAATAACATGCACACGATACCCAAAAAATATAATCATCATCATCATCATCAGTCCCTTGCCCGAACTGGGCGTTGGGGGGACTGAAAGGCAGCAGCAACAGACAGTGCTCTCCACTGAGTTCTATTTTGGGCAAGCAAGTCTGGCATCTCGAGTTCGGTCCATTCTTTTATGTTTGCGACCCAACTCTTTCTCTGACGACCTCGCCGACGACTTCCTTCGAGAGTGCCTTGGAGGATAGTCTTGGACAAGGTGTTGTGTATAATATAATAAAATATAATAAAGCAATTTAAAACTTTTATGATAGACGAAACTGTCGGAACCTTTTTTTTTTTTACGGAACAGAAAGATTGCGACATGGGCTTGGAGTTCCTTCAGTTTTATCTCTCATAAACATTACATTACGGACACGTACTTGCATTATGTCATTCATATCCCGGAAGTTCTCAGTCATAAAATTTAAAGTTCTTGCGGTTTACCTCAAACTTTACACGATCAGCAAAAGATCCTCTGGCGTCGTCAGCCGCAGTCGGTCTTTTGCTCACTGTTCTAGGCTATATGATCACAGTTCTCGTGCCTATGGACAATGGATGGCTGAGTAGGACTGAATGATTCCCAGTAAGCAATGGATGGCTGAGTATGACTGAATGATTCCCAGTAAGCAAAGGTCCTCGGGTCCACTGCGGCCGTCGTGGGCGCGAAGACTTTTTGCTACTGGGGTTGTCCTTCATTTGTGTGGCGTCTGGAAACATTGCCAATCAAGCAATACTTTATGTAAAATCCAGCACTGTCGATTCAGCTCCAGGGGCGGGTCTGGAAAGGGGGAAAGCCACCCTCCCCCCTCCCCCCACCTCCTTCCCACTGCCCAAAAGAATACGTCAAAATGCGATATCAAAGTTCCTTTTTGGGCGTTCCTCAAGCCCCCCCCCCCCGCCCCCACCCCTCCCCCCACACATACAACGACTACACACTCTGCTGGAAGTGGGTGCCTTTCGTCTGATGTTGAAGGTCCCAAATTAAAGTTGGACCCCACAACCCCTCCCCCCTCGGGAGGTAACTGATCCGCCCCTGATTTATTTTGCAACTTCTACGCAGTCCTTATCATTAGACTGTAACTTATGTGTCACGAATGACGAATGATGAACTGTGATCCCGAATCACGCTATCCAGATTTAAATTAAAACTACGGCCGGTCGTCTAACGAAATGTGCTGGATACTATATAAAGGCCTCTCTCTTCACGCTGCAGACGACACACTCACAATTATTGATTTCACTTCTGAAATGCCTATTTCGTGACAAACTGTTCCTGCAAAAATATGCGGTCGCGGTTATCCCGGAAAAGGACGCTCGTTTTGATGAAAGTATAAAACTGACTGATCAGCAAGAGACATAGAGTCACATGAGCCCCTGCGGATGCAGGTTCTCATGTGAATCTATGTCTCTTGCAGATGGAAGATACTGGACGAGAGAGAGAGAGAGAAAATGACAGAGGGGCCGTTTGTTAAACGGCTGGACCGGAGTTACACCCAAAACGTTTAACTTCGTCATATTATGTGTCTGAGCCCTTTAGAAACATGACATCCCTTTTAAGACTCGGGTATAAACATGTAGAGAAACGTATTTTTGTCAAGTTTTTATGTCCATTTAAATTAACCCTTTCCCTGCCAACGTACGCTCAATTTGTTTTTGAAATCTATTTTCACTGAACCACCAAAAGCCACACTTGTCCAAAGAACATGGATACAAAGTGGTCTCAGCAAGAGGCCTAGATCCTCATGAGCCCCCGCTGGCGCGGGTGCTCATGAGGATCTAGGCCTCTTGCAATTAGATCGCGGTCAATTTTTCTCGGCAGTGAATTGGCTAAGAGAACGCCTGCTGGCCTTTTCCTCAGTACACAGATGTACACACGATAACATTTTTTTGTGTGTGTGCAGACGTCAAAAAAGACTTGCTATTTCGTGTATTTTCTTTGCAAATTCGATCTTTATCAGCAACGACTTCATCTCACTTTCTCGCCTTGAGCAGCGCAGACAGACGAGGCATTATGATTGTTACGCCCCAACCATTTCCACGCCCTTAGCGTAGTCAAGAAACCGGAAGTCTCGTTTCCGCTTGCAAATAGCCGCAGCTGTGAGCTGCTTTGATTGGGTAAATGCTTAGACAGCTGAAAGTATTCATCTTTGTAAAAATGAAACGACAGTCGAACCGAATTCTTAACACGTGCAGAAAACGACTAGCAGTGAAGATCCAACTGAATAATATGCAGATTTTAGAGACCTGAATTATGCTGTACCGAAGCTTGGGGCGTGCAAATGGTTGGGAGTGGGGGGGGGGGGGAGGGTGGGGGTGGGTGGGGGGGGGGGTGTTAAGGGGGTGTCTAAAAGTAGTCCTTTGACTGCAATGAATTTGAATGAAATCTTCAACATACTTATATATACTTATATATATGGGCGGGGAAGTGGCGCAGTGGTTAAGGCGTCTGCCTCCAATGCCAAAGGTGCGAGGTTCGATACCGGGTTCCGGCGTTGGATTTTTCTCCTCTGGTGTCACCGTCTGGGTAGTGGGCAGATGTTCACATCTGCACGGGACATAGACGACCCCGGCCCCCACGAGTCCCCTGCTGCCTTGCAGGCCTGGCCGCTTGGCTGCGGAAAGGCTAAGGGAGGAAACCCCTGACATCAAAGCCCCCGTGTCTCCGGGGAAGGCTTTTGAGCCAGAGACTAAGACAAGGACAGTCTGATATAAAACCTACGACCCGAGGACCTCGATGCCACCGTCCCAGCTTGCTAGGCCATGGCAAACGAACCAAGGGTTTAAAGGGTGGGGTCAGTACTGCGCACACTGCACTCCACCAAAAAGCTCCACCGCGCAGGCTTTAGGAAACGCCCACGGACTATGACACTGAACTTTCCAAGTCCTGTAGCGATGGGCAAGGGGCGAAACGGCAGGCGAAAGATGTCACTGGAAGCCGCAGTCTCAAACCTGCATGCAGGCGGTTCAGGATATTGGTCGCCTGATGTTGACCTGGGGATGACAACGTCACTCGGCACACCCTGAACGACCAAGCAGCCTTCTCTAGGGACAGCACTGCTTGCTCCACACGGAGAGGGGCCTAGAAAAGGTGGCCTAACCAAAGCTCATCCCCTCGTAACCCCAGTTGGCTAGCCGCGGTCAACGGGCATCTTCTCATGCGGTCAGAAAACAAGAAAAAACAATGGATCCACTCTCATGACGACCACGACCGGACTCAACGTAGCATGCTGGAACATCCGAACCATGCTCGACACAGCAGACAGCGGACGCCCTGAACGTCGCTCCGCCCTCATTGCCCATGAATTGCGGAGGTTAAACATCGACATCGCCGCGCTCAGCGAAGTACGCCTTCCGGAGGAAGGCAGCCTCCAAGAACTTGGCGCTGGTTACACCCTCTACTGGTCAGGCAGGCCTGCATCAGAAAGACGGCTCTCAGGCGTGGGCGTCATGGTGAAGACCCCCATTGCGACTAAGTTGGAAAATCTACCAACGGGTCACTCCGACCGCATCATGTCCATGCGCCTCCCACTGAGACACCAGCAATACGTCACCCTACTCAGTGTGTACTCCCCAACCCTCCTGGCAGAGCCTGCAGAAAAAGACAAGTTCTACTCTGACCTGCGCAGCCTCCTGCAGAGCACCCCTGCAGACGACAAAGTCATCATCCTTGGCGACTTCAACGCCAGAGTGGGCCAAGACTCTGAAGCCTGGAAAGGAGTCCTCGGCAAGCATGGCGTTGGGAACTGCAATGACAATGGTCGCCTACTGTTGGAGCTCTGTGCAGAGCAGCAACTTGTCATCACCAACACTACTTTCCAGCAAAAGGACAGTCGAAAGACCACCTGGATGCATCTTCGCTCCAAGCACTGGCACCTTATCGACTATGTCCTAGTGCGTGAAAGGGACCGCAGTGACGTCCTCCTCACCAGAGTGATGCCCAGCGCAGAGTGCCACACTGACCACCGCCTTGTTCGCTGCAAACTCAGGCACCGCCTCAAGCTGAAACCCAAGAAAGGGGGCCCTCCCAAGAAAAAGCTTGATGTTGCCAGCCTTCAGCGTGACGACAAGAAAGCTGCCCTTCAGGCCGATTTACAGCGCATGCTCAAAGACACAGTTGATCCAGCAGACTCCTCTCCTGAAACACTCTGGAAACAACTGAAAACTGCTATTGTAAAATCCTCTGTGGAAGTCTTGGGCATTGCTAGAAAGAGGAACAAAGACTGGTTTGACGAAAACGACGTAGAGATCCAGGAACTTCTAGCAAAAAAAAAGAGCCGCCCACCAGGCCCACCTAGCCCAGCCTTCCTGCCCTGTGAAGAAGTCTGCCTTCCGCCTCATCTGCAGCAGTCTCCAGCTCAAGCTTAGAGAGCTCCAGAACGAGTGGTGGTCCAGACTCGCACAGAGGACCCAGCTCTGCGCTGACAACGGTGACTACAGGGGCTTCTACGAAGCACTGAAAGCAGTGTATGGCCCTAGGCACCTGGTACAAAGTCCCCTGCGAAGCGCTGATGGCCAGGCACTCCTCACAGATAATACCTCCATCTTGAACCGCTGGTCGGAATACTTTCAGGACCTCTTCGGCGCTGAACGCACTGTTCAAGAAACAGTCATCCTCCAAATCCCACACCTTCCACTAAAGGTTGAATTGGACGAATCGCCCACCGCCGAAGAGACCCTCACAGCCATCCACCAGCTCAAGAGTGGCAAAGCAGCAGGCATTGACGGAATCCCGCCAGAGATCTGGAAACATGGAGGCCCAGCACTGCACAACAAGCTCCACGACCTCTTTCTCTGCTGCTGGGAAAAAGGAACACTACCAAAGGATCTCCGTGATGCAGTCATCATCACCCTGTACAAGAACAAAGGAGAGAAGTCTGCCTGCTCTAATTATCGTGGAATTACCCTGCTGTCCATTGCTGGGAAAATTCTCGCAAGGTTGCTCCTGAATCGGCTGGTACCTGCCATCGCTGAAGACCACCTCCCAGAGGGCCAGTGTGGCTTCGGAGCCAACAGAAGTACCACCGACATGGTCTTTGTGCTGAGACAGCTTCAGGAGAAGTGCCGCGAGCAGAACAAAGGGCTGTACGTAACGTTTGTCGACCTAACAAAAGCGTTTGACACTGTGAGCAGGCAAGGTATGTGGCAGATCCTGGAGCGACTAGGTTGTCCCCCAAAGTTCCTCAACATGATCGTCCAGCTCCACGAGGACCAGCAAGGCCAGGTCAGACTAAACAGTGACCTCTCAGAACCATTCACCATTCGCAACGCGTGAAGCAAGGCTGCGTGCTGGCACCGACCCTCTTCACCATCTTCTTCAGCATGATGTTGAAGCAGGCCACAGTGGACCTCGACGACGACGATGCAGCAGTGTACATCAGGTATCGTCTCGATGGCAGCCTGTTCAACCTCAGACGACTGCAGGCCCACACGAAAACACTAGACCAACTGATTCGTGAGCTGCTCTTCGCTGATGACGCTGCCCTCGTTGCACACACAGAGAGAGCCTTGCAGCGCATTACGTCCTGCTTCGCAGATGCTGCCCAGCTCTTTGGACTTGAGGTCAGTCTGAAAAAGACAGAGGTCCTTTATCAGCCGGCACCCAAGGAAGAGCATCGCCCTCCCCACATCACCATCGGCGAGTCCGAACTGAAGTCTGTACACCAGTTTACCTATCTTGGCTGCATCATCACGTCAGACGCCAAGCTGGACAAGGAGCTGGACAACAGGCTGGCAAAAGCGAACAGTGCTTTCGGGCGACTATTCAAGCGGGTGTGGCACAATCAACAGCTGAAAAAAGGCACCAAGATCAGCGTGTACAGAGCTGTCGTCCTCACCACCCTGCTGTACGGTTCCGAGTCCTGGGCCCTCTACCGCAGCCAACTACGACTCCTCGAACGCTTTCACCAGCGCGTACCATCCTGGGCATTCACTGGAGTGACTATGTCACCAACGTCGAGGTCCTTGAACAGGCGGAAACTGTGAGCATCGAGGCTTTGCTGCTGCGGACACAGCTTCGCTGGGCGGGGCACGTCTCCAGGATTGAGGATCATCGCCTACCCAAGATCACTCTGTTCGGCGAGCTCGCCACTGGACACCGAGACAGAGGGGCACCAAAGAAGAGATACAAAGACGGTCTCAAGAAGTCGCTTAGTGCCTGCCAAATCGACCACCGCCAGTGGTCTTCGCTTGCTGCGGACCGTGACACCTGGCGCTCCACCATTCACAAGGCAGCCGTCTCCTTTGAGGACTCTCGCAGAGCTAACCTTAAGGACAAGCGGCTTAGAAGAAAAAACAGAGTTGTCGTAACTCAGAACCCTGACCAGACCTTCCCCTGCAGCCACTGCGGTAGAACCTGCCTGTCCCGGATTGGCCTCCGCAGTCACGAAAATGCCTGCAGACGACGTGGGCAAGCCCTATAGAATCTTCGTTCGCGGAGTCAAGCCAAGAGAGATAACTCAGACAAAAAGCTCGATGCCTATTTAGCTCTGTGAAGATAAAAGACAGTCCATTTTTTGTAGAAAAGCAAAATTTTCATTGTAATGCAATGTAAATCTCGCTTTTCCCAAAACGTTTGCTTTCACGGGTCCACTGTGACATTTCAGTTAACCCCTTCCCTGTCTGTGTACGTACATCTTTGTTTCTGAAATATGTGTTCATTAACGACCAAACGCTAACACCGTTCAAGAAACATAGATACACATAGGTCTCAGCAAGAGGCATATATCCTCATGAGCCCCCGCAGTCGCGGGGGTCCATGAGGATCTATGTCTCTTCCAGTTGGAATGTGCTGAGTTTTTTCGAAAGTTAAGGGGTTAAAGCACCAAAGTCTGTGATTCTGGACGTTACATTTCTAAGCAGTTAATACCTCGTATACTTAAAAAAGAAGCACAGAAACATTTCTAGTCATGGGTCCTGTTCTGTTATTTTTCATCGTTTCCATTCTGATACCCCTCCCCCCAACCCCTCCACCATTGTTTGAAAACATTTTGACTGTGATAGTTCAATGATAGTTTAAAGGTGGTGCCAGAGTACCTTAAACTAAAATATTTCATCTATCTCTTAATCTGCAATGCAGCCATCATATGACAATAAGCAAAATATTAGCCTCAGGACGAAATGGGTTAGCCATAAGATCCAAAATCATAGACCAGTACACACATAATATAAACGGCGCCGAAACATGGTGCTGCGCTCTGTTTGTTTTGTTGCTGTTGTCCGTCTTCTGTGTGAGTCGTTCCTCGCGGACTCGTCTACAGTATGACAGAGAGATACTGCTACTGTTTCGCGAGACTTTGGATGAGTTCGGAGCAAGTATAACACAAACAAATCAACATGTTTGACTGTGGCAATGACATTTTTGTTCCATTAAAACACTGTGACACGAGCACGCAGCACGTGCGTAAACGTGGTAGACCTGCATTGCCATGCAAAGATCGTAGCAAATGTGGCCATCGCGTCGTAATAAGACAGATGAACTTCTGAAGCATGAATTCAGAGACTGTTGTGTGTTCCGTTTCTCTGAAACTTGGTTAGATAAGTATGTGCCTGACTGCTGTAGCACCCACAGGCTTCACTATCGTCAGGTCTGATCGCTGTCCTATTTTATCCAGCTAGGGCAAAGGCGGCGGAGTGTGCTTTCGCGTGAATAACCAGTGGTGCGTGGACGTGAAAGTACTGTCCCAGTTCTGTTCCCCTGACCTAGAAACTCTTACAAACAAGTGCCGTTCTTTTTACCTGCCCAGGGAGTTTTCGTCCGTCATCCTTACCGCTGTGTATATTCCTCCTCAAGCAAAGGCAACCACTGCCATTAGTCAGTTTTCTGACAATCTTACTGAGCATACGAACTCAAGTCCTGATTGCGTTTCACTACTTGTCGCTGGTGATTATAACAAAGCTAACCCGCTACGGAAAGAACTGCCAAAGTACGTTCAGCAAGTGACATGTGCAACGCCGGAGAGATGACAGTATTCTCGATCACTGCTATTCAACTATCAAGAACGCTTTCCATTCAGTCGCACGCACACCTCTGGCAACTCTGATCATAACATGATCTACCTAGCCCCGTCCTACAAGCAACAAATCAAGCGTGATAAGCCCGTCAAGCGCAACGGTGCGCAAAAATGGACGGATGCTGCGGCTGTCTTGAGGCTACGGACTGGGACGTGTTCATAGATGCAGCTTCGGACATTGTCAAATACACAGAGACCGTGACAGATTACATCAAATTTTGTGAGAACCAGTGTATTCCAACCAAAACTATCGTGCAATATCCGAATGACAAGCCATGATTTAATGGTACCATCAAACTAAAAGTGAAAGCTAAATACGTTACATTTTTATCAGGTGACAAACAACAATACAAAAAGGCAAAATATGACTTGCAGCGAAGCATCAAAGCTGCTAAGCTGAGCTACTGTAATAAACTTGAAAATGGTCTGTCCACACACAACACACGTGACTTATGGCATGGCTTACAGAAAATTAACAGCTACAAGCAAGCATTTAAACCACCAGACACTGACACAAGACCCCACACTACCAGACAAACTGAACGTGTTTCACAGCAGTTTTGACAAGCAAAATGCCCCCCCCCCCCTCCCAGCCACCTGTACTGCATACACCCAGTGACGAGGACACTCAACCTTTTGTTGTCTATGAACACGATGTAAAGCAAATGCTTGGGAAGTTAAATGTCCGCAAAGCTGCAGGTCCGGATGAAATTTCGCATAGGCTGCTCCGTTACAGTGCTAGCCAGCTTTCAAATGTTTTCACTGACATCTTTAACTGGTCCCTCAGAATCTGTAAAGTTCCACTATGCTTCAAAAATTCTGTTATCATTCCGGTCCCGGAAAAGTCCACAGTTTCCTCCCTTAACGATTAAAGGCCTGTTGCCTTTACGTCTGTCATGAAAACGTTTGAGCGTTTGGTTCTGCAACACATTAAAACTGTTATAATAATAAATAATTTACGGTATTTATAATGCGCTTATCTTATAATAATTATAACTCTAAGCGCGCACTCACAACTCGCACACGCATGCGCACGCTTTAGACAATGACTCACGTAACACAAATAGTAAAGATACATTACGACGGTCAGCTTGGGGTGGGGAGTGTGGTGACATAGTGCTAGAACTGTTGAAAGAGGTGAGTTTTGAGGGCCGACTGGAAGGAGGAGAGCGAGTGTTTCTGACGGAGAGAGAGTGGGAGAGTGTTCCAGGTAGATGGACCGTATACTGAGAAGGAGCGGGGGCCGAAAAAGCTGAGTTTGGTGCGGGGGATGAGGAGGCGGAGAGGGTCGGAGGTGGAGCGGAGGGAGCGGGGAGGAGTGTAGGGGTGAAGTAAGTTGGAGAGATAGGCAGGAGCGTAGTTGTTCAGGGATTTGTAGCAGAGAGACAGAATCTTGTATTGGATGCACAGTGAAGCATTTTAACATGACCACAGCCGATATGAAGACTCTTCAGGAAATGATGAAACGTGATGACATCGTCATTAAACCAGCGGATAAAGGTGGCGCGGTAGTAGTTTGGCGTAGGGATCTTTACGTCAAAGAGGTTGAACGTCAGTTAAAGGATGGCGAGTTCTACCTACCTATCCCTGCTAAGACAACCGCGTCTGACAACAAAGTGGTGAGGCAAACCATTACCATCGCCATTACTGCGGGAAAATTACCATCGCAGGCCAATTCACTCGTGGTGAGGGAACCTAAGGAGCCAAGATTCTACGTCCTCCCTAAAATCCACAAACCAGACACACCGGGTCGCCCCATTGTTTCGGCTTGCTCTTGTCCCACAGAGCTTATATCCCAGTTCATCGACTCCATCCTCCAGCCATTGGTCCGTGCTCTTCCCACATATGTAAAAGATACTAACCACGCCCTTCACCTTTTGGATCGCTTCACCTTCCATGACGCAGCAACACACAAGATTTTATTCACTATGGACATAGAGGCTCTTTACACCAACATCCCCAATGAAGACGGGCTAATAGAATTGAAACATTTCATCTGCAAACATCATCTGAAGATCGACACCACAACCATCCTCCGCTTAGCCGAACTGGTGCTGTCCATGAACTCTTTCAATTTATGGGTCAGCACTACAAACAGAAAAAAGGAGTCGCCATGGGCACTAAAATGGGGCCCTCCTATGCCTGTCTGTTTGTGGGCTACGTGGAGGAGAAGATACTCACTCAATACACTGGACCTCTGCCAGATCTCTTCAAGCGCTACATCGACGACTGCTTGGGTGTCACCTCAAGAAGCATGACTGACACACTTCAATTCATCAATTTCATCTCATC
The DNA here is from genome assembly GCA_036245525.1 of Semisulcospira habei. Taxonomy (NCBI): domain Eukaryota; kingdom Metazoa; phylum Mollusca; class Gastropoda; family Semisulcospiridae; genus Semisulcospira; species Semisulcospira habei. Next base: position 96,895,347 of record BTPG01000002.1, read on the forward strand.
GTTTCATCCGTCTCTCCGATTCACGTATGAGATTTCCGAGGAGTCTGTGCCCTTCCTCGACATCCGAATATCCACCAAAACCGACTCTGACAAACTCCATACTACCGTCCATTACAAACCCACCGACGCCCACACTTACCTGCAGTTATCAAGCCATCCTGCCGCCACCAAAAACGGTATCCCATTCTCCCAATTTCTGCGACTCCGTCGGATCTGCAGCAGCGACGACGACTTCACCAACCAGACCCAAACCATGGCCACTTTCTTCTCACACCAGGGATACCCCCAAGACATCGTCAACACCGCTCGTTCTAAAGCTGAGGCCACAAGCAGAAGTAAAGCTTTGAGGGAGAAAACTCACAGTGCTGCAGAGGACCGGCGGTCCTGTGTATCACGTATCATCCTCACAACATCCCCATCAAACACATTCTCCTCAGGAACTTCCACATCATTCAGAATGACACAGTATTGAAAGACATATTTCCTGAGCCTCCGCTGGTCGCTTACAAACGTGACACTAACCTACGCGATCATCTTGTTCACAGTTCACTTCGCGCATCTAACACCTTACCACCTGGCACACACCCTTGTCAGCAACCACACTGCAAAGCATGTCCGTACATCAACACATCCCCCGTCATCACCGGACCACTGTCATCTTTTCATGTCCACCGATCATTCACATGCCAGTCATCGGATATTGTCTATGTCATCTCATGTTCTCACTGCCCAAAGATGTTGTATGTGGGGGAGACATACCGTACACTCCCTGAACGCTGCGAGGAGCATGTTCGTTCGATCCGCCTCGGATACAACAACCAGGTTGGACGTCATTTCAACGAACCTCCTCATAGCCTCACACATTTCAGCATACGAATCCTTTGGCAAAATACATCCCACTTCATCCGCCGCAAAATGACAGAATCCTTTTTCGCGGACAGGCTTGGCACTTACCATCCGCGCGGCTTGAACATTCGTCCCTAGGGGTATGCTCGGCCTGATGGGTAGTTGGTGCCAGACTTGACCTCACTGTTGATACTGGATGCTACCTTTGAGTGTGTGTGTGTGTGTGTATGTGTGTGTGTGTGTGTGTGTGTGTGTGTGTGTGTGTGTGTGTGTGTGTGTGTGCATGTGCGTGAGCTGCAGCAGGCACGAGTGAATGCGAATGTATGCAGTGACGTGTATGTATATAGACGTAAGTTTTGTGGTACGTGTTTTGTGCATGTGTATTTGCGTCATTATGTGTGTGTGTGTGCTTTTTTTTTTTTTTTTACGTCATTCTAAATTCTCTCTATACAGGATGACGTCTTTTCTTTATGTCGTGTTCTTTTCTGTTCTACGTTTGTTTCCATGTCACCTGAGGAAGGATCTTTGATCCGAACCGTCGTTATTTGTTTCTATTTTAAAGGGTTTTCTACCACTATCTTCTGTTTTTCTTTTGTATTGGATGCGTTGGGGGATGGGGAGCCAGTGAAGGAGCTTGAGCAGGGGAGTGATGTGGTCGGATTTTTTCTTTCTGAGGACGAGGCGGGCAGCATTGTTCTGGACGCGCTGGAGAGTGAGAGTGGTGGAGTGAGGAAGGCCACCCACCTCACAGCAGACCTTGAAAGGAGGAAACAAGCCACTGAAATGAGATGTTTTCGAAGGCTGCTTGGCATCTCATACAGAGATCACATCACAAACAAGGAAGTGGGAAGCAGAATCAGGCAAGCCATCGGGCCCTATGAAGACTTATTAGCCATTGAGAGAAAACGCAAACTGAAGTGGTATGGGCATGTCACGCGTTCAGCAGGGCTTGCCAAATCAATCCTGCAAAGGCACTGTGCAAGGAGGACGAAGGAGGGGAAGACAGAGGAAAAGATGGGAGGACAATATCCCAGAGTGGACAGGACTGAAGCTGGGCGATACGCTGAGAATGGCAGAGAACAGAGAGGAATGGAGGGAGCTGGTTGCCAAGTCATCAGTGGTGCCCCAACGGTCGGCAAGACTACGGGAGATAGATAGATAGATAGATAGATAGATAGATAGATAGATAGATAGATAGATAGATAGATAGATAGATATATAGATATATAGATAGATATATAGATATATAGATATATAGATAGATAGATAGATAGATAGATAGATAGATAGATAGATAGATAGATAGATAGATAGATAGATAGATAGATAGATAAGATAGATTAGATAGATTAGATAGATTAGATTAGATAGATTAGATAGATTAGATAGATAGATAGATAGATAGATAGATAGATAGATAGATAGATAGATAGATAGATTAGATTAGATAGATAGATAGATAGATAGATAGATAGATAGATAGATAGATAGATAGATAGATAGATAGATAGATAGATAGATAGATAGATAGATAGATAGATAGATAGATAGATAGATAGATAGATAGATAGATAGATAGATAGATAGATAGATAGATAGATAGATAGATAGATAGATAGATAGATAGATAGATAGATAGATAGATAGATAGATAGATAGATAGATAGATAGATAGATAGATAGATAGATAGATAGATAGATAGATAGATAGATAGATAGATAGATAGATAGATAGATAGATAGATAGATAGATAGATAGATAGATAGATAGATAGATAGATAGATAGATAGATAGATAGATAGATAGATAGATAGATAGATAGATAGATAGATAGATAGATAGATAGATAGATAGATAGATAGATAGATAGATAGATAGATAGATAGATAGATAGATAGATAGATAGATATGCCAGTGGATCAACAATTTTCTGTCAGGTAGACCTCAGGTAGTCCGAGTTGGTCCGTGCAGTCAGCATTCAGACCCAGGGAGTCGGGAGTCAGGTGGATGTAACCACTCATCTGGTTCATGTAGTCGCTTTTCTACCTCCGTCACACTGAGCACGGGTGCACCCTAAGGTTGTGTTTTGTCCTTTATGTTATATTCTCTTTTTACCCATGATTGTACATCAAGTGATGATAACTCCCTTACAGTTAAATTTGCTGACGACACCACTGTTGAAGGTTTTATTTTAAACAACAATGCAACAGCATACAGAGAGAGGGTAGATGAACTTGTTGGCTGGTGTTCTGACGTTAACCTTGGCCTGAATGTGCCTAAAACCCCAAAAATGGTCATGTATTTCAGGAAAATCAAAAGTGACATTGTTCTCTGAACTATTCATGGTAGCCAACTTCTACCGGGAGTTATTGAAAGTATTTTGACCTTCTCCCTGACTTTGTGGGTTGGCAGTACCACACAGAAAGAGCGATCCAAATTAAACAGAGTAGTAAAAACTGCATCGAAAATCATAGGTATTGATTTGCCCTCTTTAGAGACCCTCTTCCACTAAAGAATGCTAAGAAAGGCTAGATTTATCATCCGAGATGATTCCCACCCAGCCCATGAGTTTTTTTTTTTTGATGTTGCCATCAGGGTGCCGCTACAGAGCGATCAGAACACGCACGAGTTGTTTTTAAAACAGTTTTTACCCAACCGCTGTCCAGACTTTTAATGATGCAAACAAACACCAAATCTGATCTATCTGTCCCACTGTTTAATATAATGTATATACAAGTATTGTCCAGCTATCAACATAATATTTCATCTGTGATGAAAGTGACGTGTTTTATATTGTGATATGCCTTTGTGATTTGTGTTACTCTGAAATCCTGTTTATTGCCTTTACGTTTAGACCACAATATAATGGTGTATGTAAATGTGTGTGTGTGTGTGTGTGTGTGTGTGTGTGTGTGTGTGTGTGTGTGTGTTTTTGTGTGTGTGTTGTGTTCACGTGAGCAGCTTAATTATATTTTGATGTGTTTTATGTTCTTTTTAAGTTGCGCAGCACCGAGACGATTTCCTAATGTATTTTACATATGGCAATAACGTTCTATCTTATCTTACTATACCTGTGTTGAGCTTCAATGAACGTTGAACAAAGCATCTACTACAGAAAACCAGTCAAGTAAGGCAAGTATAGTATATGTCCAGCCCGACTCGTACGTTTCCTGGCGTCTTTTCTCCGTTCGTGTGTGTGTGTATAGGATATACATTTCGAGCAATCATACACACCAAGAGGTATGTCATTACTACTACACATAAGAGCGCGTTAATGTTGCAGTGTGAGCATATTTCGCGTTTCCTTTTTGAAAATCCAAGTATCAGCAAGATCGAATCTTCTTGGTGCGCAAAGGATGTTGGGAAGAAAGTATGCCTAGCAAGCTCATAAATATTAATTTGCTTGTTATACAATATATCAATACATGTATCAAAGAACGGACATTTTATGGAGTGGGTATATATATATAATTCTTTACTTTTAAAAAAGGCGTCGTCCAAAGCCAAAAAATGCACTCAATCAGAATAGCTCAAGGGACGTAATTTTTCATTAAATTCTGAGAATGCTCTTGCTACGCTAATGCCATGGAATTCCAGGCTGGTAAGCTTGCATTGTGTCATCAGGACATCAGCTGCCCTTTTTGTGACTGCATCGCCTACTAGTTCTAGAAAGGAGAGGGGTAGTGGGAGAAAAGGAATGACAGACCTATCATTTTAAGCCTTCCACTGAACACCTGCTACATAAAGTAGTAGGGACTACCCCCAGGCGCCCAGCAATCCGCTGGAGAATATCCAGTCCTCCCCCCGAGAGGGGAGGCTAGTGCATGAATATTCCCAAATAGATCTTGGACCTGCTGGATAGATTTAAGTTGTTGCCGCCTACAACCGGTTTCGCCCCAAGGCCGGGGGGGGGGGGGGGGGGGGACTTTTCAGGTAGGCATACGGCGTAACCTGAAATTGCAAACACAACGCCTGTACTATATATATATATATATATATATATATATATATATATATATATATATATATATATATATATATATATATATATATATATAATATATATATATATATATATATATATATATATATATATATATATATATATATATATATATATATATATATATATATATATATATATATATATATATATATATATATATAGGGATACCGGTAGTAGCCTTTGGCGTTCTCTGATTACAATTACATACCTGTTCCTCAGGCAAGAGGGGTTGAGTGGTTGGGGTGGGGAGGGGCTTAATCACTTATATATATATAATCCAATCCGCTGACTTACCAAGATCTCCTGGGAATCATCGCTCCTTTCGAGTGAATGACATTCATCTATGAAAAGTAAGAGTGATTAGGCCCCTCCCACCCCAACCACTCAACCCCTCCCCACCCTCTTGCCTGAGGATCATGTATGTAATTATAATCAGAGAACGCCAAAGGCTACTACCGGTATCCCTAGTAGCCGTGTATAGATCACGTGTCCACAACTAGTCCGTGCACTGATGAGGGAAAATGTGGAATCTTCCAGAATGTCGAACGCTTTAACGCCAGTCGCTTCCTCCATCTGAGGCGGAGCAGAGACGTTGGTATTGCGGTCGATTTCTATCAGGTCAGTTAGTCCCAGACGGTAGTGACTCTGTTTTGGGAAAAGCCTATGCGCGCCTCTCGATCCGCCCCGTCCACCAGAAGTCTGTTCAAACTTGCTGTCGAGAGTGTTGGACAATGAATGTTCAGAACATATCTATTACCGGGTCCTTTTTAGCCAGTCGGTCCATAAAAATAATCCAAACAAAAAAACAAAAAAACAAACTTAAAACAAAAAAATCTCTGTGATAGGACAGTTACAAAATAGACGTAGAGACAAGAAAACAATAGTCTACTTATCTCTGATCAGAACTGCGCCAACTCTCAACATCGTCCGCTGCCCTTTAACTTTCAAATTCTGAATTCTCCCTCCCTAAAAGCAAGAGGTAAAGATTCTCGTGAGCCCCTGCGGATGCAGGGGCTTATGAGAATCTATGCCTCTTGCACATGTGAGGACCTTGTTAATGGACCAGAGAGATTTTGCGATTGGCCGGCCATAAAGCTGATCAACGTAGGTTACCTGAGTACACGCGTATTTATTGTTGGGGGGGGGGGGGGGGGATCATTCTAGACCAAGGCACACGAAGTGGTCTTAAAGGTTTATTAGCCAGACGCCGGTCTATCACTTTGATCAAGACACCGGGCATTACAGTGGCAGATAATCTGATATTAGGGGTTAACCATTTCACTGGCGGGAAAACACGACAAACACCATTCATTCACCCCGCAACCGCAGGAGGCAAAGAAACTCGTGAGTCCCCCGCTGATGGGGGTGGGCGGGGGGGGGGGAGGGGCGGGGGAGAGGACTCATGATGTTTTTGCCTCTTGCTAACTCTGTAGTCACATCGGTGTTGCTTGGATGGATGGTATTTTTCGGTGTTGAGCTCGTCTTACTTCGCTAGACCATGCTTCCAGGGGCTGAAAATCGGAAAACAGGGGAGGGAAGCAGGGTGCGGAGAGAGAGAAGGCGCGTGCGTGTTAAGACTCAAATATGTGCCCAAAACTGAAACAACGGGGGGGGGGGGGGGGGGGGGGGAGGGGAATGGGGGTCCAAAAAACCCCAAAACAGACTTTGCTATAGCATTTTAAAGAATTTTGGGTCTTGGGGGGGGGGGGTGGTGGTGGTGGTGTTCCGGAACCGTTGTAACACCCCCCCCCCCCCCCGCAATCTGCCCCTGTAAATACATCAAATGTTTGCGTCTGTTTGCGGTGAAAGGGTTCAGTTAATGCAAAAAACAGGATCACTGAGTATGGAGGCTTCACGGAACGGATGGGATAGAGGGTGGTGTGTGTGTGGGGGTGGGGGGTGGGGGGGGGAAGGGGGTGGTGGTGATTGGATGCATGAAAGATGATCAAAAGAGATTTGGGTAGGGCTAAGGGACGGCTATAGGGAATGGGGGAGTAGGGTCGAAATGCACGTAATTATTTTAAATAGCCAGCACGTGCCTGTCATAGTTCCAACCGCTTTGTTGTGAGCTCTTTTTAGCCCCACTCACAAATCATTGCAGAGGGACAGTTGGCTGGCTGGCTGGAAACGTTTCCTGCAACTGGGCGCGGGTTCTGGATACGTCGCAACTGAAGTTGTCACACCTTATGCTCGGAAAAATCCACGAGCATTCCCAACCAAAAAAGCACAGCTATGGTTGAACACGTACATTGCCGGGGAAATTTGAACAGAACCCAACTGCAAGAGGTATAGATCCTCATGAGCCCCCGCAGTTGCGGGGGCTCATGAGGATCTATGCCTCTTGCTGAAAACACTTTGAATCCATGTCCCTGGGGCATGAAAGGTTTGTTTGGTCTTGAATTAGTTAACGAAGATTGCAGAAACACTGTCTGCGTCAGCTGGCACTGTACAAATTAAGGGTGCGACGTACGTCCACTATGACGCAGTTTACATTTTAGCAACTGCATGGTTCTTGAAGTCCTGCATGAAAATGACCCTGCCTTTCAGCGCACTAGGGAACCTCGTCGCAAACAAAGGTGACAGCAGTCTTTAAAAGAGAAAACTTACTCCACAGCTGTCTCGTTTGATCTTACTCCACAGCTGTCTCGTTTGATGCAGATGGCTGTGGGCCTGAAAGACTGTAGATAACGTTTGCCAGACAAATACTGGCAACGACTGTGAATTTTCCTCTTTTTTTGCTTCTGCATGTCGACGTCGTCGGGGAATTTGGCGTAACCCTTGTATTATTATTTATGCCACTCAGAGGGCATTTTCGGGGCTGGCGAAACAATGCGATATTTGGCTAACAACGATTTTTTGTGCTCCTGGCGACCCTGACTTACAATTATCCCGGTGAGTTCCAGCTGTCGCAGACTGTGTTTTTGCAATCTTCGTTAATGTAAGACACACAAACAACCCAAGTCTAGATGTCCCGGGAACATAGATTGAAAGTTGTGTCAGCAAGAGGCATAGATCGTCATGAGCTCCCTCAACTGCGGTGGCTCATGAGGGTCTATTCCTCTTGCAGTAGGATGGTGTACACAATGTTTAGGCAATGAACGGGTTAAACGGATGCGCAGTAGCAGTAATATACTGACGAGCAAAAGAAATGCGACATTTTCGGAACCATCGGAAACACTGAGTGCTTCCGATGGTTCCGAAAATTACGCATTACTTTTGCTCGTCAGTTTGACGGCAAGTCATATATATATATATATATATATATATATATATATATATATATATATATATATATATATATATATATATATATATATATATATATATATATATATATATATATATATATATATATATATATATATATATATATATATATATATATCGTAGAAGAACACTTACAAGGTGGTTTGTATTATTTGTTACAGGAATATACATATATTTTTTTCTTATTCGAACGGTATGCGAATGTCGCATTTCTTTTGCTCGTCAGTATATTACTGTGTTTAACCCGTTTAGTGCCGAAAAAATGTGTACACCACCCTAGAGTGAATACTGTTCAATCGCCTATCAGGCGGCTGAGGGGCAGTCTCTCTGACATTTGTTCTTCATCTGTTTTCATTGTCTTTTGGATGTTTTGATCACCACATACTTCTTCGTGATGAATCTCTGGACATTTTGGTGTAATTGTTATGGACATTTTCCAGTGGAAGCGAGAGCAGTTGGACTTGTCATTTTTGTGAAGGCCTTGTGGATACTGTCTGTACTACACTCTGCAGTACAGCCATGCTTGCCAGCTGATTTCTCACTCAGCCCGATTGTGCTTGGTAGCCTTCCCTCAGCCACTGTGCGTAGGCCCACCAGTACACATGCACTGTGTTATGACAGACAGAAACTGCTACTATGGCGGAGTACTATTACCAGTGCCCCTGCTCCTGATGTATGTGCACACCTGAGGTCCATTGGATTACACAGCCCTCCATCAGTGCAGCCATGCGTCAACAGACCCAGGACCAGGCCTTACCGAGGAGGACGGCGCATGCAAGGACGCCCTATACCAGTTATCATCACCCCTCGTGATGTCGACTCTGCCCCCCCCCCCCCCCCCACACCGGGACTACCCATGTCAGCCAGTTCCCAGGGACTCGAACATTTCGCAAACCTGCGCATCTTCACGTAAGGCACGCACGCATTGTGGTTGGTCAAGAGACTCAGGTAACCTATGTCCCTATCAGTACAGATGTCTGTGACTGTTCTTTACCTGTGCAAAAATCGGACAAGAAAAGGCTGTCCGTAGCCTTCTTGAACACTCAGTCTTGCAGGAACAAAACTAGTAAGATAAGTATACAAACCAAGGGGAATCACTCAGCGCTGGACAGACAAACAGTTAGATCCCCTGCCCCCGCCTATCAGGCACCCATTCGCCTACTTCCTAAGTTCCGGAGAAAGACATGGGTTATAAGCGAGACCTGATGCATCCTTTTTAAGGATGTAGATGATCGTCTTGTTCTATACCTGCGTATTTCTCTGTGGGCTGGCGAATGGGTGCCTGATAGGCGGGGGCAGGGGATCTAACTGTTTGTCTGTCCAGCGCAGAGTGATTCCTCTTGGTTTGTGTACAGCTTCACCTATCTGGTTTGTGAGTAGTGAGATAAGTGATTACATCACTGATCATCAGCTAGACTTCTTGTTGCTGGCTGAAACGTGGCTTCAAGATGAGGGTGACGAACCATACATAGCTGAGTTGACCCCTCCAGGATATTTTCTGAAGTCTTTCCCTCGCGTTGGGCGACGAGGGGGTGGTATAGCAGTACTGGTCAGGAAGTCCTTAGAAAACTGCAACACTTTCAAACGTTTGCCCTTCAACTCTTTTGAAGCTGTTGAAGTTAGCATCATCAGTGACATCTCAGTTAATTTGTCTAAAGTATACCGGCCACCTCCAAGCAGATAAAATAAACTAACCGCTAGCGTATTTTTCAGTGAATTCCAAGATTATGTGGACAGTGCCTCCAGCAGCACCCACGAATTAGTTGTGATTGGAGACTTTAATTTTCATTTTGAAATTCCATCTGATACTGATGCACTTCGTCTGCGTTCAATTCTGTCTGACCTTGGCTTGCGTCAACATGTGCAGGGGCCGACTCACAGACGTGGTCACACCTTGGACCTTCTGATCACAGGGGAGAGCTCCTCTCTTGTTCAGGACGTTCATGTGTGTTATTTGCTGTTGTCGGATCATGCAAGTGTTTTCTTTCATGTGTTCGCGTCTTGGCCTCGTTCCACAAAACGCTCGATTACTTCCAGAAACTTTCGTCGTATTGACGTAGATGTTTTCAGCTCCGATGTAAAGGTGGCTTGTGACGGTGTATTGACAGACTGCCTAGTACATGAACTGCTGGACAATTACAACTGTACACTCTCTGACATTCTCAACAAGCATGCGCCACTCACCACCAGACGCGTAACCTCACGTCCTCCGGCCCCTTGGCTAAGGAAGGGACTGAAGGATGCCGAGCTTCGAAGCACTGATAGACTGTGGAGGTGTAGTGGTCTTACAGTACATATAGAGATGTTTGTGAAGCAGCGTGCTGCACTCAAGTCCTCACAGCGTGCAGCTAAGAAAGACTTTGTTTGTGTCAAACTTGATGACTGCACATCTAGTCGTCGCTGTTTAGCCTTACAAATGAACTTCTTGGAAAGAAAAATGAACCTGTACTTCCGATGAATGATCTACCTGATAAGTTGTGTCAGTACTTTGACTCTAAGATAAGCACGATCCGTCAGAAACTTGACAACTGTTCTGATGCTGTGTCCTAAATCCCATAATTATGACGGGCCTGTGTTACATGCGTTAACTTCCGTCACAGAAGAGACTGTAAAGAAATTCATTTTTCCTCACCCACCAAGTCTTGTTCCCTTGACCCCATTCCCACCTCTATATTCAAGCTATGCCCTGATGAGTTTGTCAGTGTGATAACCAGAATTATTAACTTGTCTCTGGAGTCAGGGTCTGTGCCTCGACATTTTACGCAGGCTGTGGTAATTCCATTCTTGAAAAAGGCAGGGATGAATACAAACTTGCTGAACAATTATAGACCAGTGTCTAATCTTCCCTTTCTTTCCAAAATTCTGGGAAAAAATTGTGCTGAGTCAGCTCATGTAACATCTCAGTAGTAATGATTTACTTGAACTGTATCAGTCTGCATATCGAAGAAATCACAGTACTGAGACAGCATTGCATCACATTACCAACAGCCTGCTTACACATGCTGACGTCGGACATGTCTCTTTGCTATCATTATTAGACCTGTCTGCGGCGTTTGACACGCTGGATCCTGGGATTCTTTTAGAGAACCTACGCGTGTCTTTTGGTTTTACCGGTACAGCGCTGTCATGGCTCAAGTCTTACCTTCTTGAAAGATATCAGTCTGTATGTGTAAATGGGATCATGTCTCAGCCTGTGCTTTTGAAGTATGGTGTTCCACAAGGGTCTGTTTTGAGTTCTCTACTGTTCTCAGTCTCTTCACACTGAACCAGTTTCCTGAATCATCAGCCAGAATAGCTGTGAGTATCACAAGTATGCTGATGACACTCAGGTCTCTAAGTCTGACCATCCTAGTAACCTGCAGACCATTGACTCCAATGTGGAAAAGCGTATTGTTGAAGTCAAAGACTGGATGACTTGCAACAGACTCAAGTTAAATGATGACAAAACAGAGAGCATGCTTGTTGGTACTCGAGCTAGAACATCTGTCTCTACAGCAGTGACTACTTTTCTATAAGTGGCCATGACATTTTTTTCAAATCCGATGTAAAAAATCTGGGTTTATTCCTGGATTCGAGTTTATCGATGGAAAAACAGGTTAGCCATCTTTGCCGCACTGCCTACATGGAGCTCCGCAGAATAGGCATGATCAGATCCTTTCTGACAGAAAAGACTACTGCCCAGCTCGTATGCTCTCGCATTCTGTCCCGTCTAGATTACTTTAATTCCCTTCTTGCTGGTGTCTCATCTGATCAACTCACTCGCATTCAGCGTATCCAGAATAATGCAGCCCGGTTAGTCCTTCGCAAAAAACGCACTGATCAAGTCACACCACTACTAAAGCATCTCCACTGGCTACCTGTCAAGCAGAGAATAGAGTAGAAGCTGGCCACTTTGGCATACACACACTATGACAATACACTTCCTGCATATTTGTCTTTTGCCCTTGCATCGCACAATGCTAGTATAAGTCTACGCTCAAGCTCACAGAAACTGCTTGTTCAGCCCAGAGTCAGCCTAAAAACTGCTGGTGCCCGTTCTTTCGGTTATCAGGCCCCTCACGTCTGGAACTCACTTCCACTGCGTGTCCGTCTATCCCCTACCCTGATGCCCTTCAAAACAAAGTTGAAGACCCATCTTTTCCAGGTAGCATATCAAGATTAGTTTTGTCTGGATGTGCTGCTTGGAAGTGTTGACTGTTTTCTTATATGGGTAGCCCATGTAGTTAGGCTGTGTGTTTGTGTTTGTGTGTGAGAGAGAGAGTGTGTGTGTGTGTGTGTGTGTGTGTGTGTGTGTGTGTGTGTGTGTGTGTGTGTTTGTGTATGTATGTGCGTGTTTATTTCGTGTTAGGAATGCACCTACATGGTGCGAGCAGTTGTGTATTTAAAGAGTGAGTGCATTCTAATTTCTTTTCCTTTTTAAAATAATTTTTATGTGCTGTAAAGCGCTCCGAGCTTGCTGACCGTAAAAACTATGTATTATTTGTTATTATTATTATTATTATTATTATTATTATTATTATTATTATTGTTATTATTATTATTATTATTATTATTATTATTATTATTATTATTATTATTATTATTATTATTATTATTATTATTATTATTAATCCTAGTAAAAGTCTACGCTCATGCTCACAGAAACTGCTTGTTCAGCTCAGAGTCAACCTAAAAACTGCTGGTGCCCGTTTTTTCAGTTATTAGGCCCCTCACGTCTGGAACTCACTTCCACTGCATGTCCGCCTATCCCCTACCCCGATGACCTTCAGAACAAATTTGAAGACCCATCTTTTCCAGGTAGCTTATTAAGATTAGCGTAGTCTGGATGTGCTGCCTGGAAATGTTTTCTTATATGGGCAGCCCATGTAGGTAGGCTGCGCGCGCGCGTGTGTGTGTGTGTGTGTGTGTGTGTGTGTGTGTGTGTGTGTGTGTGCGCGCGCGCGTGTGCGTTTCGTTTTAGGAATGCGCCTACATGGTGTGAGAAGGTGTTTATTGAAAGAGTGAGTGCCTTCTACTTTTTTTCCTTTTTAAAATTATTTTTATTTGTTGATAAGCGCTCCGAGCTTGCTGTCTGTGGGGAAGAGCGCTATATAAAAACTATGTACTATTATTGTTCTTACTGCAAGAGGCATTGTCAATTTGGTCGGATTTAAATTTCTGTGAATTCGGATTTTAGTAGGAAAAGATTTCGAAATGACGTCAACCTAAGCACTATTACGTCTGCGTACTGGCCAACCGAGGCTGATGTCGACCCAGAAACCTCAGTTTTGCTCTCCAGGGAGTACTCCCTACTGTCTACTGTTAATGCCTCCTTTGTTTGCTTCCAAATGACCCTGGGAGATTCTGGGGCCACGGAATCAGGTGCAAAGAGGGTGGAGAAAGGAGGGGAATCCAACAACCACTGAGCAAGGAACTTAAAATAGACAATTTCCCGAAAATTGCATCCCCCCCCCCCCCGCCCACCACCACCACCCTCCCCCCCCCCCTCCAGGCTTTTAATCCACCGTTTTCGTTGAAACAGGTGCAGTTTTTTACCTACAGTTCTGATTTCCAAACAACGTCTATTAACACATTCCAGACGACGTGCTGCATTCGGCGGATACGCGCCGTTATGCCGCATATCCGGATGCGGCACGTCTGGAATGAGTTACTACCGAGACAGGAAAAATTAGCAATATCATGGAGTGGGTCCCAGGACACCCCCTACCGCCGCCACCCACCACTCCCACCCACTCCACCATAACCTCCGGCCCCATCCAATTTCTTCCTGCAGACTCGAGTATAAACTGACTGAAGAGGAGTTAACCATTCACTGCCACGGAACGTACATCGTACGTCTGAAATCTGTTCATTCAAAGCAAAAGAGCTGCAGCCGTTCCATGAACAATGGACACAAAATGGGTTCAGCAAGAAGCATAGATCCTCATGAGCCCCCGCGGTCGCGGAGGCTCATGAAGATCTATACCTCTTGCGGTGGTCAGTGTGGTGTTCACTTTTATACGGTTAAATTAAACCGTTTAGCGGCCGAGCCAATGATTAAAAAGTGCGTCTGGGGACCGAGTGACCTCCCCTCGGTTGCACCTAGTGGCGTACCCAGGTGGTTTGAAAGGCCAACAAACACACTCGCGCCGGGTCAACACAACCCTAGAATCAGTAAATCAGTGCTAAATACTCAGCTGGCACTCAGCGTCAATTTCTTAATGCACAAGACCTCTATGCTGGACAGGAGACATGAACTACTTTGAGATGGGTACTGTAGATAGGCTGAGGCCTTGTTGGTTAAAATTCATATGAAGTGTCCTCGATGACGATAATGGTCACCAGGTCGATGTCAATAGTTCAAGTGTATTGCCAGAATAGCTTGGTGCCTTCAGGCGCAAAGCTATTCTGGCACTACTCTTGAACTATTATGGTCAATACAAATCTTGTGTTGTGTCAGGGGGCTCAGTTACAACAGTACTGAATCTTCGTAGGTTCCCGCTCTTCATCACCCTTTTTTCACGGATCCTTTAGTTTTGCAGAACTGGCTAGGAACCTAGAACGGTGATATTTGTTTTTGACGGACTATGAAGCAGCTCAATGGTTGCGTCTGTGGTGAGATAGACGTTTGGACAGTCATCAGCCTATTTTGTCTACAGGAGCCATAGCTACCACTATATAATGCGGTAGGCCTCTCGAGCTGTACGGGCATGTTGGTTTCTCGTTTGTTGTCACGTCAGCAGTTTGGAGATTAAACGCAGTCTTTGCAATTAGCGATTGAATGGCTGGCTGGCTGGCTGGATTGGGGGGGGGGGGGGGGGGGGACGGACGGACGGTCGGGCGGACAGAAAGACGGGACGAACAGATGTATGGGCAAACGGATGGACGGATGAATAGATGGATTGATGGACGGACGGACGAACGAACAGACTAACGGACAGATGGTTTGGATGGATGGATGGATGGATGGATGGATGGATGGATGGATGGATGGATGGATGGATGGATGGATGGATGGATGGATGGATGGATGGATGGATGGATGGATGGATGGATGGATGGATGGATGGATGGATGGATGGATGGGTGGGCAAAATGACTTAATAGAAGGATATAGGATGAATGAGGGTCGCTTTTCCTGTAAACTCTATTCAATCTGTTGGCGTTCTGAACACACCACACCGCCACAAACACTTCGTAGGTTAATTTCCCCAGAAATAACTGCTCACTCTTGTTCAGTAATCCAGACATTTACACTGGAATCTGTGATGCATCTTCAAGTCGGGATATGGCCAACAAGACAAACAACGATATCCCCCACCCCGGTCTAGACAAACGTTTTTTTTTTTTTTTTTTTTTTTTTTTTTTTTTTTTTTGTCGATCAGCCGCGGTTAAACCCGAGAAAGAAATCGTATCATAATGGAACGCGTGGGCGGAATTCTATATACTATATACACTTCTGTGACTTAGTCTTTGAGTAGTGTGCGTCTCAAGTTTATTCGGCTAGCCCCACATAGCAAAAGATCCTCGGTCCGGCGTCGGCCCGAAGACCTTTTCAATGACAGTGGAACTGATTGTACCACAGTCCAGCTCACACGCAGTTTCTTCCATAATCATCCACTTTTTTTCATCTTTACAAACCATAAATCTGCACGAGCACAAGCACGCGCGAGGACTCATGAAAGTCTCTTCTTGGCCGACGGTGGCTCCGTTTACTTCCTCAGAGTGACTGAGGCAGTTATATACCTGGGTCGCTTCGTGTCCTAATTGAGTACGTCGTCGGCTTAATGATCGTGATCTTACTAAAACAGGGAGTAGGGTACGATAGAAGGGAAAAATTACGCTGCATTAATCATGTATTGGTGAAAGGGTTGACTAATCCCTTTCGCATCCAAAGCCAATCGGTGGTTTAAATTTGTGTTCGGGTCTTGAGCCGTAACGCTCAAAATCACAGACCAGCACACATTCAATTAATGTAGGACATAGTGATTCTAATAATCGTAGTAATAGGTTACAAAGTAAAGTATGTAAAAGCACTGTCAGGGGAGAGAAGTGTGCATGATCGACCAGTGATCATAGATCTACTGTGGCCAAAGAACAAAAAAAGAGATAGGAAAGAGGTGGTGAGTAACTGTCTTGAGTAATAAAGACCCACACCCCCTCTTTCCTATCTCTTTTTTGTTGTTGTTGTTGTTGGGTGCTTTGGCCACAGTAGATCTATGATCACTGATCAATCCATGCACACTTCTCACCCCTGACAGTGCTTTTACCTACTTTACTTTGTAACCTTCCTAAAATATTAGCACTGGCAGTCTCCCCTTTTCTTTTCAATCGTAGTAATATTTCAAAGGGAACGAATCGATCATGACCTTCCAGGAGTAGTGTTTCTTGGCTTGCTCGTCAGTACCAAAACCAGATATGCACTACCACCACTAATCTGGCGTGGTGGATTTATCCACCAAAGATGATAGACCTTTACTAAGATGACGGACCTTTATTACTCAAGACAGTTACTCTTCCCTGAATACGTCCATTAAAAAAAGCGACATTTTCATTATAAAACAAGGAAAATGTCACTTTTCTCAAAAATGGACATAGTGCCTTTGAGAAAAGCGAGATTTTTGTTGTGTAGCAATGAAAATATCGCTCTTGTCAAAACTGGACATGCTGGATTTTGCCAAGTAACGGCAGTTCTGCAGGCCAATCAGATAATAACCTTGGGCTGTGACGGTCGATCCATTATCCATAGTACGTGCCAAACAGAGAGACGTGTGTCTGTGGTTTGGATGGTACGTATCATGTTACATGTATACTGACGAGCAAAAGAAGTGCGACATTTTTGGAATCATCGGAAACACCAAAGTGTTTTCGATGATTCCCAAAATGTCGCATTTCTTTTGCTCTTCAGTATACGTAGCATTACGTTTGGGGATCTGGTTAGTCTATACACCAGCAGCGTAGAAAAATATATTTAATTGGAGGGGGGAGGGGGAGCAGGGGGAGGAGGGTGGGCGGGGAGGGGACCGGAGGCGGTGGGCTTTGGGGGTAGGGGGCGGGGGGGGGGGGAGGAGGAGGGAGGTGCGTGTGTATGTGTGTGTGTGTGTGTGGTGGGGGGGGGGGGGTAGGCGTGCTTGACATGTTCGTTAGTTCGGGGTTTAACGTCCGCGGCACCAAAGTAACAATGGACGGGCCAGACGGGCGGGTTATGGGGGGGGCAGGAAAATATGTTGCCTATTGCTTAACTTGTTACTTTTTAGCTTCTGCAAAATCCACAGGCCTGGAGGGCGAGGAGAAAATCAAGCGAGAGTGCAGCCATCTCCAAAAAGTAAATAAATGAAGATGTTGAGGTGGGCGGCGGAGGGGAGGGGGGAAGAGGGGGGGAGGGGAGGGGGAGGGGAGGCGATAGTCATCCTGCCTCGAAAAATTGAAAAAGAAAAATCAAATAGGATTGTTGCCTTCTAAAACACTTTTGGGGGAGAAAGGGGGGGGGGGGGTTGGCGGGCGGGTGATGATGATGACGATGACGATGAAACTTTATTTTTTCAACGGTAAAGTCTTTGACTGACAATTTGGTCAATTTACAAACTTGCCGTTGCTACTCGCTACGAAAATGAAAACCGACAAAGGAGAAAAAAACAAACATGCAGATATACAAGACATTATCACTACATATCTTACATCTATACACCATGAAGTTTAACACATTATGCCCCGGGACCAAAATCATAAAATTTAGAAGTTGCCATCTGAAAGACTGTATTACAATTCTAGGGACAGATTGCGCATGATAGTTCAAGGGTGGTGCCGGAATAGCTTGGCGCCTTTGGGCGCCAAGCTATTTTGGCACCACCCTTGAATTATCATGCTCGATCCATGTCTTGCTGTGGTGTGTCGAGGCTGAATGAGTTAACAAATCATGAGCATGAAAACCATTCATAAAAGAGACTAAAACAAAACATTAGTATTAACGTTGTTAGGGAGGGAGGGGGAGGGGAGGGAGGAATACTCTGTCCCTCTCCCGCCCCCTATATTTTCTGCTCCTTCAACCCTCCCCCCACCTCTCGATTCCTACGCCACTTGTAAACAGGGAAATTGATGCGCGGGTCAAAGGGTCGATTTACTCATTGCGCCCGAGGTACAAAATACCCACATTTTGGAGTTATCCTCTGAGGACTACAAGTCATTATAATTCAGGAGACAGATCGACCATGATAGTTCAAGGGTGGTAACAGAATAGCTTGGCTCGGCCTATACTAGGCGCCAAGCTAATCTGCCACCTCCCTTGAACTGTCATGGTCGAGTATTATCTTGCTGTGGTGCGTCGTGGGCAGGGTGAGTTAAGACTATAACAGACACAGTTGGTTATTGGGGGAAATCTGACGATGTCCACCTCGTAAGTCTTTGGCGCTGCACGTGCAGGACCTCGCTGTGCTCAGCCCCTGGTAACTACCTCAGTTTGAGGATATAACATATGCCGACATATACATACAAAAGGCAAAGATTTCCATGGGCCCCTGCGTAAGCAGGGGCCCATGGGAATCAGTACCTCTTGGAGATGGAATTAGGCGTTGGCTAATGGACTGTATGTTTCCTTTTCTGAAGGTGATGGACTGCCAGGGTTACGAGTATGGCGTGTATTATTGGTGTTTACTCCGTTGGCTTGCTTGTAAAATGGTGTCAGAGACTGATATCACTGTGGGGGGTCGCCATAACTCTGATTAACAGAGGTAAGCGCTTGGCCTGCTGAGAGAATTAGCTGTCCGGCCCCGAATACTCTAACGCAAAATGAGTCAGTAGCTGAGTTGCCTCTCTTTCATAGCTAGAGAGAGAGAGAGAGAGAGAGAGAGAGAGAGAGGAGAGATGAGAGAGAGAGAGGAGAGAGAGAGAGGAGAGAGAGAGAGAGAGAGAGAGAGAGACTAAGAGAGAGAGAGAGATGATGAGGATGATGAAGCGTTTTTATTCAGTATAAAAAGTTTTAGGCATAGCAATGCCTGTCTTCCAAACTGTCCTGCTACTACACATTGCGCCTACACATTACTACACATATAAAAATATAAAAATACATCAGACGATACATCAAAAGATAAAACATATGTAAGTAAAAAGACCCATTCCCCCCCCCCCCCCTCCACCATAAGAGAGAGAATATATATATATATATATATATATATATATATATATATATATATATATATATATATATATATTATATATATATATATATATATATATATATATATATATATATATATATATATATATATATATATAATATATTTACAGGTATGAACCTGACATGTTAATGCAGACAGTCGAACTATTACATACTCAGATTACATATTCTGCAGCAACAGTAGAAGAGTATTAGGTAATAGGAAACTTGTCACTAACTATACGAATAGTAGCATAAGGGAGCCGAACATACTATTACTTCTGAAGTAAATATTTATTGAGGCGATCTTTGAAGACGCTAATCTTACAAAATGATTTCAGTTGTGGATGTAAAATATTCCACGCTTTTGCGCCTGAAAAAGACAGGCTGGTTTTACGGATGTCTAATCTAATTTGTGGAAGGTGGATCGAGCTATTTCTCGTGTTTTTCCTATTATTGTCGCGAGAGAGAGAGAGAGAGAGAGAGAGAGAGGAGAGAGAGAGAGAGAGAGAGAGAGAGAGAGAGAGGAGAGAGAGAGAGAGAGAGAGAGAGAGAGTGAGTGAGTGAGTGAGTGAGTGAGTGAGTGAGTGAGTGAGTGAGTGAGTGAGTGAGTGAGTGAGTGAGTGAGTGAGTGAGTGAGTGAGTGAGTGAGTGAGTGAGTGAGTGAGTGAATGATACTTTATTTCTCAAGGATGGAAACAATAGGCGCACAGGCCTCTTTTCATGTTTGTCCTTGCTAAACTACAACATTTAAAGCAACATTAAAACAATATGTTAACAGCACAAAACAAGCGGTTACACCCACAGGTCACTTGTGTTACATTCCGATACAAGTCGCTGAAGATTACACACTCACACAGCAAAATGACATGGTCTTGGGGGAGAGGGGGGTGGTGAGGGGGGGGGGGTGCGATGTAAAGTGTGTTTATAGAAAGCGACTGCACACTTATGATACAGCTACTCATGTGTAGGAATTTAGTGAGCAGGCAAAACACGATAAGGAAAGATATTATGTAAAAGCTAACAAGTGCAAAACGGAGGAGCACAGGAAATCATTGACATAACTCTTTTGAACATATTATCTACGTTTCTTTCAAGTTTGCCTAGAGATGTATTTAAAAGCTTTCGTCCTAAACAATGGAAGATGTCTCGTTTGCTGTATATGTGGAGGAAGTGAGTTCCATAAATAGGCACCCGCGTAAGAAAGGCTGGATTTAAACAAGTCGATTCGGGGCCATTCAATGACGAGACTGTTCCTCAAAGTGCTGTAAACCCTTTTGCTCTCAGTGAAAAGCTTAGCCAGGTAGAGGAGGGCTTTCCCGTTCAGTGCTTTGTGCATAAGTACGCACTTATTAAACGTAAGGTGTTGATGTAAAGGAAGGAGCCCTGTTGCCTGAAGCTTTTCCTCCAAAGTTAGAGAGGGGATTGGGAGGATCAGTTTAACTGCGCGATTGTATAGAGAATTAATCCGCTTAAGGTTAGCCTTACTACAGCCGTCCCAAATAGTAGATGCGTAGTCAATGTGAGGTTTAATGTAGGAGTTGAAAAATAGATTTCGTGTCTTAGTATCAATGATAGATTTTAATCTTGACAGTAAAAATAGCTTCTTTGATAATGTTTTCCCTAGTTGTGTTAGATGGGGCAACCAGCACAGTTGGTCATCAACAATTACCCCGAGGAGGCTTGCTCAATGGGAACTGATTCAAAAGAGAGGTTAAGTGAATGGGGGCGGGGCTGATGCTATTGGCGTGTTGTGATTAGCATGCTTTTCGTTTTGGATGAATTTACAAGCATTTGATTATTTTTGCACCACAGTGAGACCTCCTGAAGACTAAGCTAAAGATTGCTTGATATTTCAGGTACAGAAGAGAGAGAGAGAGCCACAGAGAGAGAGAGAGAGAGAGAGAGAGAGAGAGAGAGAGAGAGAGAGAGAGAGAGAGAGAGAGAGAGAGAGAGAGAGAGAGAGAGAGAGAGAGGGAGGGAGGGAGGGAGGGAGGGAGAGAGGGAGGGAGGGAGAGAGAGAGAGAGAGAGAGAGAGAGAGAGAGAGAGAGGAGAGAGAGAGAGAGAGAGAGAGGAGAGAGAGAGAGAGAGAGAGAGAGAGAGAGAGAGAGAGAGAGAGAGAGAGAATCAATGAATAAATGAATCGATGAATCGATGAAATTTTATTTTACAACGCTTTAGGCATTGACATCGTCATCGACACAGCCATTTTACAAACCTGCCGTTGCTAACAACTACAAGACTAACTACAAATATACATACATATAAGTAAACATAATACTTGCAAACAGATGACAACACTGTTCACATAGACAGACATACTCATAGACTCACAGACACCCCCCCCCCCACCTCACCCGCCCCCCTTCACACATAGACAGAGCTAAGTAGTCCATAAGATAAATGAAAAGGATAACAGACTTAATTGGGAATAAATTGGACCCAGCATAAACAGCATAAAAGTGACATATAATACAAGTGGTTAAGGCATCCCTACAGAGACAGAGAGAGAGAGAGAGAGAGAGAGAGAGAGAGAGAGAGGAGAGAGAGAGAGAGAGAGAGAGAGAGAGAGAGAGAGAGGAGAGAGAGAGAGAGATGAGAGAGAGAGAGTGAGAGAGAGAGAGAGAGAGAGAGAGAGAAAATTGAATTGAATTGAATTGAAACTTTATTTTCTAAGGATGAAGAAAGTAGGCACGCAGGCCTTTTTACACGTCTGTCCTTAATAACATTTAAATAAATAGTAACGAGAGAGAGAGAGAGAGAGAGAGAGAGAGAGAGGAGAGAGAGAGAGAGAGAGAGAGAGAGAGACAGAGAGAGAGAGAGAGAGAGAGAGAGAGAGAGAGAGAGAGAGAGAGAGAGAGAACGAACGAATGAACGAAACCCAAGGATTGAGATATTAGGCGCGCAGGCCTTTCTTACAATCTGTCCTTGCTCAAAACGGTCCATAAAACATGAGTACAAAGTGGTCTCAGCACGAGGCGTAGACCCTCATGAGCCCCCGCAGTCGCGAGGGCTCATGAGGATCTATGTCTCTTGCAGCTTGAACGTGTTCACTTTTTCTCAGTAGTGACTGTTGCTTGCGCTTTTTGTCTCGATGATTCCTATCGCGACAAAAACCACTGCCGACAGACCATGAGTCAGACGGATCATTACAGTAAAAAGTGGTAAAGTGTATAAAAAGACATGGATCTATTGTGGTAGTTCAAGGATGATGTTTTACATCAAAATATGCATAGACCATGATAGTTCAAAGATGGTGCCATGCACCTAGCTATGGACAGAGCGCTACAATATAGTACAACGGGGTGCCATACGTCAAGATAATATGGGTCATAATTATGTCTGCATATTCTGTCTGCACGTTTTGCGTAAAGTTCCCTATCCTGGGCAATCTCACAGGTTTATCGTTGAAGGCCTCGCGCATACCACACCCACGGGTTATGAAACGGCCCTTCGGGCCCTGCCGACAAATAGTGAACACGCTCTAACCGCAAGCGACATAGATCCTCATGAGCCGCCCCGCGACTGCTTGGGCTCATGAGGATCTATGTCTATTACTGAACCGTGTTTCTTGAAATGTTGTAGCTTTTGGTTGTTCAATAAACGAAGATTGCATTAATAAAACACATGTCAGATTTCAAGAAAGCGTACAGCGTCTCCACTTCAATACTGAAATCGCCACGTCATGCGTCCACTGTCAATTGCTGCAAATGGTGGCATGATGACATCAAATTAGCTTATCGTCGAAAAAGAAGATTTGGGGTGGGGGTGGTGGGTGATGATGAAGCTCTTTAACCCCTTCACTGCCAGTGGATGTAGATTGTATTTTTCAGATTATTGTCACTGAATAAAAGAGATCCCGACCTTAGAGCAAAAGAACATAATAGATAAAGTGGTTTCGGCAAGAGGCATATATCCTTATGAGCCCCCAGGAACTGCAGGGGTTCATGAGGCTCTATACATCTTGCAGCTGGGTGGTGTTCAACTTTTTTCGACAGTGAAGGGGTTAAGTGAAACATTCAACTTGCACATTTGGACTGAACATTGTGCCACTTTACCCACCTTCGTCCATCTCCTCCCCCCCCCCCCCCCCCCCCCCCCCCCCACACACTTCCCCAACCCCGAAGGAAGCGACTGACCAGTACCTCAGTTTCCGTGTCAGTAGAGACGAGATAAGGCAGACTCCGACGTGTGCCGGTAAAGGATGTCGAATTAACTTCCCACTCTTGGAGACTGAAGTACAAATCTAGACGAAAAAGGTGACTTGCCAAGCGTGTAAAATGCAGATAAGAATCCAACGGAGATAGAAACACGCTTAGAAAAGACAGTGACAACAATATTTTTTTTAAATATACAAAATAGATAAGCAAACAAGTTTAAAATTCAGTCTACTTATCTTGTCAGCGAAGAAGCTTTTTTTTCTATTTTGAATTATTTTTTTCAAAATAGACAAACAAACAAGTATACCATAATTATGAATAAATTGTGTTGTAACTGTCTTTCTAAGCGTGTTTTTTTTTTCCTCCTTCGGGTTCTTCTCTGCACTTTTGGAGAAGGGATGCCGAATTCTCGAAAAAGATCCTCCAGTCATATTCTTTACCTCATGATGGCTTTATTCATATCCGTTTTCCCTGGATTTTGAATGGATTATTCCGTGTTGAATTGAGGATGGAAATGGTCGTCTTGTTCTATACCTGCGTATTTCTCTGTGGGCTGGCGATTGGGTGCCTGATAGGCGGGGGCAGGGGATCTAACTGTTTGTCTGTCCAGCGCTGTGATTCCCCTTGGTTTGAGTACAATTCTGCCAACGCTAGCCTCACCTATCTGGTTTGTGAGTGCGTGTTGAATTTGCCCTTCTTTCAAAGATATAATGTTACATCTCACTGGCGTTGACAGGGTCAAAACAGGCGAATCGCACATCTTGACGAAAAAAGAAAACTGTGCGAAATGGGAAACTGAAGCAGCCTGTCAAGGGAATAGCAAGGCGCCAATACGTTTCTGTGTTTGGTCATCACATTTCGATCGGGAGAATTAACGAATGATATGGCGGCGGCCGCAAAGGACCGCGGGTTCCTACATTACTGAATATGCAGTCTATATCTGGCTGTGCCACGATGCGGCGCGTGTTCTCCTTTTCTCAACGTGTATGCAAACGAATGCAAATGCCGAAGCGACATTATGCACGCGAGATAAGAGTGATTGGGACCTTTGTTCTGTCCTGCGTTGTAACACTTCCACCGAAATTGACCTCTGTGTTAGGAACAGGACCAGCTGGCGTCTAGAGCAAGAGGCATAGATTCTCATGAGCCCCTGCAGCTGCAGGGGCTCATGAGAATCTATGCCTTTTGCAGAGAGATTGTCTGTTTTCAGCGTAAAAAACAATTGACCGTTTCACCCTTTTCAGGGGGAACAAGAGCTAAATTTCTACAGCAAGAGACATAGATTCTCGTGAGCCCCTGCAGTTGAAGGCTTATGAGAATCTATGCCTCTTGCAGACAGATGTATCGTACTTGAAAGCGTCTCTGTCTTACATAGACGAAGAGAATAATGGGTCTCTGGGAAGGCGAACGACACCTGATAATTTTCTGCGAACTCTGCCCGTATGGCCAGTGCAGTTAATGGGCCAAGCAGTGATTGCGTCAGCATCCGATGACGTCATCCGCCTGCAAAAACACAGGTCTGCCGTCTTTTTGTGAAAGCCAGTATTTCCAGTTTCGACAAAAGCGCGATATTCATTGTATATTAATGAAAATGTCGCATTTCTCAAAAATGGACATCCTAGTATTTGCCAAATGACAGCATAGGTAGAGAAGGATAAAGTATCGCGGGGAATGGATTCTTATGAGCCTCTTGGCTTCAGACTTATGGGGATCGACGCCTCTGTCAAATATGAGTGGAATTTGTGCCGAGGACATTGATGTGGGGGGGGGTTGAACGTCAAACTCCTATTCCTCCTCCCCCCCCCCCACCCACCCTTTCATTCTTGAAACGAAAATTGTTGCATGCTGAGGTCAGAAAACCGTGCGTGATTATGTAACTTGTAATAAAACAAAATGTATTTTTCAGAAATGCGGGATTGAACCAGTTTTCTGTTGCTTCATTAATCAGCGGAGTGCTTTGTGTCCTTGTTGTTTTGTAGGTAACTAAGAATTGAATAGAGCTGGAGTCAAAGCTTTGTTTTACAAGGATAAAACAGGTACAAAAGGTACCTAAGTTTTTCTTGTTCGAGAACTCTTCTTCCATCTCATTCTTCCAAACTCTCCAGACTATCATCATCATCATCATCATAATCATCATAATCATCATCATCATTCTCTCCCTCTCTCTCTCTCACACACACATACACGGCCGGCACACACACACACACACACACACACACACACACACACACACGTACATTTTACCTTTCCATTTTAATTAGTTCTTTTATATTACACGCGTGTATGTCAGTGTTGTGTGAGTGAATGCCCAAGGACATGATTGAAAAAAAGATATGTGTACCTAATCATTTATACTTGAGAAATAAAGTTTCATTTCATTCTCTCTCTCTCTCTCTCTCTCTCTCTCTCTCTCTCTCTCTCTCTCTCTCTCTCTCTCTCTCTCTCTCTCTCTCTCTCTCTCTCTCTCTCTCTCTCTCTCTCTCTCTCTCTCTCTCTCTCTCTCTCTCTCTCTCTCGGTGAATGGATTCTCTGCATCACGCCACTAGCGTCACTAACACGCATCAGTTCACATCGCTCTCTGATTCACAGTGGATTTATGTGTGTTGTGTGTGTGTGCTAAACGTAATTTTTGTGTGGTGACAAGCTGGTTTGTAACGGTGACCACTACAGGATGGCGAAATTTCATGGAGGTGGACTGTGTGTTTCGTGAGTTATGACTATGATTACTTCAGCAGTTTTTGCCGCATATGGGCCCGGTTTCTTCATAAGCGTTCGCTCTCAGAGAAATATAGAAAGCCAGACTTTCGACTGCCCGCTTTTAAATTGTACAGCCGTTGTACACTCACAACTGAACCAGATAGGTGAGGCTAGCGCTGGAATTCTACACATACCAAGGGGAATTACTCAGCGCTGGACAGCCGTTGTACAAGTTATAACTCGGTTCTGCTAAAATTTAACTCTCGACTCGCCAGTGTCGGCCACGATCATACGGATGCTGCGCCCCACTCTCGTCACACTTAAAGTGAGCAGAGTGGCCAGATATAATTATTAGCAAACATCATGACACCTAGAGTGTAATCAGAGCACAGTGATGACACCAACCCCCCCCCCCCCCCCCCGACCATGTCAGGTCTCATCACCCGATCATCTTCTGCCAAATTCAAGTTCCCACTCGATGTCCTCGACCAGTCCCCACTCGAACCCCTTGAGGAGATCACAGATACTAATGGTCCCATGATCCAAAACACTTTCTTTCTGACCGACCCTTCCAGAGTTTTCGCGTGGAGACTAGCTCTGCACGAACGCTACATCGCCCGTCCACCCCCCCCCACCCCCCCCCCCCCCCCCCCCCCCCCCCCCCCCCGGAGTATCAGCGTCATGGGAAGATCGCAACAAAGACAAGAAAACCCTCAAGACCCCCATCCGACCTTCCTGGCCTGATGCCTTGAATAACACCCTTGTACAGATTTCAGACGGAGCACCCGGTGGTGTGGTCACAATCACCGTATTCTACACGTCTTATCTCATTAGGATACAGGGTAAAAACTGCAAATGGTGGATAGACGACGAATTTCAGCCTGTCCAAGATATGGTAAACAATCTTGCAGCGAGCACTGACATTCTTTCCCAGTGCCCTTCCTCCCCCCCCCCCCCCCCCGACGCCCGCGGCCCTACCACCAGCCATGGAGAAAACGCCGGGCATCGCCGGATTGCCCACCCTCCACTCAGTCTCGCGAGTGTACTCTTCCACCTGAGGTGGCGACCACCGGCCCAGTCAACAACGACTTTGCCCCGCCCACATTCTTCCAATCCACGACCAGCCTCCTATGTGACATCGAAACTGCTTCCCCGGAGCAAGTCTCTTCTAACCCTTCCCCTTCAGATCCTTCGTCTGACGTCACCAAGTCCACCGACCCGCCCAACGCCACGCCCATACCACCCCGCGGCGCGGAGAGCTCGGAATCCGTCCCCACCCCATACAACACTAATCCCTCTTCAACTGGCATGACTGACGCTGCGACCACATGCAATCACAATAGCAGCCGTCAACAAGATGATAAGTTTAACGGCACAGCGTCATTTTCTGGTCAATCCCACCCTCCGTACTTACTTGAGAGTGCGCCATCCCCGACTACCCTGTCATCCTACAACAACAACTGATGGAAGCCACCACCTGCATCCAGGAACTTAGAACTGAGCTGCAGACGGTCAAACAGGAGATGGCTACTGTCTAGCAGCAGCATGCATCCCTCAGCGCCAGACAGGACAGCCTTGACAATGACCGCAGGGACAATGAAGCCAAGCTCAAGCACGGCCTTCAAGCTGCTGACCAGTCCCTGCAAGACTATGCAACCTCAACCGAAAAGGCGATTGAGAAGTTAACTCACGAACAGAGCACTCTGTCCACACAAGTGACGAAACTTGCACTCAGCAAAGACACTCACGGCGCTACGCTTCGTACGCTGAAAGAACAAATTGAATCCTTATCGCCTTCAACAAAACCCAGTACCACACTGCCCGTCCAAGACCCTGGTACAAGCAAGTTCCTATCAAACTTCCCATCTCCCTCAAGCTGCAACAACCACGTCAGTATGCAGGACTCGTCATCAACCCATAGCACACCAGTGACTTCACAACGCCTGTCGTTAACAAGCGGAACCCCTAACTCAGCTGTTAATATTGCCACGCGTAATCGTTTCACAGCCCTTGCCACAGATGATAATTGTGATGTAATCACATACGGACTCTTGCAAGAAGCTGAACAGACAACCCCTAAAGCCACGTTTGCGCCAGTTGCCAAAACACCGTGTGACCACCTCTGCAACATGAACATCAGGTCAGATTCTAACGTTCTGCTGCTCGGCGACTCCATTATGAAGCGGGTCAGCGAACGAAAAATGTCGGATAAAGACTGCAACGTGCAGAACCTGGCAGTGTCCGGCATATCAGTCGAGACCTTGGGCAAGTGGCTTACAAACCTACCCCCTACTCCACGTATCCGGCATGTAGTTTTTCACGTAGGGAAAAACAGATGCAGAGACAGCCAGGGTCCCGTTCCGACAGACACCTGGCTGAGGCTAATCCGTCTAGTGTCCGCCGCATTCCCACGTGCTACACTCCAGGCCTCCTCCATCGTCCCTCCCTTCAGCAGACACCACGCCCTGTCACGACCTGTACGCCTGTCGAACGTCAACCTGAAATAGGCCTGTCAACAAACAAACACTCAGTTTGTTGACGACACCTCCACTTTCCTGACAAAGAACGGCGCCCCCAAGCAGGTCATGTACAGGCGTGACAGCACCATGACCCACCCCAGTGATCCCCAAGATCCGCCTACGGCGACCCCCCCGCGGCCCCCACAACCAACGCCGGGGGGCACAGTCAACGGGGCGTGTCCAGCCTACCTATAAGCCGTAACGTGACACGTGGCGAGAAAGGACCGCAAGGCAACTTGTTCAGTATCGGACCGTGGCGGATCGCAGCCTTTGATGTTCGACGCCCAGGACCGCCAACAGTCCGATTCAACAATACGCCACACGTCGACCAGGCAGCTTAACCAACCAGCGCCCGACAACGGGTTGGGGAGCAAACAACGCCGAGCACGTCAGGGGCCCCAGCTCCAGTCTTCAGATTTCCCACCACTAGTGCCAGCAGGAACAGGGCCTGTCGTTCCGCCATTGGCCGCCCCACACACCAACGCCTGGTTCCAGAGTCAGGGAGCGGAGACAAACACGGCCCTGGATCCTCAACACCTACTGAAGTTGCTAGCTCAGTTTCTAAGGCCGTTTGTCTGAAGGACATCCCGCAACCTCTTTTACTTCCAGTGTCAAGTGGTATAGACTTTAGGATATTTTCTTTGTTCTAACCAAACGAGGAGCGATGGATGGACCTTTATCGATGGAGGTTTTGTCCGATCAGCTCTGCGCCGCGCACAACTGGTCGGTTACTACCTTCCGGCTTTCAGGGTCGATTAGTCGTTCCTACATGGCGCTGGAAGTAAAAAAAAGGTACGAGTATACACTCCGTGTGTGTGTGTGTGTGTGTGTGTGTGTGTGTATGTGTGTGTGTGTGTGTGTGTGTGTGTGTGTGTGTGTGTGTGTGTGCGTGTGTCATCAAACACGCTCAATCTGACATTACATAAATTTAGTAACGACTTATTTATTTGTCTGGTTTTGACAGTGACTGACTCAGTAGTTTAAAGATTATTTTTTATGTGACAGAAACACATGGTTGACAGCTACACCTGGTTGCACTAGTGCTTGGTCGTATCTGTGAAACTGTGTTCCACATAATAGTACAGTGAGTTTGCACTGCAAACTGTAAGTTATGCAAACATTTTAAATTGCATGACTACTGTACTTGTTCTTTTCGGACAGCTGACTCACAGTTTATGATCATTGAAGTGAAATCAAACGACTGGTGTATCTGTTGTCATATTCACTCACTCTTGGACTCGTATATTATGTTTACAGTGGCGAAGCAAGTGTGTTTTAATAGCATATGGACTTCATTTCACGTGAACTCTGACATTAACTCTTGTCTGTTTCTTAGATTTCGTACTTGTAGTTACTATACTTTCACTTCCATTTTTATTTCGGGGTTGGTACAACACACTGTTCTAGAAGTAAACCGTTTAGTTTACTTACCGTGTTTAACTTCATTTAATTTTTTTGTCTTCTTTCTGTTGATATTAATTTTACTTGCATGTGTATTCGTTTCTAGTTTTTGCTTTTGTACTTTGTGTTGATATTTTGTTACCTGGTTCTTTACTTTAAACATTGTAAAGCCATGCGCGGACCATCGAAAACAGGACAAAGATTCCGTATCTGTCAGCTCAATGTCTACCACCTAGCAAATAAAGTTCAAGATGTCTGTGTTTATGTTAATGCCCCCGACTATTTTCGCCTACTGGGTTTAACTGAAACTCGGTTGGCCTCCCACATCAGTAATGAAGCCATCGCCATCCCAAATTATTCTATTATTAGGAGAGATCCGTCAGTCCAGGGTGAGACAGGTGTGGCGGTATACATTCATCAATCAATTCTACACATAACCCACAGGAGACAAGACCTAGAAACGGCTGATGTAGAATGTCTTTTGGTAGAAATCAAACACTCTAAATCCCATCCTTTACTTGTCGGTTTTCTGTATCGAAGCCCTGCAGCCACCTTTGAGTGGTACGATAGCTTTTTACACATGATCGATAAAAACATACATTCAGACCAAATATGTTTTGCCTCTTGGAGATTTTAATATTGACTTTCTTAAACCTCATCCATCATGGGAGCGTACTACTACCTTAG
This sequence comes from Semisulcospira habei, assembly GCA_036245525.1. Classification (NCBI taxonomy): domain Eukaryota; kingdom Metazoa; phylum Mollusca; class Gastropoda; family Semisulcospiridae; genus Semisulcospira; species Semisulcospira habei. The sequence goes on from BTPG01000002.1 coordinate 96,926,063, forward strand.
TCGGTCTCCAACAAATGGTGACATCCCCCACCAGAATTACTCCAACATCAGCCACTATTATAATACCAACAAACCTCTCGCAGTTAGCAACACTCAAGTTGATAATCTGAGTGTCAGCGACCAATATCCAGTTAGCTGCGTATGGCTGTCAAAACTTCCAAAAATAAAAAAGCAAGGTCACACGTGCATCACTTATAGATCATTTAAAAACTTTAATGAAAATGCTTATTTGACTGATATAGCTGGAGCACAATTCACGGACTTGTATAACGATAGTGACCCGAACAAAGCATTAGACACCTGGTACCGCGTCTTTCTCGGTGTGCTGAATAAACACGCGCCCCTGAGGCAAAAGAGATTTAATTACGTCGCTTTACCACCCTGGCTAACTGCGGATCTGATAGAGGCTATGGAACACAGGGACGAGCTAAAAAAAAAAAAAAAATTATATAAAAAAACGGAGCGTTTTTTCTGAATACAAAACACAACGTAATCGCGTAAAATCAATGGTTTTAGAAACAAACAAACAAACGAAAAAAAATCTCTCTTCAGTAAGGTAGCTAAGCAAAGTAAAGACTCCTCCACTGTATGGCGTACCATAAATTTAGTAACCAAAGGTACAAATAAAAGTAGTGCGTCTTTACCACCCCACCTCACTGCAAACAGTTTTAACGACCATTTTGTCTCTGTGGCGGAATCACTAATGCCACTGGGAAATAACTCACATGAGTATATTTGTCCAGACAAACTACTAGACTACTGTAACCAGAAAAAAACAACAACAAACAAACAAACAAAAACAACAACGAACCTTTTATGATACCGCCTATAGCGGTTCATGAAGTGAGCAGATTAATTACCTCGATGGAAAATAAAATGTCATCCGGGCCTGATGAGATCAGCTCAAAAATACTCAAGACATCTCTTCCATATATCGTTGAGAGTCTCACGGACATTTACAATCTCTGTATAAACAAAAACTGCTTTCCGGATGCATTTAAAGATGCAAAAGTAATCCCACTACCAAAATCAAGAGATCTAAGTGAAATTAATAATTTTCGTCCCATTTCATTACTACCAGTTTTGTCAAAGCCTTTAGAGAGGCATTTTAATAAACATCTATCTACATATTTAGAAAACCGAAATCTTATCCATTCATTGCAGTCAGGTTTCAGACCAAACCATTCCTGACATACCGCACTGATTAGGATGACAGATACATGGTTAGCATCTATCAATGAATCCAAACTAACAGGTGTAGTTTTTTTAGACTTCCATAAAGCTTTTGATTTAGTAAACTATGATATACTGATAAAGAAAATCGCATTATACACCAACAGCTCTGCCACGTTCTTCAAATCCTACTTGCATGACAGAAGACAAAAAGTCCTTCTTAATGGTACATATTCTAATCACCGCTTAGTCAAGCACGGCGTGCCCCAGGGCTCTATTTTAGGCCCTATTCCATTTTGTTTGTTCATTAACGACCTTCCGCTCACAATTAGCGATCATAATGTTTTATGCGATATGTTCGCGGATGATGCTGCAATACACACGCCCGACGAGGATTTATCTAATATTGATACACGCCTACAAAACGCACTACAAGACATTGAGAACTGGTGTAGTAACAATTCCATGATCCTAAACCCAGTGAAGACTGGATGTATAGTATTAAGTACCCGTCAAAAGTACGCTCGGCTCTCTCTCACTCAGCTTGTCTCTTCAAGGAAAACCCATCAGTCAAGTAACAGAACATCGTCTTCTCGGTGTTACTGTACATAACCAGTTTAAATGACAGTGTCATATTACTAACATATGCAACATAATATCAAAGAAACTTTACATTTTAGCCAAATTAAAATATATCACTGATGTAGAAACACGTAAACTGTTCTTTAACGCCCACATCAGGTCACATATCGACTATGCTAATACAGTATGGGATGGAGCAAGCGAGGTCCAGTTAAAGAGACTGAACTCTCTTCATCATTGAGCCGTAAAACTTATCCTACCTGACCCTAACTCAACTACCGATAATAAATTGAAAACCTTGGAGATTCTTCCCCTGAAAAATCATTTAATGTACAATAAGGGAATAATTATGTTCAAAATACTGAATAGCAAAATGCCTGATTATATTAAGAAACTATTTTCCTTTCCATCATCAACGTACTCAAGATCAAGGCAATTCATTATTGTACCACGACCTAGAATCGACCTCTACAAGACAAGTTTAGTGTTCTCAGGCCATAGCCTGTGAAACACTTTGCCTAGGAAAGTTACAACATCAACAACCCTTTCATATTTTAGAGCCAGTATTTTCAATTGCATCACGTCATTATCGTAATACTTTTACTGCGACCCTATGTTATTCAGCGTGCGCTCACGCGCGCGTTTGTGTGTATGCGTGTGTGTGCACTTTTTTTGTTGTTGTTGTTGTTGCTGCTGTTGTTGTTGTTGTTGTGTTTGTTTTGTTTTTATATCATTCATTATTTTTTACTTTTGTATTATTTTGTTTTGAATATAACATTTTCACACTTTGTGCATTATTTGTAGATTAGATTAGCAACGGCAAATTCGAAAAATGGTTGTGCCAGCCAAAACTTTCACCGTTGTAAAATAAAGAATCATTGTCATTGTCATTGTCACTCTCTCTCTCTCTCTCTCTCTCTCTCTCTCTCTCTCTCTCTCTCTCTCTCTCTCTCTCTCTCTCTCTGTCTCTGTCTCTGTCTCTCTCTCTCTCTCTCTCTCTCTCTCTCTCTCTCTCTCTCTCTCTCTCTCTCTCTCTCTCTCTCTCTCTCTCTCTCTCTCTCTCTCTCTCTCGCACCGCGAGCTCTAACAGTGCCCTTCACGCCCTCGCCGCCGCTAATCCCACACCGACCTGGGAGAGCCCTACAATTACACCCGGCTTAGACGCAACGCAGAGGATGCGCATGCATGCGCAGCTACTACAGCCATTCATTCAGGGCTTTTCCGGCTAATAATCTCATTAACCCTCCTGTGCATGCAACCACCGGTGCTGCAAACAGTACCGATGGATGCATGAGCAAGAGGATTAATTGTCCATTGTTGGGTTAATAGGTGGTGTCTACTATTAACTGATTAGCTGCAATATCAACTGACAAGAGGTAACCGCAGCCTTTTCTTCAGGGATTTATCGGCCACTAATTTGCTTAACCCCCTTGTGCATGCATGAACAAAAGGGTTAATTTTCATTGTTGAACTAGTAGGTGGTGTTCATCGTTGATTTACTGACGCTTTAATTAGACGTTTATATTTGGTGATTGTGAACTCGAGCACGGCAAGCTGACTGATGGCGATACTGTTTCTGCCTCATTGCGTCTGTGGGCAAAACAGTTGTGCTTTCATTACAGTACAAAGTGACTTTGACTATTGTTACAGATGTAACTTGTTCTTACCGTAAATCAGTTAGACTGACTACTAACGTTATTGTCTGCATCCAAAAGGTTACACTGTGCTGTTTATTGATTACTTTGGTTCTGCCTTCTAGCCGCGTTGGTCATAAATTTATGTGACAGTAACATTGAGTGTTACCACCAGAGACTGTGCCAGTGTTAGTTTACACTGTAAAGATTGTGCTCATTTAAAAAGAAAGACTTTAATTTTCAGTCTCTTTCGTGTCTTTACAGTGAGACAGACTATTAGCTTGGGTGATTTAATCAAAACTGTACTGGAACGACAAAGAAGGGAACTTAGTGACAGCCGAACATACAGGTGTTCCATGCGGCGTTTCACGTTGCGCCACTTGCTTCTTGTGGTTCAGTCACTCCGCAGCGAGTTTTTGAGAGCTCAGTAGCGTAACTGCTACTTGTTCTCTGGAGGACATTTATTCAATTAAGTGGCCTTTTACCGTTTTATAATTTTATAGTACTTTTTTATTTCCGTGTTTTTCTGTATTCAATTGTTTCTTCATTGTTATTTTCTGCACTCTGTATTTTGTAATAAGTCCAAGCGAATTTTCCATCAAAGGTGCAGTTATGAGAATAGGGCACCTCAATGTGTTCCATTTGTACAACAAACTAGCCGACATATCTGTATATATTAACGATCCTACACCGTTCCACCTGTTTGGACTCATTGAGACGCGTCTGAGTTCCTGTGTGAGCGATGCAGCAATCAGTATCCCCAAGTTTTCAGTTATTAGACGAGACCCCTTGTCTCCCGGTCAAACTGACATCGCTGTCTATATTCATATTTCTATCCAGCATTTAGTTCATCGACGCGTCGACCTAGAAATGATGGGATGTGGAGCGCGTATGGGTCGAAGTTAAGAGTCCGAAATCAAAACCGGTATTAATTGGGTTATTATATAGAAATCCCGCCTCAACGTGTGAGTGGTACGATCAGTTTAGTCAGAACCTTGACAGAGCTTTAAAAAAGAAGGCCGACATTCTTCTATTGGGCGATTTTAATATAGATTTACTTAAGCCGCACCCCGCCTGGGGCTCAACGTCATCTCTGTTTGGCTTAGTACAGTTAGTGAAATCACCCACCAGAATTACTCCAACTACTTCCACGCTTATAGACCATAGATATATATACTCATAAAACCCAAAGCCGTCTCTGACGTTGATGTCTCAAATCTTAGTGTTAGTGATCATTATCCTGTGGCTTGCTCCTGGTCTTCTAAACTCCCTAAACCAAAAAAGAACGGCCATACAACTATAACGTTCAAACACTTCTGAAAACACGAATTTCTATTTGACCTAGACAATACTCCCTTAATGACGTGCTCCTGTCCTATGATCCTAATACCGCCCTCAGTATTTGGTACTCTCTTTTCCTAAACGTACTTAATAAACATGCTCCTCTACGCGAGAGGAGGGTAAAATCTAACACTCTTACTCCCTCGCTTACTCCGGAAATCATGCAGGCGATGGCGCTTAGAAACGATCTACGTAGCAATAAAATGTTCACTGAATATAAGCAGCAGCGTAACCGTGTTAAATACATGATCAGAGAGGCAAGAAAAAAGTTAGTTTGTGACACGGTTAAAGATAGCAAAGATACCTCTACTATATGGCGCCTTCTAAACACACTTACTAGGGGGTCTCCAAGTACCGCAACTACGATTCCCACTAATTGTACTGCTGATACATTCAATGACCATTTTCTTTCGATTGCCAAATCTCTAATTTCGCCAAGCCAGAATAACACTTATCACCGTTCAAATCTGCTGTCTGAGTTTTGTCAACAACGAACAATGGGCACAGCCCCCTTCAACATCCCTATGCTAGCTGTTCATGAAGTGGGTTTACTCATAAGTAACCTTCCAAATAAAAAGTCACGGGACCTAATGACATCGGCCCGAAAATACATAAACTCTCTCTCCCATACATTGTAGAATACTTATCATATATTTATAATCTCTGTATACAGCATAACACTTTTCCTAACAAACTTAAATATGCCAAAGTAATTCCACTTGCAAAAACAAAAGATCGTTCTGTCCCTAATAATTATCGGCCTATTTCTTTATTTTCTGTTTTGTCCAAACCACTGGAAAGGCACGTTCATAAACACCTGCTTGCTTACTTAGAAAACCGTAAGCTCCTCACCCTTTCCAATCCGGATTTCGCCCGCAGCATTGATTGATGATTGATTGATTGATTAGTTCCGGGTTTAACGTCCACGGCACCGAAGGGCGGGTTATGGGGGACAGGGAAATCTATTGCCTATGGAGTACGATCTGAACACTGATCAACTCAGGCGCGCTCCAACTGTGCCACTTTGATTTACCAGGACCTTTCAACGGACATGCTATTGAACAAGCCCGTCTTTTCCCCCTGGATTGTGAGTCCCGCTACCGGGGCCGGGACGGGATTCGAACCCACGACCCGGCGATTCCCTTCGCTCTCCTGCTCCAACGTTTAATCGCCTGAGCTATTTCGGACTGTCTTCCCGCATCATTCATGCCACACAGCACTTACACGCCTTGTTGACACGTGGCTCAAGGGTATGAATAAGTCACAGTTAACAGGAGTAGTCTATCTGGATTTTAGGAATGCTTTTGATCTGATTAACCACACTATTCTGACTGCTAAGCTTCACACATACCTCAATAACGGAGACGCGGTTGCTTTTTTCACATCTTACCTTACTAAACGAAAACAAAAGGTTCTTGTTCATGGCTCATACTCCTCTCTCAAAGATGTAAGCTTCGGTGTGCCCCAAGGGTCTGTACTGGGTCCCCTTCTGTTTTGATTATTTATCAATGATTTGCCTCTACATATTACTTGCCAAGATGTACAATGCGACCTTTGGCTGACGACACCTCAGTTCATACTACTAGTAAAGATATACAGGTAATTTCCGACAACCTACAACAAAGTCTTCATGAAGTATCAGCTTGGTGTATAAACAATTTTATGGTTGTTCATCCAGCCAAAACGAAATCGATGGTAGTCGCCACGCGCCAAAAACAGCAGATAACGCCTCTATTACTTAACCTTTCACTTAAAGGTGGTCAGGTAGAACATAGAGTACTCGAGAGAGAGAGAGAGAGAGAGAGAGAGAGAGAGAGAGAGAGAGAGAGAGAGAGAGAGAGAGAGAGAGAGAGAGAGAGAGAGAGAGAGAGAGAGAGAGAGAGAGAAGAGGTTTTAGCTATTACTAGGGGACATAGCAAATGGAGGAAACCCCACACGGGAAATTGATAGCTCACGCACGAGTAGAACAAAACAAAACAAAACAAAAAAACTGTTTTCATGGACACGGCAGTTCTTCAGACATGCAATTGAAAACTCTTGTTTCTCCTGTCGGGCGTGAGTAATTAGTTTGTTTCTGGCCTGGTTCTATTACAAACATACGTTTTTATAATGTGCGAGTAATAACCCGTTCACTGCCGGGAAAAGTGAACACGATCCGACTGCAAGAGACATAGATCCTCATGAGCCCCCGCTGTCGCGGGGGCTCATGAGGATCTATGCCTCTTGCTGAAACCAATTTGCATCCGCTTCTTGATGGTTTTGGCGTTTGCTCGTTGAATGAAGATTTCAATATATTTCAGGTTGAATGAACGCAACAAAAGTGACGTACATTGGCGGGGAAGGGGTTAATGTTTTGGAGGAAACCGTGCAATACAATCACAGAAAATTAATAACTCCTTTATTGCCGAGAAAATGTTAACACGATCTAGCTGCAAGAGGTCTGATGCAGAGCTATTCCTCTTCCTGAGACCATTTTGTTACTATGTTCTGTGGACGGCTGTGACATTTAGTCGCTGAAAGAGCAATGATTTCAGAAACAAAATCCAGACCAACAAGGTGATTACCAGCAATTGCCATCCTTCAGTTGCCGCTCGGCTTCATACACCAACAAGAAGTACAGGCAAAACGACGGGCTTGTTCAGACAGCATTATTATACAGGCAAAACGACGGGCTTGTTCAGACAGCATTATTATACAGGCAAAACGACGGGCTTGTTCAGACAGCATTATTATACAGGCAAAACGACGGGCTTGTTCAGACAGCATTATTATACAGGCAAAACGACGGGCTTGTTCAGACAGCATTATTATACAGGCAAAACGACGGGCTTGTTCAGACAGCATTATTATATCCGTTATAAGGTCCTGGTAAATCAAAGTGGCACAGTTGCGGTGCGACCAAACTGATGGTAGTTCAGGTCGTACTCATTAAGCAATAGCTATCCTTGTCCCCCATAACCCGGCTGCTGGGGCCGTCCATTGTCATCCCGATGCCGTGGACCCGTGGACCCGTGGACCCAGAACTAACAGCAACCTACAAGATAAGTAACGAATGGTCCGTAAGGGCCTGACGATGGTGATTTGGCTAAATAAATGCAAATCCGCTGCTCCACCGCGTGCTCGCTACCGCATCTAGCGTATTGTGAATGGAGCTGGATGCGTAGCACATACGCGGTGGCTCAGCGGATTTGCATTTAGTCAAAGCACCATCGTCAGGTCCCTATGCGAATAGCATACTTGTTTTGTTGTGTATTTTGAAAAATATTAAAATGTTCTAAATATTAATACCTTGTGTTGTAACTGTCTTTTCCATGCGTGTTTCTTTCTTTGTTGGGTTATTCTCTTCAGAAACAAAGCATGTTTCCAGTGGCGGGGAAGGGGTTAATGAAAAAAACGAAAAATAAGTCAGATTAACACGTAATGTGCGTACACGTTGGCATAAAACTGTGCGTGCGTGAAAGAATTCCTCATCCGCGGCGCATCGATTGTGCACCCTCGTATTTAACACATTCAGCCGCGACACACCCCAGCAAGACATGTATCGCGCATAATAGTTCAAGGGTGTGCCAAAATAGCTTAGCGCCCATAGGCGCTAAACAATTCTGGCACCAGCCTTGAACTATCATGTTCGATATGTCTTTAGAATTGTAATGCTGTCCTTCAGAGGGCAACTTTAAAAAATCTGGAGAGTTCAGTCCTCGGGTAGAATGTGTTAACAATATTGTGATTCCCGACAAACAAAAACAAACTGTTTACACGTGAGACGAAGCTTTCGCTGCTAGGCGGTAATATGAGCATATTCTGTTGGGCTACAGGTTAGAAATGTCAACAGAAAATGGAGAAAAATCAAAGTAGGCAAACGCATTATAACATGATTTCACGCCAGTTTGTCCTGGTCGAGGTAGCTTGCGAAACCATCGACAGGTAACGGCGTGATGTAATTCCAGTTAGCGAAAATCATCGGGCCCACAATAGCCGTATTGGCCCGACCCGCGCACGGCTGAGGCCGTCTTGGGCCCTAAGACGTTTTGCTATTTAAAAAAAATCATCAACGACAAACAGATGGACTTGACAATTATGTCAAAGTCCCGAATTTTGGGAAGTGTCTTCTCAAGATTACGATTCAGGAGACAGATCGACCATGATATTTCAAGGGTCGTGACAGAATAGCTTGGCGCCCACGGGCGTCAAGCTATTCTGGCACCACCCTTGAAATATCATGGTCGAACCATATTTATCTTGCTGCCGTGTGTCAAGGTTGTATTAATTAGTTACCAGCTGGCTTTTCTGAATCTCAAAGATTCAGCTGGAGTGTGGAACGCCCATGGGCGCCAAGATACTCTGTCACCACCCTCGAACTGTCATGGTCGAACCACATAATAATAATAATAATAATAATAATAATAATAATAATAATAATAATAATAATAATAATAAGGAAGATTTATAAGGCGCCTATACATGGTAAGATGCTCTAGGCGCCGTACATATGAACAAGGAAAATATTACACAAAAGGTGAGAAAGCCACATGTACAATTACACAGAAAACAGAAAATTTATAATTACATGAACACTGATAATCAAGATGGGAAAAGATGGGGTTTAAGGCTGTGTTTAAAACTGACACTAGACTCACTGTGTCTCAATGATTTAGGAAGATCATACCAGGCTGATGGACCCTGGTAAGAAATAGATCTCTGCCCAAATTCTTTGGTACTGTATGAATACGAAGCATTTTATTGTCAGACGAACTGCGCAATTGCCTCGAAGGGATATAACAGTGAAGGAGCTCTGAGAGATAAGTGGGTCCAGTGCCACAAACATCTTGTTGCAGTGTGTCAAGGTTCCATGATTTAAGAAAACATGTAGCTGTTCTGAATCTGAAAAGACTCCGGAAATGATTCTAAAGAGTACTTTTGTGATGACATATTACGTACGAATTAGCTTTCGTATGCATAGTGGATTAGTTATGCAAGATCGGCAATCTATACGTTCAGTAGTACCGGCGTCTTGGTAATGTTTGCATGATGCCTACGCACGCTAGCCCTTTGGGAACCAAATTCACAATGTCCATATGATGCTTAGGTTCTCAGGCCGTTTAGAGATCTGGTACTGAAGCGGAACCTCAGTCTCAGTCAGCATCGCTGCCCTGTGAAGACAAAACACAGTATAATAAGTCCATGTGGTGAAAAACAATATTTTCATTGTAGTACAATGAAATATCTCGCTAAGGGCCATTTTTGTGGAAAGCAAGATTTTCATTGTATTACTATGAAAATCTCGCTTTTAGCAAACATTGGACTTGCTGTCTTTTTTGCCTTAACAACAATCAGACTAGCCTCTCTCAGCTAGTCTGCAAGACGGAGAAAAACAATTCCCCTGGTTGATCAAGATTGGCTCCAGCTGATCCTTAACACATTCTGCCCTAGGACCAAAATCCCCAAATTTAGAAGTTGCCCTCTGAAGGACTGTATTACAATTCTAGAGACAGATCGTGCATGATAGTTCAAGGGTGGTGCCGGAATAGCTTGGCGCCCATGGGCGCCAAGCTATTCCGGCACCACCCTTGAACTATCATGCTCGGTCCATGTCTTGCTGTGGACTGTCGGGGTTGAATGAGTTAATCTAACCCGTTTGTGCATGCAGCCAGCAGTACTGTAAACAGCGCTGATGGCAGCATGTACATGGAAGTTAAATTAAACCCTTACCAGCCCACTGGACAAACAGTTTGTTTCTGAAAATCTTTGTTAGTTGAACTACCAAGGGCCACAACCGCCCAAGGAACATGGATCACAAGTTGGTCTCAGCAAGAGGCATTGACCCTCATGAACCCCCGCGACTGCGGGGGCTCACGAGGGTCTATGTTTCTCGCGCTTGAATTGGGCTCACCTTTTTATCGACAGCGAAGAGTTTAATAGTGTTATTTGGGAAAATAACACTCTGTCTGTCGGTAGCCGTTTTGGTCACGACGATTCCTGCAGGAATCGTTGCGATAAAAACCACTGCCTGCAGTCAAAGGATTAAACAAGCCAGACCCAAAAGGTGACTGCCAAGCGTGAAACATGCAGAGAAGACACCAACGGAGAAAGAAACACGCTTAGAAAAGACAGCCACAAGACAATTTATAAATATTTCGAGTAAATACCTTATATATATATATATAATGGACAAACAAATAAGTATGGAGATCAGTCAGCGAAAAATTGTGGCGATAAGTAGCGACTGATCTCTGTACTTGTTTGTTCGTGCATTTTGAAAAGAAAAAAAAAGGTAAAACTAATGAATTGTGCTGTAACTGTTTTTTCTAAGCGTGTTTCTTTTCTCCGTTGGGTTCTTTACAGTCAAACGGTTAGTATGGGACAGTTTCGGGATCAGTAGTAGATCTGACACTGCTGTATGCAGGCAAAGGCGAGCCGCTGGCCACTGTAGATCAGACGCCCCGTGGACACACACGTATCATCATATCAATCTTGTCTGGGATGTTCAATGCGTCGCAGGACTGGAGGTCGGAATCCGTCCAGGAATTTAGCCCCTCTCCTGCCGAGAAAAAGAGAACACGATCCAACTTCAAGAGGCATAGATCCTCATGAGCCCCCGCGACTGCGGGGGCTCATGAGGATCTATGCCTCTTGCTGAGACCAATTTGTATCCATGCTTTCTTGGACTGTCTTGGTTTTGGGTCGTGGGAATGAACCAATATTTCAGAAACAAAAAAATGTACGCACTATGTACGTACCGTGACAGGGAATGGGTTAACCGATTCAGTTAGTCGGGGAAAAATACGGACCCTAAAAAGAAGAGCATTTCGCGTAGCTGCATTTTGCTTCCCTAAAATAAAAGGGCGTGCATGTTATTTGTATCCTTGCCAGTCTTCTGGCAAAAGTAGCGAATAAGGCTAAAAGAAAGTAGCGAATTATTTTTTTTTTTGACTGAATGTCCATTGAGAAAAAGATGTTTAGTACAAAAATTTAATAAATTGTGTTGGAGTTGCAGTCCTTTTAAGCGTGTTTTTTTCTTTGTAGGAAATTTTGTTTTGCATTTTATGCACGCTTGGCAGTTAGTCTGGATTTTATTTGTATCTTCTCTATTTGACTTTTAGTTCGTTCGTTTGACCGTTCGTTCGTTATTAATTTCGTTTCTTTTGTTCATTTGTATATTTGCTTGTTTGTTTGTTCGTTCGTGTGTTTGTTTGTGTGTTAATTTGTTGTTTTGTGCGTTTGTTGGTTTGTTGTTGTATACTTTTTTTTCTAGTTTGCTTGATAAGTTTACGAGTCCGGAAAACCAAGTTTAACCCTTTTGCTGCTGAGATAAAGTGAACACGATCCAGATGCAAAAGACATAGATCCTCATGAGCCCCCGCGAATGCGGGGGCTCATGAGGATCTATGCCTCTTGCTGAGACCTCTTTGTGCCCATGCTTTTAGCCAGTTGTGGCTTTCAGTCGTTCAGTGAACACACATTTCAGAAACAAAGTAACTATATGTACAGTGGCGGGGAAGGGTTAAAGCAATAGCATATTTCGAATACAACCCAGATTGCAGTCAAAAGACAAAACAAAACAACTAAACTACACCGTTGCCACATTCCTTCTGCCATTGAAGATAAGTAGCGGCTAATCTCTATGTTTGTTTGTTTGTCTATTTTGACAAAGGGTATTTACCCGAAATATTAATAAATTGTGTTGTACCCGTCTTTTCTAAGCGTGTTTCTTTCTCCGTTGGGTACTTCTTTACACCGTATAAGTTACACTATGCCAAACCCGAAGGGCAAATAATACACGACTGCTATACTTGGACAACCAAATCTAGGCTGGCGTGTACTAATCTTCACCTAGAGATTAACGACCCTTGAACCCCCCTCCTCCCCAGGCGCGCATATTCAGCCGCTGAATGACCGATCAGGAAATGGCGGCTGACACTACACACAGTCGTCTGCTTCTCGTGGGATTTTAACAGCCTATATGGGTTCCCATAAGCAACCATCTTCCGTTTGCAAGAGGCATAGATTCTCATGAGCCCCTGCGGTCGCATGGGCTCATGAGAATCTATGCCTCTTGGTGAGTATGTAAAATGTAGTCCTTCATCGGGCGGACACGATTTATATGTATATGCTCCTACAAAGGGAGGGTTAGTGGGGTTTGAAGTATGCATAAAGGTCGCGAGAGTTTGGAGTGATTTTAGCTACTGTCTAAAGCTGCATTGTCCTCTGACTGAAACTATTAAACAGTGCCAGTACCGCATGTCTTAAAGCTGGGGTAACACGCCGAAATGACTCTTACGCCAGGTCGACTCCGGGTCATATTGGCTTACGCCAAAATGACCCGGAGTCGATCTGGCGTGATATTGCCAGTACCGCATGTTTAGCGTTCTGAAGTGACACGCGAAAAATGACTCTCACGCCAGATTGACTACGGGTCATTTTGTCGTAAGCCAAAATGACCCGGGGTCTATCTGGCGTGATAAACTTTGATGTACACACAGGGGACACTGGGTCAATCTGGCGTGAAAAATGTTTTACATCATAGAGACACTAATCGATCTTGTGTGAGAGAGGGTGCATCAGGCCAAAGCCGGGACCTTGAGTCTGTCTGGCAAGAGAAACCTTAGCGTACGCCATACTGACACTAGCCCAATATGGCGTGAGAGACATTAGCGTTTGTCAAAGGTACGCTATAGCTCGATCTGGCGTGAAAGACCCTGGCGTACGCCAAAGGTACCTCGCGTTGATCCGGCACTGCAGTAATTTTGGCTTTATAATCCTCTCGCGTAACACGACACGCCGATGTCACAGCCCGGGACGCTTCACCCTCGCGTGTTTCATCAGTCCAGATTCACAAAAAGGGCAGACTTCTGTTTGTGTGTGTGTGTGTGTGTGTGTGTGTGTGTGTGTGTGTGTGTGTGTGTGTGTGTGTGTGTGTGTGTGTGTGTGTGTGTGTGTGTGCGTGCGTGCGTGCGTGCGTGCGTACGTGCGTGCGTGCGTGAGTGCGTGCATGTGTGTTCTATTCTTTGGGAAATTACCATTTATTCTTTTGGGAATATATATTTTGTTAGAATCCGAGCACATCTTATAAGTCTCGGATAAATTTGAATGTCATGTAATTTAATTGTAATACATTGCATGGCATACAGAGATACGTTTGTAAACACTGTTTTTCTTCTTCTTTTAACCCTTTGAATGCTAGCGACCATACCGTTCGGCGTAAATGTACGCGTTTTTTTTTTCCCGGTCAAGCGGTGTCGTCAGTAACAGTCAAGGGACTGAAGTGATTATCGTCTGGTTAGAAAAGAATATACCAGTCAAACAGACAAACAAAGACTGCTGCAGAATAGTCCAGTAGTCCTAGGAACGTTTACTTAACCCTTTTTGCGGCATGGTCCCATTTCTCAAATTTTGGAGGTGTTGCCTAACGACAATGTACCAGTTGCAGGAGATGGCTTGCCCATGATAATTCAAGGGTAGCGCCAGATTAGCTTGGCGCCTTCAGGCGCCAAGCTAATCTGGCGCTACCCTTGAATTATCATGGTCAAGCCATCTCCATCTGTAGGGAGCCGGGGCTAAAAGGGTTAATGGGAACGTATGACCTGTCCGGACCAAGTTAGGCTCTAAAAAGACAACAACAAAAACAAACAAACAAAAAAAAAAATAGCTGACAAAGACAAAGATCGAGACTTGCTCCAGGAATAAAAACAAAAACAACAACAACGAAATAATTTACTTTACTCATTGAATGCTACTGACCATACCCTGCCGTGAGATGACGTTAGTCGCCTGCTCGGCGTTAAACTCAAACTGACTAACTATACCGCTCGGAGGAAAAGGCGCGTGGTCACGCGTCTTTTCGCCGAACGATATCGACAATTGAAGTAAAGGAGTTTAAAAAGTATCATTTTGTGAGAAGCATAAATCCTCATGAGTCTTCTTATTTTGTCATGGTTCATGAGGGTTTATGTCTTGACAGCTCTATTTGTCTATTTTTGTCTTATTATACCTCCCGCGGACTCTCCCCCCCTCCCCCCCCACCTCCTAATACAAACATACTCAGTGACTCAATCGTCAAAAAGTTATCTTCGTGTTTAGTAGTATTCTTTCGTACTTGCCGTTTTCATTGGATAATATCAAGTGGACCACACAAAGTACGTTTCCTTTGCGGCGAGTGAGTTATCTTCGGTTGACACAGCATCAACTGTTTGACAATATTTTAAAAGCCGTGATAGAAGAAAGATTTGCGTGAACCAGGTGCATTGTCATCGAAAATCTCATCTCATCTAAACCCTGTTTTTAGAGAAGCAACTCACATTAAATCCTTTTTCTTCATACAAAATATTTCTTCAGCAAAAACTCCATCTGCAAGAGACACAGATCCTCATGAGCCTCCGCAAAGTGCGGGTGCTCCTGATGATCTGTGTCTCTTGCTGGCCCTGCATGTACATTTATGTTTTACTACATAGTGTGAAAAGGCCAAAGGTGTGTAATTTGCTATGAATCCCCTGCGGGGAATAACGTCTACAGGCTAAAAACAGAACAACTAATCAGTCTATGGTTGCTCGCTCGTGGCGGTTGTCTATTGGCTCGTATATAATGAAAACCGTTGGCGGAGTTTGAACTGGCCAATCAAGTCTGGCGCAATCTCGCACGGAGTGTGTACACTGTCAGTGCTAAACAAGTGTAGTCTTTTGAAGTCCGGAATTGTGGAGACGTCTGCCATGACAAAACAAACATAAGTTATTGAAAAAAGTAGGAACATTTTGCATTGTCTTGTTCATCAACGTTTCCTTGACAAGAGTTGTCTGTTTGTTTGTTGGTTGGTGGATTGGGTCAGGGGTTGCTTGGTTGTTTGATTGGCTGGTTGATTCGTTCTTACCTTGGTTGCTTGGTTGATTGTTTTATTTATTTATTTGATTATTTATTATTTTTATATTCAGGAGTGCCTGCAGCTAGTGTGCATGGATAAATTTGTACAACAGAACTTAGAGGGATAATTACAGGATCGAGTTCCGAAATGATGGGAGGAAACAAAAGCAAGTATTTGTAATTTTCTTGTTATTTTAAGCTTTCTTCTACCACAGAAAATAACCCCGCAGAAATTATCGCAACAAAACCGCAACCAACAGCCACGGGGTTAACTGATTGACCTTTTGTAAGGACCTGTATGCGATTTGGAAAAAAAAGGAATTTCTCTTCAGCAGATCACAGTAAATTGCACAGTAGCCTGCTGGGCATTACAATGCAAACATTAATTCATTGGAGACAAACTGCATCCTGCTACAAGGCTTCAGCCGCTTATCTGGATGCAGTTCGTCTCCAATGAGTTAACCTTACAACTGGAGGAGAAAGTGACCGCTTTCTACGTAGAATGTTCGCTCCATTTCTTTTCTAGGTTCTTCCCGACTGAATTAACTATTTGTTTAAGGTTAATATCAGGCTCTTGAACGAGTGTTTGTTTAGTGTGGTCCAAGTACGCATAGATAGATTGTCCTGTTCTCAGCCGAAAATTGCAGGCACTGATTTATGCCCCAACGCGAAACGGTTTACGTTCCATTCTGAAGCAGCTTATGCATTTCCTCAGCATGCCAACCCTTTGTCACAAGTTTTATCTGCGGGAGGTTTAGATTCATCTGCAAGGGGCACAGATCCTCATAAGCCGTCACAGTGAAAAGGCAGAACGCCAAAATTGTTCATGCAGTAAAACCTATTTTGATCAACCACTTTATTTTTTTCATTTTTCTTTCTTATTTATTTATTTATTTATTTATAATTTATTTATTTCCTGAAGGGCAACAAGTGTCGCCTGTCATAAACAACCATCATTTAGGTGGCTTTAGCCACTTAAGTGGTTGTCATTTATAACAGGCGACACTTTTTAGCCAGGTTCTGATGTATCTGATTCTGAACAAGCTGATGTAGCTTTCAACAAACAACACATTTTCATGAGGCATATATTGCCATCTGCGAGACGCATAGATCCTCATGGGCCCCCGCAAAGCGGGGGCTCATGAGGATCTATGCATCTCGCAGATGGTATTACGCAGATCTATGCCTCTTGCTCACTTTACTCTAGCCCCCGTGTTTCAGGCGGAGTAGGCTGTGGGGTGTTCGGCCTGTAACGTTGGGCCTGCCCGTGAGAAGATGACGGGTCAAAGGTGTAGCAGTAAAACTGGCAATGCTATCAAGGGGGTATCCACGATTATGACACTAGACTGCGTCTCTGAACATTGTTTGACACCCACTGGGTAAATAGATGTAAATGTGGTTGTAAGGCCATCAAGATAAATAGATCTTCACGCAACTTGCGGGGGCTAATGCAGGTCCATGCCTCTCATCTTGCAGGTGGTTTCTTTCGGGCATAAAAGCCATGGGCGGTATTTCCTAGTGCACGGCCTTCCGTTTTGTGATTATGTGTCCTCCTTACAATTACCATTTTTCTTTGTTGCTACATTTAAAAAATAAAAATGGCCGCCGGTGTCACAGAAGTGACTTAGGTTAGTTTTTGACTCATTTTAGCTTTGTGACAGTCGGTAGACGGTCTTGGCAAGGTGATTCTTGCGCCCCATAGCTGTCTGTAATGGTTCTGTCGAGATTATCCTGCAATTACTTTGTTTGTTTGTCTGGGTTTTTTAATGGGATCTGGAGAGGCTGATCATTATGAAAATGCTAATCAGTCATTTTTCAATTTTTCATTGTGTCCATTTTAAGTTGGGATTTCGCATATATGCGTAAATATGCTGTTTGACCATTTCGGACTTCGCGATCAAAGCCTGTCCCGTATGTTCTGAGGGGGGGGGGGGGGGGGGGAAAGAACCAGAAAGAAAGATAAATAAAAGGGCGCCACTGTAAAATTTCTGTGGAATAAAAGATGGAACAAAATGTTAGAGACCGATAACCCTTTGTTTGTCGGTAGCGGATTTTGTCGCGATGATTCCTACAGGAATAGCAACAGCCTGACATCCTACAGGAATCATCGCGACAAAAACCGCTACCGACAGCCAAAGGATTAGAGATTTTTTTTAAACTGAACCAGATAACAACTTAATCCTTTGTCTATGCAGCGATCATGCAGGGTTCATAGCGACAAAAAGCGCTATCGACGGCCAAAGCGTTAAAGCCACCTGCGGCCAAGGAGGGCTTTAATAGGGATGGGGATGCTGACGTCATCACGCTAGTCGTGACGCGTCAGGAAAGTCCTGACGTTCTATAGGCAATAACAGCAAGTCTTGTCATTACCGTAGGAAACCGCTATCCAGAATCTGTTTTTGTTTGCTTCCAAAGAGGAAGAAACATGAAGAAAAACGCATTGAAACACTACTTCGCTACTATCTGAAGCCTATGGTATCCTCTTTAGATGGCGAC
Organism: Semisulcospira habei; assembly: GCA_036245525.1. Taxonomy (NCBI): domain Eukaryota; kingdom Metazoa; phylum Mollusca; class Gastropoda; family Semisulcospiridae; genus Semisulcospira; species Semisulcospira habei. Next base: position 96,944,140 of record BTPG01000002.1, read on the forward strand.
TGACGCGCCGACGCTCCTAGGCAACGCGGGGAACTCCCCGAGCCCTATTGCTAAAATTAGCCGATACGACAAAGTTCTCAATCTCGCGTCGGCTAGGATTTTTCTACCCTGTTAACTTCATTTCAGAATCTATGTGAGGGGGAGGCAACACGTAACAAACAGAGGTTTGCTAATGCCCCTTGCTTCGCATCGATGGACACTCTCCTGCATATCTAAGGTGACGTGGAGATCAGAAAGGCCTGTCATTGTACGGCATTCAAACTTCACACCTTAACCCATTTCCTGCCACTGTACGTGCATTTATTGTTTCAGATAGTAATTATCTTTGCTTATTCAACGCCCAAAAGCTAAAACCGTCAAAGAAACGTGAATACAATATTGGACTCAGCAAGAAGCATAGATCCTCTTGAGCTCCCACAGTCGCGGGGGCTCATGAGGATCTATACCTCTTGCAGCTGGGTCTTGTTCACATTTTCTCGGCACTGACCGAGTTAAGGTAGTCCTTGTGTGAAGCATTCTTGTAAGGCGCACCAAGAGCATTCTTGTAAGGCGCACCAAGAGCATTCTTGTAAGGCGCACCAAGAGCATTCTTGAAAGGCGCACCAAGAGCATTCTTGTAAGGCGCACCAAGAGTATTTATAAAAGAGAGATTGCGACCTATTAGCTCATTGAGCCCGACGGCCGTATTTCCCAAATTTGGGAGGCATCATCTAATGACTATGCACCAGCTGCATGAGATGGATCGACCATGATAATTCAAGGGCAGTGCCAGATTAGCTTGGCGCCTGTCGGCGCCAAGCTAATCTGGCACTGCCCTTGAATTATCATGGTCGACCCACCTCCTGCTGTAGTGCGTCAGGGCTGAATGGGTTAACCCTTTTCGCTTTTAAGTCTGCGAGAGGGGGACGGATGGGCAATGTTACTTCCGTCCCCCATCCGTGCAGGGATAGTACAGTAGGACTACAAGTTGTATGAATGTTGTTGTTTGTTTGTTTGTTTTTCTATTGTGGATTATGTGATGTGATATGCGTTGATGTCTAGTTTGTACTGTCCAATGTAATTAGTTTTGAACTTTATTAAAATGTATATATTTTTACTGTATATTTTTAATTGTAAAGCGCTTAGAGCCAAATACATATTATTATTATTATTATTATTATTATTATTATTATTATTATTATTATTATTATTATTTATTATTATTAAACAAGACAAGACATTTTAGACTGACCCTGCATCGTCTGCTCCGTGTACACTACGCTCACAAGCTATGGCTCGTGAAAGACGGATATAGTTATTAAAATAACAGAACGTTTATTCTTACACACCTCCTTATTTGCTGCCTTGACATAACACGTGTGTGATACAGCCGTGCTGCGTGAACGGCCAAGTGTGCACAACATTGCCCTGTAGAAAGTCTGGTCAACAAAAAGGTATGAGCACACGCGATATTGAAACTTGAGCTACTTTCAGCTCACGCGCAATGACATCATTTCACAGTGACAACTGGCACTCTGGCGTCATGTACTGCGATATTAGGAACATTTGTCTGGCAGCTAAAATATCGACGCCACATTACAAAGTAAATTACACGAAGACCTTTGCCAAGACACAATGACGGCTGTGTTGTGACTAGGTGTGTGCCGAAGACCAACTGACATCGGATTTATGCAAACAAAGTTGGTGAGTAAGAAATAGATTCTTACATCGGTGTTTAGGTGATACTGAGAATCTTACTTGCGTGGTCTTAAAACCTTATCCTACTCGCTTTCGCTCGTATGATAAGGTTTTAAAACCACTCGCGTGAGATTTTTAGTATCACCTAAACAACAATGTAAGAATCGATATTTATTCCGCAGAGTATTTGATAAAGTAATCGTAAAGATCGGAAAAGGGCATTATTAAAGAAGAACTGTTGTGTTGTATCCGACGTTGCATATGCGGGGACTTATGAGGATCTATGCCTCTTGATGGATGGGTTTTGACACCGATCTTGGGATCCTTGACGTTCAGTACAACAATTATATCACAAACAGACTCTTTGATGTCGGGAAGAATTGAACACCACTTAACTGTAAGAGGTATAGATCCTCATGAGCCCCCGCATTCGCGGGGGCTCATGAGGATCTATGCCTCTTACTGGAAGGTCAGTTTTGGCACCGATCTTGGGGTCCTTGACGTTGAATAAACAATCATATCACTAACACAATATATGAGGCATTGCCGGTGGATGAACCAAGACATTGCTGGCTGGTTCAGGATGTGAAAGATGATAGTCACTATTCGTCGTCTATTTTTTCTTCTGTGGATCACGCATAACTGATTCCTATACGCGTGCAACGCTGCAACAAAAATTCTGCAACAACAATCTAAACGTCATAAGTTACGGATCAGCGTGCCAGAGAGGAATCCGTATCGACGTCAAGAACGTGGCGTCCCGTAGCTGAAATAACATTCACCAATCAGTCTTGCGCAACGTATCGTGCTGCGCACGTGCAGCCCGTGACCACTCAAGCGGAACATTGCCCGTGCTTAACCCATCATTCATCATCATCCTGATGCGGCTATGCTTAGTTCTAATTTCTGCTTTCTTCCGTCTGCAAGAGGAACAGAGTGTCACAGGCAAATGTTTGCGGCTGCAAGGGCGGTATGAAAATATGTTCCTCTTGCTGCCAAGTTAACTTAGACAGATGCCGTTTATTCGCGTAATCTTTGTGACCGAGTATTTCTAGATGTTTCTTCGGTGAGTGTGAGGTATATTTACTCGCGCAAAATACAAGAGCTCATAAAACAAAATCTGCATCAGTCAACTTCGGATGGCATTGCAGTTAACCCCTTCACTCTCGGGCCAAGGCGAACGTGACTGACCCAGCTGCAAGAGACATATACCCTCATGAGCCCCCGCAGTCGCGGGGGCTCATGAGGCTTTATGTCTCTTGTAAGTCCTGTGTTCCTTATGCCTATTTCTTTTTTTTTGGGGGGGGAGGAGTTCCATTTACATCTGTGTTTGTTTTTCACGCGAGAATCGGTCAGCGTGTACAGACGAGCAAAGTCGTGATCACTGGCAGCGAAGGAGTTAACCCTTTTAGCCCCGGATCCCTACAGCAGGAGATGGCTTGGCCATGATAATTCAAGGGTAGTGCCAGATTAGCTTGGCGCCTTCAGGCGCCAAGCTAATGTGGCACTGCCCTTGAATTATCATGGTCAAGCCATCTCCTGCAACTGGTACATTGTCGTTAGGCAACACTCACATTTTTGAGAAATGAAACCTTGGGGCTAAACGGGTTAAAGTGTCTGGGGGCGGGCGCTTTTCTATAGTAAGGTCCGAAGTATTTTGGTTAGAAAAGGCACGGTCCGGACCTCCCAGAACGCCTGGTTAAAAGCGACTTGTGTTAAATCCGACGTGACCTGGCTGCCCGGGCAAAAGGACGATTTTTGTTTTAATACCATGTCTGCGATAACGTTTTGGTAAATCACAAGTGACACAGCTGTATTGGGCCCGAATTGATCAGTGCTTGAACAGTAGCAAAACGCCTTCGGTCCCACGACGGCCGCAGTGTGCCCTCGCACAGCCATGCGCGGGCCCACTGCGGCCCTCGTGGGCCCGAGGACGTACCCCATATGGGAAATAGCTGTCCTTGTCCCCCAATACGCGCCCTGTTGTTGTGGCTTTATTTTTAACGTCTCCCGCTACAACGAGGTGATTGGAGACAGAAAACGAGCCCTGGTTGTGGCCGTCCATTATCACTCCGGTGCCGTGGACGTTATTAAACCCCGAACTAACCAGTCAACCGACCAACTGACCTCGTTATAGCTATGTCGACTGTACCTCTTACTGGAGGTAAGCAGGGGCGATTCCTTTATTTCCCTAAAGGCCCCGCCACACGAGCCGGTTGTGCCCCGATTTTGAAGCCGATTCCGATCCGATTGCGATTGGATGACGTCAATTATCCGATCCGGTCCCAATCGGCTGGGAATCGGGTGTCTAGAACCTGCTCTATTTTCCCGATCCGAATCGGCCCCGGTTGTAAGCTTCAACCAATCAGAGCGCGTCTCGCAAAGCATGTCGTAGTTTGCAAATGGCGGAACACGCCTGTTGTGATCAGTACCGGCCACCGCCCTTGCTGAAGTTTCGCACGCCTCTTCATGAATATGATGCAAAACTGCTGATAATGCAAGCACATCATCATCACTGTCAAAACTAGCAGCCATTTTGCCAGACTTTGATCTTCGATTCAAACCGGTCGGCTAAACAAGTCGGGAAATGTGTGGCAGTGCACATGTTTTTTTTAGTCCGGCCCAATCACCCCTCGATTCGAAACTGATCGGGAATCGGCCTCAAAACCGGGCATGTGTAGCGGGGCCTTAAAAGGAGGGATGCTCCTAGCAAATATCGCGAGTGACGGTGGGAGGGGGAGGACAGTAATCGAAACGTCTGGACCCTTCCCCCCCCCCCCCCGCCCATCCCCTCTTCCAACCCCCTAGTCAGTTTATCTCTGTACTCTCTCCTTCTGTGTTACTATGAGAAAGTACACCCCTAAACTAAGCAGACAGAAATCCAGACCAAAACGGTGATTGCCAGGCGTGTGAAATGCGGAGAAGAACCCAACGAATAAATAGGAACGCTTTGAAAAGACAGTTAAAACGCAACTGTCATGAAACTGTCTTTTCTGAGCGTGCTTCTTTCTTCGTTGGGTTATGACCAGACAGAAGACCTGGATGCAGACACGAAAAGAACTGACAGGAGGATATAAATCTGTTTACTCTCTTTATCAGATAAAAGTCATAAAAACGGAGCATGTAAATTTAAGATGTGTCGGTGCAACATTTATTTGTATATGTTAGTTGATGATTTTAAATCTGGTGACTTCACTCACCCTAAGCGATTAAAGGAGGGGGGGGGGGGGCTCTCACTACAGCACGTAGCATACATTCTCATGAGCCCCCGCAGTCTGCAGGGGCTCATGAGAATCTACGCTTCTTGCAGGCGAAAAAAAAATGCCGGGAAAGATGAACGACGGATATGCATTTCCCCGAGATCGCTCTAAAGCCGCATAACGGACATATCACAAATCGTTGACTGCGCAATCAGTCATCTGGAAAGAGAGGATGCTTGCAGATTTTCAAAACAAGCTCATAAAATGACGTCTTGGGCATCAGTCCCAGTGCGCAATGGCCACTGGGCCGAAGTCGACCGCAGTGGGCCCGCGCACGAATGTGGATTACACTAACACGAATGTGGATTACACTAACACGAATGTGCGCGGGCCCACTGCGTCCGACTTCGGCCCGATAGCCTCTTGCGTACTGGGGTGGGCCATCAGTAAGGCATAGATGGGATGGAGGAGGGGGGGAGGAGAGTAAGGAGGAGGGAGGGTTGTTGGGGGAGGATGGAGGGGGAGGGGGGCGTCGAGAGGGGAGGGTGGAATGAACCCGAGACCCAGCCTGCAAGCCCATGAGTACCAAAGTATGGCCGAGGTGTGAGTTCTTTGTTAATTCGACAACTCTTGTCCCCCCCCCCCCCCCCATACGGCCAGTGATCGCTGGTCGAGTTTCTGAAATCTTGCTTCATGTAGCGCCGAAGTGCCTAGGAGTTCATGGAGCATGTAAACAAAATGTTTTTGGCAAGAGACATATATCCTCATGAGCCCTCGCAACTGAAGGGCCTATGAGTCCCACCCGAACATGGACACCAAGTTGTGTCAGCAAGAGGCATAATCCCCATGAGTCCCCGCAACGAGAGCAGTACCTGGTCTAATGTGGTCTTTTTACAATAACCACCACGAAAAATAATTTCCTTTTGGATAATACAGTTGTCTAAATCTGAATCTCGCTTACCAAAGCAAAACACACACACACACACACACACACACACACACACACACACACACACACACACACACACACACACAGGCACACACACACACACGCACACACGCACATACACACACACACACACACACACACACACACACACACACACAACCAATGGCGGACTTTTTGTAGCCCTCTTTTTGACGCGTCTTGGATGTCAGTTTCCCCCCCCCCCCCCCCCCTACAAAAGATCACAAAACGTTCTAAAGCACAAAGTTACTTAGCGTTATTCGAAACAACAGGCACACTACTGGAGACGGCAACGTCATGAAAGATTTTAAATTACGTCATAAGTCTGTTATGTATAAATATATATTCTTTTTACGTCAGTCATGTCTGGCGCGATTCAGGTGGGAAGATTTCGTTTACGAAAATAGTGGAGAAATGAAAACAAATACGTTATTGGTATCATGGGCATGCTGCAAAAACAAACAATCAAACAAAAAACAAAAAAAAAACACCTGCATGCCTGAGGGAGGTCAAAGGAACCATTGTACCCCTCAGTCCTTCGGCCTTCGGGGTACAATGGTTCCTTTGACCTCCCTCAGCACTACAAGGGTCCGTGTAGCAAACTCATGCGAGCAATAACTTATAGTGCATACGGTCAAGCCAGAAACAGGCTACAACTGGATTGTTCGTACAAGGAACCAGAACGGCAGGATGCATACCTGGGTGGGACCTGTCTTTTATTACCTCACGCAGTGGCTCATGAGGGTGTGTGTCTCTTGCAGCTTGTTGACGTGTTCTCGGCGGTGAAGACGGTGTTACAATGAATGCAACGAAATAAATTCCCACACGACAGAAAAAGTTGTGGGCGGGATGCGGGCGTTTAACTTAATTGCTTTATGACGACCGTGATTTGAAATTGCATCACTTTATTAAGCAGAGATAAACCTTTTGTTCCACGCCTTATTGTATAAATTTAACCCTTCGGCTGTCGATAGCTTTTTGTTTTGTCGAGTCTATTCCAGCTACCGACAGCCAAACGTTAAGAAAATGTAAAATCAGCCCACAAAAGAAAGCTTCACAGAGCCTTTAGTTACAGTTTCTGCCGAAAAAAAAAAAAATCCTTTCAGCTTAATCTTATTGTCGCACCACATTTCAATTTTAGAATCTTCCGGTACGAGTAACCCATTCATTGCCAACCGCAAGATGTATAGATCCTCATGAGCCCCCGCAGTCGCGGGGGCTCATGAGGATCTATACCTCTTGCTGAAACCACTTTGTATCTATATCCACTGTGCGGTTGCTGGGGTTTTTTTTGGTCGTTGAATAAACAGCGATTTCAGAAACAAAACTATGCGTCCAGTGGTAGTGAATTTATTAAGCTATTCGTTGTGAGTGCTTTTTGGGGAGTATTTTTATGGCCGTTATTTCTTTGTGTGTGTGTGTCGGTGGGGGTGGGGGTGGGGTGGGGTGGGGTGGGGGGTGTGGGGTGGGGTGGGGGGTGGGGGTGGGGATGGGAAAGGTGGGGGGGGGGGTCACTAAGGGTGTCTTGTTTATTTTCGTTTCCGACCTTGCTCTCAACCAGCTGACACACATTGAGGGAAAACCTTAACTCATTATGCCCGCGAGACACATCACAGCAAGATATGGCTCGACCATGATAGTTCAAGGGTTGTGGCAGAATATTCTATTGAACTATCTAGTGAAACTTGTACTATCATGGTTGATCTGTCTTCTGAATTGTAATGCAGTCCTTAGAGGATAACTCCAAGATAAATTGTGTTATATCTGTTATTTCTAAGCGTGTTTCTTTCTCCGTTGGATTCTTCTCTGCATTGTACACGCTTGGCAGTCAGCTTTTTTACTCTGGATTTCAAAATGTATTTCGTACCTCGGGCACAATGAGTTAACTTCGCGGATATTTTGCTGTTAGCATGTTCACAAGGGGTATCGAGCAATATTTTGATTCGTTCCACATGACTGTTTCTGACAGACGTGTCGCTCAGAGGCCGTGACGGTTTTGAGGTTTCTGCCAGAAATATGATCATACAAACGTCCCAGAGATGAATCTGGCATTGGTATAGCCTCTTGAATGTTTGCTAATCTTTGATTTTGGACCTTACGGCTTCCTGACTCGAGGGTAGGCGGGGATACAGGTAGGAGGGAGAGGGTGGCTGGGAGGTGGAAGGGATGTAGGGCCCACTGTTCTACATTGCTAATTGATCTTTGAGAAGTTATGGTGCAGGTGTACTTTTATGTTGGGACGGGAAGGGGGTGGTATGGCACGCATTAACTCATTCTGCCCGCGACACACCACCGTGAGCAAGATATGGCTCGACCATGCTAGTTCAAAAGTGGTGGCAGAATATTCTGCCACCACTCTTGAACTAGCATGGTCGGTCTGTCTCCTGAATTGTAATGCAGTCCTCAGAGTGTTACGATTGTGGTTGTGTTGTTCCGTGAGAGCATGCATGTATTAATCGTAGGAAATGATCCGATGTTTATTTGAACTATCTTGGTTACGCATCACGTACCTTTTCAGTAATATTCTCTACCGTTCGCGCAGAGAGCGGATTTGGCTTTGTTCTCTCTCTCTCTCTCTCTCTCTCTCAGTCTCTCTCTCTCTCTCTCTCTCTCTCTCTCTCTCTCTCTCTCTCTCTCTCTCTCTCTCTCTCTCTCTCTCTCTCTCTCTCTCTCTCTCCCCGATCTTCCAGCCTATCCATAAAAAGGGCAATATTGATGTACCTGATAATTACCGTGGCATTTCACTACTCGCTGTCAGTAGTAAACTCTATAGTTTCATTTTAAATAAGCGTTTGACCGATTGGTCCGAAAGTCATGATGTGCTGGGAAAAGTGCAGGCTGGGTTCAGAAGAGATCACTCTACTATTGATCACATCTTCACTCTATTGTCTATGATTATTAAAAGATATTTTACCCGCAATAAAAAAATTGTACTTTGCTTTTATAGATTTTCAGAAAGCTTTTGACTATATATCACGTTTTAAATTATGGACGGTTCTTAAGAAAAGGGGCGTTAATGGCAAGATGCTGCAGGCATTTCAAAGCATGTACTTGGTGGTTAAAGCTCGTGTAGGGTGCGGCCAATGTGTGACTGATCTCTTCCTCTGCCCTAGAGGCTTGAAACAGGGGGGGGGGGGGGGGGGGGAGGATAACCTCGCCCGCACTTTTCTTATTGTTTATTAACGCAATTGCCACTGAAATTATGAATAATGGAACACATGGTGTTCAGTATCTCTCAGACTTAGTTGAAGTTTTTATTTTATTAAATGAAAAGAAAAGGGGGGACTTTTTATTTTATTGTTTGCAGATGACGTAGTACTTGTGTCAGACACACCATGTGGTCAGCAAAATCAGCTTGATATTTTGATTAAAAATGCTGATGCAATGGACTTGTCTGTTAACCTGGCTAAGTCAAACATTGTTGTCTTTCGTAATGGAGGGTACTTAGCACGCAGAGAGAAGTGGATTATTAAAGGTACACAAGTGTCAGTAGTTAATGCTTATAAATATTTATGATTGTATTTTTCTACCCGACTGACATTTTCCAGAGCTATTGGTGATATTTGTACTACAGCACGGAGGGGCACTATAGAAATATTTAAGTTCTTGTGGAAGACTGGGGACTTTTCCCCAACCATATTTTTCAAGCTGTTTGATTGCCAGATATATGTTCTGTACAGGCACGAAGAGATTGAGAAATTACATCTCTTTGCACTCAAAAAGCTGCTTAATGTAAGTCCACGTACACCAAATGACCTTGTTTATGGCAAAACCGGCCGATATCCACTATGCAACTATGTCAGGGTTAGCTGTCTAAGGTATTGGTTTCGTCTGTTACAAATGGAGCCTCACAGACTTCCTTCTAAAGCGTACAAAAAGTTTCTAGCTTTACATGTTACGTGGTGGAGTTGTAGTCGAAGTATGATAAACACACCAGACACACACGCACGTAGAGTTCTTTTAAATAGACCTCATTCAGCTGCAATCCGTCAACCGTGGCTTAATTGTAGACAAAACTGGAGTAACAGTTCCAACAATATTTAATTCAGCGATGCGAATTCCTCACAGTAATGCTCTTCCAAATGCACAAACTACTGAATACAAAGTCTCTTCTGCGATGTCCTCACTACGACTCAAAGTTTCTCATACACCGCGTCTCTCGCAATAAACTGCGTATCTCTACAACTGACAAAGCAAGACAATGTACTGACGGGCTTTCCCAGCGCCCTCCTTATATACACTATCAAAATCTAGAATCTTCTACGGAAATCAAGTAACTCAACCAATCTCTCTCTCTCTCTCTCTCTCTCTCTCTCTCTCTCGGCTCGCTCTAGTGCGAGTAAGTCGCATAGTCACATCGCTCCGTCTTCAGTGACAATTGTGTTGGCATTGTTTGGCTGTGATGTGAGATTTTTGCCTCAGTGACTTGTGATAGTGACTTCTATTGGACTGTGATTTGTCGTTTGTGTGACATTCGTTTTCCGAGAGATATTAACGTTTCTTTTTTGTTTCATCATGCACTGTTCTGTTGGATGTTAGACCCATGGAACATGGACTCTTTGTTTCTGCTTGGCGCCAAGCAGTCAGTCACCGGCCAGACTCGAGTTTCCGCTGCTGTTAACCTATAGCATAGATCCTCATGGTGCCCGCAGATGCGAGGATGCGAAAGCGCATGAGAATCTTGGCTGCGCGAGCTGATTCAGTGACTGTTTCATCCATCGTGTAAGTTAGACGTGTTGACAGCAATGATAAACAGACCGCGCTGCTGGAAAGAGTGAGGGCGGCGAGCTCACATTCCAGCTACTCAAAGTGATTAGACATTTCCGGAGTCTGAGTTAGAACTATGTGTGGAATGTAACTGACGCTAGCCCCTGTGCCTGATACTCGCTGCCGTCACTTGAGCGCAGCAGCGAGCTATCTCTCCCTCTCTCTTTTAGCATGGCCGCCGAGAGGCTGGCATCGGCTGTGTAAATCCGCCAGCCACACCCACCATCCACAATGGGCCCCACCACCCGCGCCAACCACGCCAGATATGCCATTGACTTGGAGCATATTAAACACACCAGAGACCCTGCTCAAGTCATATTCGACACGACCCAAAACAAACTCCCACTTTGGAGATGTGTCATCTACATGCGGTACGTCCAAGAGGCTCCCGCTCAGATTTACCACCAATGGACGGACTCAAATAAAGATCTTGTAATCATCACAGTGCCAGTCCCATCATGCATCCCTTCTCCACCTGAACTTTTCAAAACATTTCTTCAACTGAAGCATGGAAATCGCTCTCTCATTACCATAACACTCTACCACACCACCGGTTCTCGTACAGGGAAACGTGTGCCCGGGTGGGCGAGGAATTTGACAAGTTGAAGGCATTAGTAAGCGCCATGAGCGGTGAGACACTTGAACTTTGCCCCCCACCCTCCGCACCTGAGGAATCCCATGCACTCTCCACCCCACCACCCACCCCCGTGGACACCTTCCCCACTCCGTCTCCACTTCTCGCCATCCTCCCCCCTCCATCCAGTCAACAGGACAGCGCGACCGGTGACAGTTCTGCCGCGGTCCTTGATGGGCAGGCCGCAGCGGCTGTCAAAGGTAGCTCATCCATCTCGACGCCCCGCCCTAACACCACTGACCTTAATCCCCTAGGTGACCACCAAGATGTATCTGATCGACACGAGCTGCCTCTAAACCACCCCCTCATAGCATCGGAGTCCTTGTTTCCTTGCGCGGAGGGATTGCCAGTGGTGGTCAGTGAAGCGAAGCAGCAGCCAAGCATTGTGATGGGCACACTCCCTAGCCGTGACTCTCCCTGTCCAGTGTCCGGAGGCAACGAGGAGATTAGCAAGTCTTTGGCCAGTTCGATGGACGAGGTAAATGATGAAAGAGCCCAAGGCCTCGTCTCAAATGACGTCACTTCAGAGACTGTGCACACCTCGACCCAATGTTCCCCTCAGTGCTGTGACCGTTGTACTGAGCCAGTGGTAGGAACCCCTTGTTTTGCTAGTGTGACTGACATGATAACAGACCTGAAACTGCAGTTCGAAAACCAGCAAAAGGAGTTACGCGAGAACATGAAAGCGGAAATCGACGCCCTCAAAAAAGAAAATAGCGATTTGCAAAGGCAAATTTCTAGACTCATCACCAAAATGGGAAAGGTCGACGCTATTGAGAGCCGCCAGAAAGAACTACTGGCTAGACAGAAACAGGGTAACACACCACCTCCACCCGCTAACGACTCCATCCCTCCATTCGAAAACACGACTCCTCTCTCAGCTGCCTCCTCCACTCCCCCTGTTGTCCTGAAAAAGCAGCTTACCCATGCTGACTCTACTGAGCATTCCGTTACGTTCAGTCAGGAGACGTGCGAGTCTTCGGCAGGTGGGGCCAGCGGCGAAGATATGGGAGCTAATCCCATCAAGGACCGGCCGCCACAAGCCCCGCGACTCTTCAGCTTCCGTCTGCCGCCCCCGGGTCTGCCCTATTGATCGGCGACTCCAATCTACAGCGGGTGGATCGCCGCCGGCTTGATCCTAGTGGGGCCACGTGCGTGCGTACCCTGCGCGGGGTCAAGGCTGGTGACCTGGCTGCAACCCTAGAGACGTGTGACCTCCGTGAGGACATCAGCCGTGTTGTGGTGCACGTGGGTACAAACGACTGCGCCTCGGGCCACGACACGGAGGTGATTCTGCAGAGCTTCCAACGTCTCACCAAGCAGGTCCGCCGTGCATTTCCTTCTGCTGCAGTTGCGTACACAGCAATCCTCCCCCAGGGTCGACGGTCACTACAACTAACAGAAACTGTCAACCAGCGTCTGGCCGAGCACTGTGTCAGTGAGAAAGTGCTCTTCCTTCAAGAAAAGGCCTTCTACACACCACAGGGACAAGTTGCTGCTGCTCTCTTTAGCAGTGACAAACTACATCTAAGTGAAAGAGGTGTAGGGGTCCTGCTCCGTCAGATGAAACGGTATTTATATCACGCCGAAGATGAAGCTCTGCCTAACACTCGTATGCAACGTAAACAAGGCTCGTCCAATGACATACACAATGTTCCGGTAAATAATCAGGGTGGTAGCCACTATAACCAACGGAACGTAACGTACGAGCAAGCTTACCCACCACTGTTCTCCAGTCCCACAAACAGCACCGAGCAGAGGTCAAAGTTTGCAAGCACCCGCCGGTGGGAGACTTCAGTGTTGGCGAGCAGCAATAACAGTGACAGGGCGGTTGTCTCTCGCCAAGCTGTCCCCGTCCCCAATAACCACAACAGCCAGCCTCCCGTTGACAAGACATCTCGCGCCACCGGTTCTACAGAGAACTCACATGCAGATGTCACCACTGGTGCCAGCATTCCTTCCCTACAGCCATTGTACCATCGGCCTGACGCTGTAGCCGTGGACCCTCACGCCTTTTCGTCCTACTACGGGAATTACGGCCGCCCCATCGTTCCCTGGCCCCAGGCCACACCCCCCAGACTGCCACCGTATCCAGTCTTCCAACCGCCTTTCCAGCCATACCCCCCACCTTTCCCTCATTGGCAGTTACCCTACTTGATGGGTGGTCTGAGGCCTTAAGCTGTAGTGTAATTAAATTAATCCGTGTCTGCTCGGCACAGTGAATGTGTTAGGTAGAACTATATAGCGTTTACACTGACAATTGTCATTCAGTTTATTTGGTTTAGCGCCCATCGAGTCATTCAAAACTATGACTTTTTTTTTTTAAATAATTAATCTTGACTACGATTCAACCCGCAATCCGCGAACCGCGGACAATAGCGTGTGTTCCTATGTGCATAGGTGTGTGAGCCCTTGTATAGGTTGTGTGGACTTAATTTGAAATAATAACAGAACGTTCGAATTTCTGTGCATGTGTTTTAACAAGTGCTGCGGCACTTAGACATTTTTATTTATTTTTTTACCGTGTTACGTAAATAGTGATTACTTTCTGATAATCGGAACTGCGAAATACTACAGACTGTTTTGACATTGGCTGTGTGTTTGCCTTTGAGGCAGCACACTGAGAACTGTTTGACTACGGAAGTCACAGTGACCTTTTGGCCTTTAGCCAGTGAATTGTCTTTGTGGACTCCAAGTTCTCTTGGCTCGAGAGACTTAACCGTACTGTGTGTGTATGTGATTTTATTTTGAGATCATCGTGCATTTTTGTGTATGTGATCCCATTTTGAGATCATAGAGGCTTTTTACAGTGACTTCACGCGAACTGACGAGAAGCGATGCCGAAAGCTTCAATTAGCGTACAATCACTTGGACTGAAAATCGGACACCTTAATATTTTTCACCTGTTTCACAAGGTCCCCGATATTCGTTTATTTTTAAATGAGCCATCGCACTTCCATCTCTTTGGTCTCACGGAATCACGTCTGGGCCCAAACATCAGTGATGCTAGCTTAATTATTCCTAACTTTTCTCTAATCCGGCGTGACCCAAGCTACCCTGGACACACTGGAATAGCTGTCTATGTACATAGCTCTATCCGAAATATGGTGCGCAGACGTGAAGACCTTGAGTCCAGAGAGCTAGAGTGTGTGTGGCTGGAGGTGAAACTACCACATTCCTCTCCCATCCTTGTCGCCTTTATGTACAGAAATCCAGCTGCTACTGCTGACTGGTATGACGACTTTGTACAAGTGATGGATAAAGTGAACGACACCGGTAAACATGTTCTCATTCTGGGAGACTTTAACATCGATATGCTGAAACCCAAGCCTACATGGCAATCAGCGATCACTCTTTTCGGGCTAAAGCAGATGATTAAATCTCCAACGCGAGTATCACGCTCTGCTGCCACCATCATCGACCACATTTACACTAATAACCCAACAGCAATAGCGGAAACTAATGTTTCTTCTTTAGCCGTCAGTGACCACTTTCCCATCGCCTGTACATGGTCGTGCAATCTGCCCGCAAAACAAAGTCGGGACCAGCACTCGTACATAACGTACAGATCGTTTAAAAAGCTCAATACGAATGCTTTCTTACATGATCTAAGCTATGCAGGATTTGATCAAGTGTATAACTGCACTGACCCTGATAATGCGCTCACTATATGGCTTGATCTGTTCCTCGGTGTGCTGAATAAACACGCGCCGCTAAGAAGGAAGCGAGTCCGACGCCGCGAGCCTCCCTCCTGGATAACGGAGGAAATCAAACAAACTATGGAGGCACGAAACACCGCTAAACGAGAAAAGAACTTCGCTGAGTTTAAACGTTTGCGTAACAAAGTTAAGTACTTAGTTCGAGAAGCTCAAAAGTTATTTGTTGAAAAGACAATTGAGAACGAAAAATCTCCTGCTTCTGTTTGGACTGCTTTGAATACTCTAACAAGCAACACGCGCAGGCAGACTCATATCATTCCACACGAATTCTCTGCGGAAAGCATAAACAATTGCTTTCTCTCAGCTCCAGAACAGCTACTTACTTCCAACAGCCCTGATCCGTCAGCGTATGTAATATCGGATCAACTGTCCATGTTTTGCCAGGAACGATTATCGTCCGATGATACGTTTGGTATCCCCTTTATCGCTGTTCACGAAGTCGGGCGTTATATAACGTGCCTTAAGAACAAGACATCTGCTGGTGTGGACGGTATAAATGGTTATATACTCCACATATCACTGCCTTATATTGTTGAACCCCTCACTTACATTTTTAACTTATGCATACAGTACAATACTTTTCCTGTGGCGTTTAAAAAAGCAAAAGTTGTTCCTATACCCAAGACCAAAGATACTACTGATGTAAATGACCTTCGTCCCATTTCTCTTCTGTCTGTTTTATCAAAGCCACTTGAGAAGCATATTCAAAAGCATCTCCTCCAGTACCTTGAAGAACGGTCCTTGTTAAATAAGTTCCAGTCCGGTTTTAGACCCAAACACTCATGCCACTCAGCATTAGTACGTATGGTTGATTCATGGCTAGATAACATCAACAATAACAAAATGACTGGCACGGTATTCTTGGACCTGAAAAAAGCGTTCGATCTGATAAATCATGAAATCTTGCTGAGGAAACTTAATGTTTATTTCAACAACAACAGCCCGTCAGCCCTTTCATTTTTTAACTCGTATCTTTCTGCGAGAACACAAGCTGTCTATGTAAATGGTAACTATTCCTCAGAGGGTAAGGTAGAGCTTGGTGTTCCTCAGGGTTCGGTTCTGGGCCCATTGTTATTTTGTATCTTTATTAATGATTTACCACTACACATCACATGTGCTAGTGCCGAGTGTGACATGTTTGCTGACGATTCGACGCTACATGCATCCGGTAAAACTGTAGCTGACATAACCAACAGCCTCCAGCAGAGCCTACAAGAAGTCTCTAAATGGTGCAGTAGAAATAGAATGATAGTCAATCCAACTAAAACAAAAAGCATGTTAGTCACAACACGTCAGAAACATCAGCTGCAACCCGCGCCTCTAAACCTCTCATTTGAAGCTGTCCCCATAGAGCAAGTACAGCAGCACCGTTTACTAGGGGTAGTTGTAGATAACCAACTTAGTTGGCAGCCTCATCTCATACACATCGGAAAGACAATTTCAAAGAAATTATTTTTACTGTCTAAACTGAAAGCGGTCATTAATCTGAACACGCGTAAACTATTTTTCAATGGATACATCAAGCCCCACATTGATTATGCCTCAACAGTTTGGGATGGCTGTAGCGAGGTTCAGTTCAAGAAAATAAATTCGCTATACAGAAGAGCAGCCAAACTCATTATTCCTAGCTCATCTCTACCCACTGAGGCGAGGCTCGAGGCAGTTGGACTCCTTCCTCTTGACAAACACTTAGTATTTAACAAGTGCGTACTAGTGCACAAAGCTCTTAAGGGTAAGGCCCCCGGCTACTTATCGGAACTTTTTACTCTTACTGAGAAGAGATACAGCACCTCTCGGAGCAACCTGAGCATAAAACGGCCCCGCATTGATTTGTATAAATCCAGTTTGTCATACTCAGGTGGTTTCCTGTGGAATTCTATTCCTTTGCATCTACAAGTAGTTAATTCCCTAGCTGCTTTTAAAGCAAAACTGTTCAAGCACTTATCCAAGGCAACGTAAATTTAATTATCTCGTGTTGTATAACCATAATATATTTTTATTTCTTTTTATGCAACTATTATTTTTATTATACCATTTGCGTTCACGTGCCGTTTGTGAGGGTGCTTCCCGTATAGACCTGGTCAGGGGATGCAGTGCCGGTGCACAGTTTATTCAAACGATGTGCTTAGTATGTCATTCGAGTGAAAGTATATTTGTGGCGTGCCCCCCGGGTGGGAGTGTCTGGGGAGGGCTCCCGCAAACGGATATTATGACACGTGCAAACATCTTCGTATGGGTACCTGTGTGTTTTGTTAAATCATTGTTGCAGTTTGTAGTGTTGTCGTAATTCGCATTAATTTCAGTTCGATGTTGTTTGTGAGTTTAATGTAGCTTTGCCTGTTATTATATGTCAGTAGATGTAGCAAGGACAGATTGGAAGAAAGGCCTGTGCGCCTAATATCTCAATCCTTGATAAATAAAGTTTCAGTCAGTCAGTCAGTCAGTCAGTCTCTGTAAAATACGGCGTCCCCCAGGGATCTATTTTGGGCCCTCTTCTATTCATACTATTTATTAATGATCTACCGTTGCATATCACTAATTCTGACGTTAATTGTAATCTATTTGCTGACGATACGAGTCTTCATGTTTCTGGCAAAAAAACGACGGACATTAGCCATAGTTTACAATTCAGTCTCAATGAGGTATCTGACTGGTGT
>BTPG01000002.1:96964260-97086760 GCA_036245525.1 Semisulcospira habei
TCTCTCTCTCTCTCTCTCTCTCTCTCTCTCTCTCTCTCTCTCTCTCTCTGCATTATTGTGCAACGACCTAGAATCGATCTCTACAAGACAAGTTTAGCGTTCTCAGGCCAAAGCCTGTGGAGGAACATCAACAACGCTTTCGTCTTTTAGAGCAGAACCAGTATCTTCAATTACCTCACGTCATTATAGTAATATTTTCACTGCGACCCTATATCATGCAGTGTGTGCGTGTGTAGGTGTGTGTTCTTTTGTGTGTGTGTGTGTGTGTGTGTGTGTGTGTGTGTGTGTGTGTGTGTGTGTGTGTGTGTGTGTGTGTGTGTGTGTGTGTGTGTGTGTGCACAAAACCCCTAAAATGGGTGACTTTCTTTACCATCCTTATGGAAAATTGGTGTGTATATAATTCTGGGTGCCCACGTCAGACACCCATTTATTCTGAGGTTGTTTCTGCATTGTCTTGTGGTAAAAAGTTATAAAAAGTAAAAGAAATCAGTTTCTCCCATTTTGAGTTGTTTACATGATGTTTTGTGCTTGCGACGCACTCGTGTTGTGTGTTGCCACGGAAGCGAGGGCCCCTGTGTGACGTCAGCTTCCTTAGTTATAGATCAGCTTAATACTGAATGGTCGATTGCGCAGTGAGTTGTTTCCCCTTATCGCCTTGCTGACTCAGCAAAACTGACACCAATGTCTTTCGTTCCGAAACGCTGTTTTGTTTGCAAATGGTAAATGTTATGCAATTTTTTATTTTTTATTTAAGAGCACGCCCAAGTGTACTTATTCAGCGTAGTTATTTGACTGAGATTTTCCCAATCCGATACAATTGCACAGTCAGCCGATACTGACCCGGATCGAGAAAATACGTCTGCTGCCCGGCCAGTCGTCAGCCTCTCAGTCTGGATTCCTCAAAGATAATAGAACCACACGATTTTAACAAAAGATTTCTTTTTCAATAAAAAAAATTCGTCCAATAACACCATTACAAGGTCAATATGTCACGCGATTTTGTTGCTTTTTTTTACATGTGTGATTGTGATCGAAAAGTCACTTCACCACACATGCGTAAAAAAAAGGATGATGCTGCAGATTTCAGTGTGTATTTCAATTCAATCATCGTACGCAAAACTGTCTCGCGATTCCAGGCACTGACTTCCACGAACAGCTTTTTCGGATTGTGCAAAGTTGTCGCTTTTTACTGTATTACCAGTTATTGTTCGTTGGGGATGTGGGGTACTGCAGGAATTATGTATATCTGATCCAAAATGTCAAGTTCACATGGTTGAATTTTACATGTTTGCAGCACTGTTTTGGCCACACTCAGGACGTGCTGCACACATCCAGCGCCAGATGGCAGCAAGATGTTCAGAATGACCATCGGGATCTATGGAAGTGGACAAGCACACCCCCTTCCTGGCACATGACCAAGGCCCATGGCAAAATTAGTCAGCTGCCTGAGCAGCAGAAGGATAGTCTATGCAGTATCTCTGCCGGAGAGGGTGCGTCTGGTAGGAGGGTGCATAGACGGCACGGGAATGCCCCCAATTACAAACTGGTAAGTGATTCTATGAACAGTCTCATTTTATTGGCTCGCATGCGAAGCAAAAGTGAGTTTATGTTCTGGGCCACTGGTCGTCCGTTTGTACATTTAAATGTTCTTGATATTATGTTGTTTTTGTTGTTGTTGTTTTATCTTTAATATTTTTATCATCGTGTTGCTCGATGTATATTTATGTGTGTAGAGTAGCAGGACAGTTTGTAAGAGAGGCATTCGCATGCCTAAAACTTTATCCTGAATAAAAACGTTTCATCCTCCGTCCGTCCGTCGTCCGTGGTAAACTTTAACGGTGGCATTTTCTCGGAGACTATTCAAGCCACATTCTTCAAGCTTGGCCCAAGGATACGTTGTGGCAAAACCTTTGTAATTATACCAATTTGAGTGACCTCTCACAAAGGGTCACGCTGGGTTGACAGATGTGTGAAAAATGCTTACAGTTGATTTTCAGAAAACATGGATTTTGCTGCTGCATAAGCCAGCCCTTGTCACAGAGTTCACACATATATTTACGTAAATCGGTCATACACGGGATTACTCTTTTTATTGTTCTGCAAGGCCCCTTAAACCACATTTGGGCTATTTCTGTCCTAATGCAGTTTTTATTTTATTTTTCCAGTTGGCAAATGAAGCCTGGGATGGACCTGAGAGTGCAAGCTCATCGCAATACAAGGACATAGTGATGACGAGGAGTTTGTTCCTGGCTGAAGCTCACAGCATTCAGACTGTGGGTCGCCATCAAACTCTGGGAACTCCGACACAGACAATATTGTATTGACTCTGTTAGATTTCACAGTGGCAAGTTCAGGGTGGGCAGGTGTCAGTGAAGCAAGTACCAGCAAGGTGCAGTGTGCGGAACCTGGTGAATTAGGGGGTGGCAATGAGAATGTGGATAGGCAGAAGGAACATGACGTTGGGGGGGGGGGGGGGGGGTAAAGAGCGCTTACAGAAGAAACAGGCGTGCACGTGTCACAGAGAGGGAAAGGAAAGTACAAAAGGGACAAGAAACATGCGTGCAAATTCTGTAGCAAGCTTGTCTTGAAAATGAACATGCACTTACATGCAGATGAGGCAGAAGTTGCTAAAATTTAGTGGATGAAAAAAGGACGAAGCAAAGACGTCAAGCATGGATCAGACTACAAGATGAGGGTGATTACATGCATAACGTTGCCGTTCTTGAAAAGAAATCAGGATGTTTGATTCCTAAGTATCGCACCAACAGTTGTAACGTTAAAGACCTTCTCGCCTGTAGCCATTGCAAAGAGCTCTATCCAAAAAAGCTGATCTCTGTACACTCAAAAAATTGCTGTCAAAAACCAGGAGAGTTTCAGTTCGCTAAACGAGGTGATGCAGCACGACGTGGCAGGCTAATGCTTCCAATACCTTTAGACGTTGATTCTTCCTTCTATCATAAGGTATTAGCAGGACAGAGAGATGAGATAAGCAGTCTCATCACAACTGACCCCTTGCTTCTTGAGTATGGAAAGCGTGTATTTGACCGCAGGGACATTGAAGAACACATGGCTGGACAAATAAGCTCCAGGATGCAGGAGTTAAGGAGACTAGTAAAGATTCTCAGAGTGAGGGCAGAAATGAAATTCGCAAGTTTAAATGCTGTGATCATTTCAGCTAGCTTTGATCATGTTGTACTGGCTGTAAAAGAGCTAGCAGAATTTGATGAGGACACACATCAGTTTTTAAAAAAGGCAATCTCACATGCGCATAGACCATGCCTTGAAAAAAATGTTCACAGATCAAACAGTCGCAGGCATCCAAACAGCTTGGGCATGGTTTAGATGACAGGTGGCGAAAGGAGCTCTCTCAGGCGCAGCGTTTTGACTCTGTCTTTACTGGGGACTGGTATGATTTCGTGTCAGCTACAGCAGCCGAGTCGGTCGGGAAAATGAACATGAACAAACCCAAGCTGATCTCATCATGTGAAGATGTGAGAAAGGTCCAAGAGCTTCTTGAAACAAGGATGTTTTCGGAAGATTATCCGACAGTGGTTAAAGCAACGCTTTGCGCTATATAACTTTTCAATTGAAAACGAGGGGGATAACTTCAGAGAATGCAGGTATCAGACTTCCAGAATGGTAAGATTGGATCGATCACCAATCAAGATTTCTTGAAAGGTCCCACAGAGGTTGAGAAGAAAATGGTGAATCATTTTCAGTGAGTGGAAATCAGAGGCAATTTTAATAGGAGTGTTTCCATTTTGCTGACGAAGAAGATGATGACAACTGTGGACAGAATCCTTCAAATGAGGCAATCTGTGCCAGCTCTCGCTGGTTCCCAGTATATCTTTGCCACACCTTCTGGTCAGAGGCCTTACAGAGGCCATGATGTTCTGAAGGCACACGCGCTACAAGCAAACGTGTCAAACCCAGCCATATTCACATTTACTCATTTACGGGAGCAGGTTGCAGCTTTGGCTCAGTCAATGGACATCTCAGAGTTGGACCAGGATCAGCTGGCAGATTTCCTTGGTCATGATATTCGGATACATCGCCATATCTACCGCCATCCTCAAGACGTCCTTTAAAAGGCAAAGTTAACAATGGGATGACATATTTTGAGAGTTGCATTAGAGCTGAGCTGGACGGTGAAGAGGTTGACTGTGACAATGAAGACACGTCAGAAACTTACAGAGAGGTCTCCGGGAAAACAGCATCTGTGAATGAAACAAGTACCAAGTCAACAACACAGGAGTCAATGAGCATGACAACGAAAAGACGCCCAGAGCCTGATGAAAATCTAGATAGTTTTGATTATGACAGTACTGCGTCAGCTCCTTTTCGAAAGAAAGCTAGATTTTCAAGGAAACCATGGGGCAAAGCTGAAGAGAAAGCTGTTCAAACTCATTTCCATACACACCTCGTCATGAACAAACTTCTTGGAAAGGCAGAGATACAGCAGGCAATCGAAGAAGAGCCCGCACTTAGACAGAGGCGCTGGACAAACATTAAGGATTACATCCGCAACAGACTGAAAAAGTTACCAAAAAATGAATTGAGATTCTCCGAGAGAGCACACTTGCGGCATTTTTGTTTTCATAAAGATTTATTACAAGAGTGTTATTATTGGGTTGGTTTCAGCGTGTATAGCTTGGTTTTATCTGATGGTCGCCTGGATCATTTTGTATAGTGTATAACATGTGACTTTGCAAACGATCAAGCGGCTGAGGACGAAAGGCAATAATAAGATACGAAAACCATAAAGATTTATTACAAGCGTGTTACTATGGGGTTGGCCCGCCTGGATCCTTTTGTAAACTGTATAACATGTGCCTTTGCAAACGAAACAACGGCTGAGGATGAAAGACAATAATAAGATAAGAAAACCATTGTCAATGTAAAGATTTATTACAAGAGTGCATTATTCGGTTGTTTTCAGTGTGTATAGCTTGTTTTTATCTGATGGATGCCTGGATCATTTTGTATAGTGTATAACATGTGACTTTGCAAACGAAACAGTGGCTGAGGATGAAAGACAATAATAAGATAAGAAAACCATTGTCAAAATAAGATTTATTACACGAGTGTTACTATGGGGTTGGTCCGCCTGGATAATTTGGTATACTGTATAACAGTATGACTTTGGGAACGGAACGAAACAGCGGCTTGGGATGAAAGACAATAATAAGATAAGAAAACCATTGTCAACATAAAGATTTATTAAAAGAGTGTTATTATTTGACTGTTTTTAGCGTGTATAGCTTTGTTTTTATCTGATGTACGCCTGAATCATTTTGTATACTGTATAACATTAAACTTACTTTGCAACTAAACAGTGGCCCCCACCCGGGTCCGCCCTAGGGGACTTGGGTGGGGTTAACTACTTTTTTAAGTCCCAGGGTCACCCTGGTCAGCCCCACAGGGTGGTTTTTCTCTCAATTCTGGGGCATGTGTTTCTGTCTACCCTTGGTCCATTCACTTGTATTTTCTTTAGTAAGCTCTCCCTACTGTCTGCGCTGCCTGTATCGCTTGAAAAGAAGTACCCAACCAGGAGAAAGAAACAAACTTAGAAAACACAGTTACAACACAATTTATTAATATTTCGGGTAAATCTGCTTTGTCAAAACAGACAAACAAACTGATAGATCAGTCGCTACTTATCTTCATTCACAGAAGGAATGTGGCACATTCCTTTAACGAATGAAGATAAGTAGCGACTGATCTCTCTGTTTGTTTGTCTGTTTTGACAAGTGGATTTACCCGATATTTTAATAAATTGTGTTGTAACCATCTTTTCTAAGCGTGTTTCTTTCTCCGCTGGTTACTTTTTTTGCATTTTACATGCTTGGCAGTCACCTTTTGGGTCAAAATTGATGTTTTTGTATCTCTCTTGATGTTGCATGTGTGTTGCTAAATGGTCTTAGGTTTATTTAGCGTATTAGACCGGCTGGCGACATACATTCAATATTCGGTTTATTTTTTTTTTCACAAGCAGTGCTGGCACGTCCTGAGAAAGTCTTGTTGCTGTCTGGACGTTAAGCAATGTACAAACAAATCGGGATGAAAGACAGTAATAAGATAAGAAAACCATTGTCAACATAAAGATTTTGTCACGACACGGGTTTTTGTTTCTTATTTTTGTAGGGGAGGAAAATTCAGAGGGTTGACAAATTAGTTAGTCACCGGGTAGCAATAGCATATGTGTCTAGTATTTGGCCTGTACACATTGGTGTTTTGCTGCTGTGCGTGAATACGGAGGTCGGCGTAACGCACGTGATCGCTCAGTCTGACGCTATCGGGTGGTACCCGTTTCAGGTGAATTTGCATCACGTGATAGACCCAGCGACTTTTTGCTAAACGTACGATAACAAAACTGTTAGTAGGTCGCTTTTCCAACAGCAAACGAGAGAGTCGCATTCCAGCTGCGAACAAGAACGGTCGGCTTCAAGCAGTCAACGAAACTAGTCTTCGAGGGGGGATTTCGCCGGCGTGGTTAGCCATTTGCTGCGGTCCTCAAGTGGCGTTTCGTCCTGCTGTGGAGGTCCCACAATACGGCTCTGGTCGCTCAGGAGTTGGTGTCCTGAGAGAATAAGAAGAATTAGAAACTGCAACGACTAAACCTCTGGCTTGTCTTGTCTATGTTTGTCTGCATCCCAGCAGGGGCGTCTCCACGGATACGGGTGAGGACACGCAACAATTCGTTAGTGGCCATTTGCTCGGGGGGTGGGGTGGGGGGGGGGGGTCTGTGTTTGCTTGTTCTGTTATTATTATTTTGGTTAGTGTGTATTGGGGGCAAGTGTAAGAATAGAATGTAGAAGTGTACGCATCTGTCGTATTTGGTGATAGCGTCGGATTAATTTTTGGGATTTAACGCAGAGCAGGCGACTAAGGCAATCTCACTATTTAGCGTCGGAGTGTAAATTTGGAAGTGAGTCATATGGTGACGTGTAAATATGTTTTTTGTTGAGTGTGAATTTATTGTTGTTGTGGGGGAGATGTGAGGGGACGTAAAAGACGTCAGTTAAAGTTGTGAGAAGGGTGATGTGATTGCCTTTCTTTTGTTAGTTATTATATGTTCATTTTGCACCTGTGTTGTAGTGTATCCAAAGCTAGAATTAACCAGCTAAGTCCGCCGCCGCGCTGTGCGGAAGGCCTTCGTTGTGAGAGTGGAGGCTGGCTGTGTCTTTCCACTTTGTGGATATAAGACGCCCTACCTGAGCGCTGTCGAGAGCATCGCGGCACGCCCCGTGTTTAGCTAGGTCGGTTCGCCCCATTTAGTTATTTATAACTCGTCTAACGTATCTTGTTTATTTGTAAACTGGTAGAGGACGTTGTGTTAATTTCATCTCCTCGTAGCGACAGTGGTGCGATGAGAGCTTTGTGGCAGTGTCAGTGATATTCTGAAATATTGTATTGTTTAAAAGTAGCTTTGTGTGACGGAAGACCTTGTCACGGAAGCCGCAAGAGCGTAGAGCTGAGCTGAGATCGACGGTTGTGCTTCCGTCGAGAAGGTCTAGTAACTTTTGAACTAATAAATTTGCTCAACTTTTGGTTGTGTTGTATTGAGGATGTTAGTTCCATTATATAGTCGACTTTGTGGTCGAAATACTGTTATTTAAAGGCAGTCTTGTGCTGTTAAAAACCTTATCGCGGAGACAAGAGCGTTAAGCTGAACTGAGCTCGACGGTTGTGCCTCCGGCGAAAAGGTCTAGTGACCGGTGAACGGTATTAAGGTTGTTCCCCTTTTGCTTGTGTGTCAGTAAGCATATTCGCTTCATTATATTTGATATTGTGCTATTTAAAATACCGTTACGTTATGAGCCACGTGCTGTGAGGGACGTTCGCGGAAGCAAAGGCGTAGGTCTATTGGCGTTAGCGCGTGACGCGTGTGCTTCCCTCGGGGTCCAGTGGCGTGTGAATTAAACTTTTCAGTCTCAGTTTTCGTTTGTATTTTTTATTAAGGATGTTTGTTTATTATATATTAGTTTTCTCAACCTTTTGTATTACGGATATTTAGTTTATTATATATTTGATATTTTGTATTGTGTATAGTGGTTATTCGGTTTGGGGAGTTTGGACGTGTGTGTGTGTGAATGTGATGCGTGAGTGCGTGGTTAGGATCGAGTGAGAATAGTTGGTTTATATGTAATAAATGTCTTCGTCATTGTTCCTCTGGTGTTTGTGTTTGGTTTGTGTTAGTGTGGGTCGGGTGTGTCTCGAGTGGTAGCACTCATAGCTCGCACCCCGGAAGCGGGGATCGTGACAGATTTATTACAGGAGTGTTATTATTTCAGTGTGTATAGCTTGTTTTTATCTGATGTACGCCTGGATCATTTTGGAAATGTCTAACTTTTTTGGTTACTATAAAGTACACTTTGCATACTGTGCATTGTTTCAAAAGTCACAGGAAGCATAAACCTTAGCTGAGTTGGTATACCTCGCTCTCTACCTATGTTAAACGCACCAGCGGCGACATTGTTGCTATTTTCGCACCAGACCGGTCGCTCGGACCGGTCATGTGCACCAGAACTGCGCGCGCAGGTTGGCTTCTGCACTTGTAGTGTGGTCTTGTACGTTCAAGCTGAAGATTTGTGATCGCAGTCGGAAAAAAAGGTTCCTTTGCGGTTTTAACTTTTAACCGCGCCTTTTACCTCCCCTAACACGCCAGTCTTGTGTAGAGATGGCGGAGGCTTGGCATGCCCCACGCCACTGAATCAAGTCCATTGTACTTGTAGTGCGCTCATCTCTCGAACTTTAACTATGACGGGGCATTCTGCCGCAAACGACGCAGATGTCGCAAAATCACCTCGATTGAGTGAAAAAAAGCTATTTTTCAAAACTGCCAAATTGCGTAATGTTTCGTGGTGCTAGCATAAGGATGGATGCATTATTGCCGGATTGCATAATATGGGAAAGGGTTTATTCTTTATTCATGTTATTTTGCAGCAAACATAACGATGGTCACGTGATTCTTTCTCCGAGGTTGCCCATTACAGGTGCAGAAAGCACACGCTGTAAACCGACCGGGTGCACCACACCGGTCCGAGCGACCGGTCTGGTGCCCAAATAGCAATATCGGCACCGCTGGTGCGTTGAACGTAGGCACAGGACAAGGTATACCAACTCGGCTAAAATTTCTTGTCGCACTTGCTAGAACTCAGTATATTTCTCTCTCCATTTTATGAATAGAGGCACATAAGTCGCTGAAACCCTTTATGTGCCGAAGGTAAGCACTAGTTTTCCTCATCACAAAGTTGCCAGAAAAAGGTTTGACTGCTCTTGATTGTTTGATTTGAAGTGTTTACAAACAATTACTGTGTTTTTATATGCATGCACCTTTGATGTGATTAATAAAGGCTGAAGTTTCAAGTGATTTCTTATTTTGTCAGTTAATTAATGTCAGTGTTCTGTTTTGTCATTTTCAAGTGTTAGTTTCTTCGTCTGGGTCTTTTTCTATCATTCATATTTTCCACACTTTTTAACGCGCATCATACTGCGGCTGAAAGCGTCAAATTTGTACAGTGCCATATATGCAAGCTACATTACTGTAATTTTCAGATGAGGACATAGACCAATGGCTTTATTTCAAGGGTGATGCCACAATAGCTTGGCGCCTAGAGGCGCTAAGCTATTGCGGCACTACCCTTGGACTATTTTAGTCACACTTGTTGCACGCACTGGTGTATTCCGAATGATAAGGGTTAATATTCAAAATGCTCTGTTGCTGTTTGTCTCAAACTCCAGAGTACACAAAAAGGTCCCTTAATTTCCAGAATACAGTATCTTGATTCTCACATAAATGCCATGATAAACTGTTTTGCCTTGTTTAAATGTTTAAAAGATTTCCTCTGTGAAAATCGTGATCTAAAGGTTAGGGGCCAGTGTTCATTCAATTTTGCACGTACAATGTTAAAAATGTTAATGTGTACATACACATTAAGTTGAAAAACCAAAAAAATGAATGTGAAAAAGACGTATTCCATGAACTTGTCCTTATTACAGACGCCTAATGTTGTGAATACACCTATTTTCACTGTAATGCCAGTTTTTGTGTGAGAGGCACCAACTTTATTGGTAGAAACCCATTTTTCTCCATCCAGTGGCTCTGTTTCTAGAAAATGTCTATTTTAAGTTATAGAGCTTAGTTATAAGGTGAGTTCGAAACATTCACATCAATTTCAGAGCCCTAGAGTAAAATTAATAGAAATAATATGGGAACCAATTTTCACATAAAATTGTAGGAAAATCACTCTGAGGCTTTTGTCTCCGTGTGTGTGTGTGTGTGTGTGTGTGTGTGTGTGTGTGTGTGTGTGTGTGTGTGTGCACGTGTGTTCCTTTCTTAACTTTTTATTTTTATTTTTAAAATTTAATAATTTTTATTTTTAATATAATATTGTTATACTTTGTGTGTTATATGTACATTAGATTATCAACGGCAAGTTGGAAAAATGGTTGTGCCAGCCAAACCTTTCACCGTTGTAAAATAAAGAATCACAGTCATTATCATTGTCATTCTCTCTCTCTCTCTCTCTCTCTCTCTCTCTCTCTCTCTCTCTCTCTCTCTCTCTCTCTCTCTCTCTCTCTCTCTCTCTCTCTCTCTCTCTCTCTCTCTCTCGCTCTCTTTCGCTCTCTCTTTCTCTCTCTGCGTCTGTTGTCTTCTGAATGATTATATCTAGTTATCTATATACCGTAGGCCTCCCGACCGTTGGGGCACCACTGCTGACTTGGCAACCAGCTCCCTCCATTCCTCTCTGTTCTATGCCATTCTTAGCGTATCGCCCAGCTTCAGTCCTGTCCACTCTGAGATATTGTCCTCCCATCTTTTCCTCTGTCTTCCTCTCCTTCGTCCTCCTTGCACCGTGCCTTGCAGGATTGTTTTGGCAAGCCCTGCTGAACGCGTGACATGCCCATACCATGAATGATTAGTTCATTTTGAAATGCAGGTGAATGTTTGCTGCATTTCTTCGAAAGTCGAAAATCACAAGACAAGCACACATATACACATGATTCAAGGCTTTCATACATACATACTGACGAGCAAAAGAAATGCGACATTTTTTGGAATCATCGGAAACACTACAGTGTTTCCTATGATTCCAAAATTGACGCATTTCTTTTGTAAATGCGACATTTTGTTAATCATCGAAAACACTAAAGTCGCATTTCTTTTGCTGGTCAGCATATTCTACTTTTCGGGTGATTGGAGTGATGTCGGAGGGGGTCGGTGCAGCGGGTGAGGTGGGGGATGGAGAGTGCAGGAAGAAGGTAATCTCCAACGTAGACCCGACTGACATTCAGTCTGCTAAATGGAATGGAGATCTATGCCTCTTGCTGACACCACTTTTAAATTTTTATTTGTATTTTTTCAGCTAATGCGTTGAATGAAAAAAACTTGGCCAGTAAGCCGGGTTATCGATGTAACTCTACTAGCAAGTTACACAGTTATACATTCTCATTAGCCCATGCTGCTGCAGGGAGTCCTGATAATCTATTGCTCTCATGGGCGGAGTTTAAAATAACATAGCTAATTAGGCAAATCTCCAGTACCGACCAGGGCGTTTTCAGATTGTAATCTTTTATGCTTCCACACACACACACACAAGTGCATACCAGGTACAATTTTCTACAGCCAGAAGTGTCACCTTCAGGAAAGCTAGGGGTTGATTCCTGGACCTGTGGTCCTATTCCCACGCGCTCTCGTCTTTTGTGAAAGCTTTCGAAAGGCATGTCCCTTTATCACACAAAGGCCGACCTTCTCAGCAATAACAGGCTATTCGTTCAGCACTGAGGGGTTGTACACTCAAAACAACCTGTTCCATCTTCTTGTCAATTAGTGCATACCGCGCATGTCCCAATATCATCAAGCGTGCGTAAAAGATCCTAGGGCCGAAGTCGGCCGCAGTTGGACAACGCTTTGTCCCGCTGACACTAACTGCCGGAGGTCCTTTGCCTTCCGTTAAATTATCTTTGGAGCCAGTTACATGAGTGAGCTGAGTCCTGCGCCAGCCACCACTAAGAAAGGTGCTCCGCTATTGCGGAGCACCTTGTTTAGTGGCTGGTGCAGGACTGAGCTTACTCATGCTACTGACCCCAAGGGTCTCGTAGTCCAGTACCGAGCCCGCTCTGGAATTCACACAAATCTTTGGGCTCAGCGGCTGCAAGATAGGAAGCCGCCACCGTCTGTTACTGGCATTTCTATTGCGCCTGTTCAGAACATACAACACTGGTTGCTTCCATGTAAATTGTCCAATAAGTGGGAACAGTTTAATCTTACGCAAGAGCCATACATTCGTAAGAACCTTTAATTGCAGTCTGCTTGGGGCTAATGATAACGCAAAACTTCTTGCAGATGGTAGGAACTCATGACTGGTGCCGCCTTAAACAACAATGGTCAGGCTTGCAGGTAAACTGCCCATCAGCCAGCAAATAGTACGCTCGATCGATTTCTGGCCGCGTCTACAGGTCTGGCGATTCCGTTGATCTGTGTTATTTTAGCTCATTCAACCCGACGGCCGTATTTCCCAAATTTTGGAGGCGTCATCTAATGACTATGCATCAGTTGCAGGAGATGGATAGACCATGACAATTCAAGGGCAGTACCAGATTAGCTTGGTGCCGATAGGCTCCACTGCCAAGCTAATCTGGCACTACCCTTGAATTATCATGGTCGACCTATCTCCTGCTGTAGTGCCTCAGGGCTGAATGGATTAGTGTTACCTTGATAGAACCATTGGCACGTTTAACAGGCAAAATGTCCTTTCTTTTCTTTCCTTTTCTTTTTACACCGGCTACCAACAGTCAGCTCATTCAGTCCGCCAGAAGCATTTATGTTCACGAGCCCCTGCGGCCGCAGAGGCTCATTAGAATTTTTGTAACTTGCTGATTAAAATCAAGTAACTGCAGATTAACTCTTTCACTGCAAGCGGACGCAGGTTTAGTTTTGAAATCATCTTAAATGTAGCGTCAAAGAACCCCCGCCGTCAAGGAATCATGGATCATGGATACAAGTGGTTTCAGCAGCAAGAGGCATAGATCCTCATGGGCCCCAGCAGCTGCGGGGGCTTGTGAGGATCTAGACCTCTTCAAGTTGGGTCTGTTCATCTTTTGTAAGGGGGCCAGGAGGTATTCCAGGCTAAGGATTTCGACAAGCCACTTACTGGGCGGGCAATTACACTTTCTGTCTTTTTCATGCGGACGCTGCACTTTTTCTCCTTTTGTATTGCTGTCTTCAGCACAAAGCCGCCTGTCTGTCAGAGGACAAGGATAACATATATGCTTTCTTGCGCGTTTTTCCAACGAAGCGCAGACCAAAAAGGTGACTGTCAAGCGTGAAAATTCTGCAGAAAGTAAGAAACATGCTTAGAAAGAACCCTTTCTTAAATGGTCGGGTTTTAAGCCGAAAATGTAAGAAACTGTCCTTTCTAAGCGTGTTTCCCTTTTTCATCCTTTTTCAAAGATGGGCATAGGCCTGCAGACAAAAGTGTCATATACTGCATCTTTTTTTTTCAGTCTAAAAGATGCAATTTTCGACTAAGAAAGATGAAAGCGTGCATCGGGGGTTTCACCCCCAAAATTAACAAATTGTGTTGTACTTGTCCGTTCTAAGCGTGTTCTTTCTTTCTTGGGATTTTTGTTTATTCCAACGTCTGCAAGCATTGGGCATTTCCCGAAGATGCACAAAGCCCAAGAGACAGATATATACAGCATGCGTGACTCTATGGTGTGCGATTCTTAGAGCGTGTCACTGAAATATAATCAGCCGCTGAACTGCTAATGCGCGTTTGATGCGGACTACCAGTTCAGTTGCAAGCGGTCTATGCACATAGCGAGGAAATGCACGAGTTATGCGCCCCTGACCGGCTCCGAGGAGCAGGCCTTACCCTGTGGTCCAATAGACCATCATCCTGCTCATGCTTTTCTCGTGACACAGACCCATGAACTTTGAAACTCTACCTTCGGTACTATTTTGTGCCACTGGGGAAAAAGCAACAGCTGTTGAATAACGGTGACCACAAAATACAATACGACAGTAACTGCCAGGGAAAGGCGAATGCGTTAACACCATCCATCTGCAAGAAAAATAAATCTTCATGAGCCCCCTGTGTTCTTTATGCCTCCCGTTGGTCCTAGTTGAAATTGTGTTCTTAACTCATTCAGCCCGACGCTCGTATTTCCCAAATTTTGCAGGTGTCATCTAACGACTATGCACCTGTTGCAGGAGATGGATCGACCATGATAATTCAAGGGTAGTGCTAGATTAGCTTGGCGCCGACAGGCGCCAAGCTAATCTGGCACCACCCTTGAATTATCATGGTCGACCCATCTCCTGCTGTAGTGCGTCAGGGCTGAATGGGTTAACGCGAATGTCGGTCAGTGCACGTGAAATCGTTTCAAGACGGCGAAATTCGTGATCAGTGGCAGCGAAGGTGTTAACCCATTCAGCCCTCACGCACTACAGCAGGAGATGGATCGACGATGATAATTCAAGGGTAGTACTAGTTTAGCTTGGCGCCTGTCGGCGCAACGCTAATCTGGCACTACCTTTGAATTATCATCGTCGAACCATCTCCTGCAACTGGTGCATAGTCGTTAGATGACGCCTCCAAAATTTGGGAATTACGTGCGTGGGGCTGAATGAGTTAAATACTGATGGCCTGGTCAGTTGCCGAACTTTGCAAAATAGTTAATAAAGAGACAGAATAAATTGAAGAAAAAAGAAACTGAATACTGAGAGACATGCAAACATAAGACAGTTTTGCATCCACACAAACAGACATGCATACAGTTATGCACCTAAGTAACGCAACAGCTTAACAAATTTGATCAATTGCCATCTGCCAACATTTACATCTTTATTTATTTCAGAGAAAAAGAGGAAAAGTTATTGACTCGAGGATAAAAACTTGTAAAAAAGCAAAATTCTACTTCAGAAAGAATGTACATTTTTTTGTGCCTTATTGATTGCAATCATTCGTTTTGTCGCGTTGTTAAAAGTGCATGTGGTGACTCGATTGACTTTTTGATTCATTTTGGGTTCACTGGCGTACATGCAAGATAGATTTTTGTTGTTGCTGTTGCAAGCGCCAGTGAACATCAAAATATCAGCTGCCTCAGATGATGCAGCTAATACAGTAAAGAAGAAAATCAATCCGTAAACGGCGCAGATTCCTGAACGGTCTGTGCCTGCCCTTCGCCAATTTCCCGCAAACTGAGTGCAAGATGGATGGGTGACGTGTAACCTATCCTCTCTGAGCTAAAGCTCTTTGGGCCGACGACGGCTGCAGTGGGCCAGCGCACGGCCGTGCGCGGGCATACTGCAGCCGACGTCAGCCCGATGATTTTTTTGCTTACTTGGAAACTGCATTTTCACTGCCAGCAAAGTGGCGTCTGAGACCAGTGGCGTGAGGACATTTTTGGACGTGTGGCCAGCTTAACCTCCTTTTCTGACAACGGATGGACATTTTGTTTCTGGATTGTGCGTTCACTAAGAACGACCAAACGCCACGACCGCCCAAAGAACGTAGACACAAAATGGTCTCAGCAAGATCCTCATGAGCCCTCGCAGTCGCGGGGGCTCATGAGGATCTATGCCTCTTGTATTTAGATCGCGTACTAAAAAGTGAACGGGTTTGCGTTGTCCAGGCAAAACGACGGGCCTGTTCAGATAGCATGGCCATTAAATCAAAGTGGCACAGTTGCAGTGCGGTCGAAGTGATCAGTGTTCAGGTCGTACTCCACAGGCAATAGCTGTCCCTGTCTTCGAATAACCCGCCCGTCAGGGCCGTCCATTCACACTCAGGTCCCACGGACGTTAAACCCGGAACTAACCTTAACCCTTGGCGTGTCGTCAGCGGTTTTTGTCGCGATGATTCCTACAGAAATCATCGCTACTAAAATCGTTTCCGACACGCATAGAGTTAAGCACGCAGACATGAATTTAAACCAGGACAACAGCAACAACAAAAATGGTT
Organism: Semisulcospira habei; assembly: GCA_036245525.1. Classification (NCBI taxonomy): domain Eukaryota; kingdom Metazoa; phylum Mollusca; class Gastropoda; family Semisulcospiridae; genus Semisulcospira; species Semisulcospira habei. Next base: position 96,980,232 of record BTPG01000002.1, read on the forward strand.
TAATAAGCACGGCTTTGACATTTTTCAAAGTTTCCAAAAATTGTCGGCCTTGATAGCTCCTTTAAAGGCGTCAGGCCTGTCAGGTGCTGCGTACGTCCTTTAAAGGCGTCAGGACTATCGGGTGCTGCGTATGTCCTTTAAAGGCGTCAGGCCTGTCAGGTGCTGCGTACGTCCTTTAAAAGCGTCAGGACTATCGGGTGCTGCGTACGTCCTTTAAAGGCGTCAGGCCTGTCAGGTGCTGCGTACGTCCTTTAAAGACGTCAGGACTATCGGGTGCTGCGTACGTCCTTTAAAGGCGTCAGGACTATCGGGTGCTGCGTACGTCCTTTAAAGGCGTCAGGCCTCCAGTGAACTCAGACTGCATTTTTGAAATCATGGTAAATTCAAAGTCAGCGACCCCAAGTCAAGTCAAGTAAAAAAAACTTTGTTTATCCCACGAAGGGCCAATTCCAGTTTGAACGGGAGCGTAACTATATATCCCAAGCCGTGCAAGGAGCATGGGTGAACAGTGGTTTCAACAAGAGGCATAGATCTTCATGAGCCCTCGCTACTGCGGGGGCTCATGAGGATCTATACCTCTTGCCGTCGACTGTTCATTTCTTTCTCGGCAGTGAAGGTGGTTATGGTGTGAACAAGCCAATCAGTCCTGCCACTACTCTTAAACTATTTTAATCATTGGGGCGGGGGAGATGGGGGGTGGGGGGGGGGGGACATGTCTAGCATACACCACGGTTGCTTTTTTAGGTGGTAAAAAAGTTCCGCCCAGTGAATGCAAAAGACAGCAAGTCCATTTTCGTGAAGAGCGTGGTTTTCATTGTATTACAAAGAAAATCTCGCTTTTCACAAAAATGGACTTAACTGTCTTTTGCGTTCATAGGACAGAGCGCGTATTAGAGAAAAAAAAATACTTTCTTAGAATTAATCGATCTCCCAAAGTTGACGCACGTTGTTTTTCTGAAATAATCATTGTGTTTATTCAATGCCAAAAATCCACAGCCGTACGAGGAACATGCCTACAAAGTGATTCCAGTAAGAGGCATAGATCCTCACGACTCCCCGCAACCGCAACTGCGGGGGCTCATGAGGATCTATGCCTCTTGCAGCTGGACCGTGCCTCGGCAGTGATGTGCTTAATCGATTTCCCATAGTTGTCACTAAACAGCGAAAGAGATGATTGTAGGACAATTAGCCGAGCATTCTTGTTTGCTGACGTCATCGCCTATGTTTGCATGTCATCGTTTCCTCCCGCTAAGTGTCAGAAAGAGTTTTCATATTGCATCAATTGCAGTTATTACAAGTTGCATGAACTGCAAACACGAAAGTGCCGGGATGTGTGTGTGTCAGTGTGTGTGTGTGTGTGTGTGTGTGTGTGTGTGTGTGTGTGTGTGTGTGTGTGTGTGTGTGTGTGTGTGTAAAAGAGAGAGAGAGAGAGAGAGACTGACTGACTGACTGAAACTTTATTTATCAAGGATTGAGATATTAGGCGCACAGGCCTTTCTTCCAATCTGTCCTTGCTACATCTACTGACATATAATAACAGGCAAAGCTACATTAAACTCACAAACAACATCGAACTGAAATTAATGCGAATTACGACAACACTACAAACTGCAACAATGATTTAACAAAACACACAGGTACCCATACGAAGATGTTTGCACGTGTCATAATATCCGTTTGCGGGAGCCCTCCCCAGACACTCCCATCCGGGGGGCACGCCACAAATATACTTTCACTCGAATGACATACTAAGCACATCGTTTGAATAAACTGTGCACCGGCACTGCATCCCCTGACCAGGTCTATACGGGAAGCTCCCTCACAAACGGCACGTGAACGCAAATGGTATAATAAAAATAATAGTTGCATAAAAAGAAATAAAAATATATTATGGTTAGACAACACGAGATAATTAAATTTACGTTGCCATGGATAAGTGCTTGAACAGTTTTGCTTTAAAAGCAGCTAGGGAATTAACTTGTTGTAGATGCAGAGGAATAGAATTCCACAGGAAACCACCTGAGTATGACAAACTGGATTTATACAAATCAATGCGGGGCCGTTTTATGCTCAGGTTGCTCCGAGAGGTGCTGTATCTCTTCTCAGTAAGAGTAAAAAGTTCCGATAAGTAGCCGGGGGCCTTACCCTTAAGAGCTTTGTGCACTAGTACGCACTTGTTAAATACTAAGTGTTTGTCAAGAGGAAGGAGTCCAGCTGCCTCGAGCCTCGCCTCAGTGGGTAGAGATGAGCTAGGAATAATGAGTTTGGCTGATCTTCTGTATAGCGAATTTATTTTCTTGAACTGAACCTCGCTACAGCCATCCCAAACTGTTGAGGCATAATCAATGTGGGGCTTGATGTATCCATTGAAAAATAGTTTACGCGTGTTCAGATTAATGACCGCTTTCAGTTTAGACAGTAAAAATAATTTCTTTGAAATTGTCTTTCCGATGTGTATGAGATGAGGCTGCCAACTAAGTTGGTTATCTACAACTACCCCTAGTAAACGGTGCTGCTGTACTTGCTCTATGGGGACAGCTTCAAATGAGAGGTTTAGAGGCGCGGGTTGCAGCTGATGTTTCTGACGTGTTGTGACTAACATGCTTTTTGTTTTAGTTGGATTGACTATCATTCTATTTCTACTGCACCATTTAGAGACTTCTTGTAGGCTCTGTTGGAGGCTGTTGGTTATGTCAGCTACAGTTTTACCGGATGCATGTAGCGTCGAATCGTCAGCAAACATGTCACACTCGGCACTAGCACATGTGATGTGTAGTGGTAAATCATTAATAAAGATACAAAATAACAATGGGCCCAGAACCGAACCCTGAGGAACACCAAGCTCTACCTTACCCTCTGAGGAATAGTTACCATTTACATAGACAGCTTGTGTTCTCGCAGAAAGATACGAGTTAAAAAATGAAAGGGCTGACGGGCTGTTGTTGTTGAAATAAACATTAAGTTTCCTCAGCAAGATTTCATGATTTATCAGATCGAACGCTTTTTTCAGGTCCAAGAATACCGTGCCAGTCATTTTGTTATTGTTGATGTTATCTAGCCATGAATCAACCATACGTACTAATGCTGAGTGGCATGAGTGTTTGGGTCTAAAACCGGACTGGAACTTATTTAACAAGGACCGTTCTTCGAGGTACTGGAGGAGATGCTTTTGAATATGCTTCTCAAGTGGCTTTGATAAAACAGACAGAAGAGAAATGGGACGAAGGTCATTTACATCAGTAGTATCTTTGGTCTTGGGTATAGGAACAACTTTTGCTTTTTTAAACGCCACAGGAAAAGTATTGTACTGTATGCATAAGTTAAAAATGTAAGTGAGGGGTTCAACAATATAAGGCAGTGATATGTGGAGTATATAACCATTTATACCGTCCACACCAGCAGATGTCTTGTTCTTAAGGCACGTAATATAACGCCCGACTTCGTGAACAGCGATAAAGGGGATACCAAACGTATCATCGGACGATAATCGTTCCTGGCAAAACATGGACAGTTGATCCGATATTACATACACTGACGGATCAGGGCTGTTGGAAGTAAGTAGCTGTTCTGGAGCTGAGAGAAAGCAATTGTTTATGCTTTCCGCAGAGAATTCGTGTGGAATGATATGAGTCTGCCTGCGCGTGTTGCTTGTTAGAGTATTCAAAGCAGTCCAAACAGAAGCAGGAGATTTTTCGTTCTCAATTGTCTTTTCAACAAATAACTTTTGAGCTTCTCGAACTAAGTACTTAACTTTGTTACGCAAACGTTTAAACTCAGCGAAGTTCTTTTCTCGTTTAGCGGTGTTTCGTGCCTCCATAGTTTGTTTGATTTCCTCCGTTATCCAGGAAGGAGGCTCGCGGCGTCGGACTCGCTTCCTTCTTAGCGGCGCGTGTTTATTAAGCACACCGAGGAACAGATCAAGCCATATAGTGAGCGCATTATCAGGGTCAGTGCAGTTATACACTTGATCAAATCCTGCATAGCTTAGATCATGTAAGAAAGCATTCGTATTGAGCTTTTTAAACGATCTGTACGTTATGTACGAGTGCTGGTCCCGACTTTGTTTTGCGGGCAGATTGCACGACCATGTACAGGCGATGGGAAAGTGGTCACTGACGGCTAATGAAGAAACATTAGTTTCCGCTATTGCTGTTGGGTTATTAGTGTAAATGTGGTCGATGATGGTGGCAGCAGAGCGTGATACTCGCGTTGGAGATTTAATCATCTGCTTTAGCCCGAAAAGAGTGATCGCTGATTGCCATGTAGGCTTGGGTTTCAGCATATCGATGTTAAAGTCTCCCAGAATGAGAACATTTTTACCGGTGTCGTTCACTTTATCCATCACTTGTACAAAGTCGTCATACCAGTCAGCAGTAGCAGCTGGATTTCTGTACATAAAGGCGACAAGGATGGGAGAGGAATGTGGTATTTTCACCTCCAGCCACACACACTCTAGCTCTCTGGACTCAAGGTCTTCACGTCTGCGCACCATATTTCGGATAGAGCTATGTACATAGACAGCTATTCCAGTGTGTCCAGGGTAGCTTGGGTCACGCCGGATTAGAGAAAAGTTAGGAATAATTAAGCTAGCATCACTGATGTTTGGGCCCAGACGTGATTCCGTGAGACCAAAGAGATGGAAGTGCGATGGCTCATTTAAAAATAAACGAATATCGGGGACCTTGTGAAACAGGTGAAAAATATTAAGGTGTCCGATTTTCAGTCCAAGTGATTGTACGCTAATTGAAGCTTTCGGCATCGCTTCTCGTCAGTTCGCGTGAAGTCACTGTAAAAAGCCTCTATGATCTCAAAATGGGATCACATACACAAAAATGCACGATGATCTCAAAATAAAATCACATACACACACAGTACGGTTAAGTCTCTCGAGCCAAGAGAACTTGGAGTCCACAAAGACAATTCACTGGCTAAAGGCCAAAAGGTCACTGTGACTTCCGTAGTCAAACAGTTCTCAGTGTGCTTGCCTCAAAGGCAAACACACAGCCAATGTCAAAACAGTCTGTAATATTTCGCAGTTCCGATTACCAGAAAGTAATCACTATTTACGTAACACGGTAAAAAACTAAATAAAAATGTCTAAGTGTCGCAGCACTTGTTAAAACACATGCACAGGAATTCGAACGTTTCTGTTATTATTTCAAATTAAGTCCACACAACCTATACAAGGGCTCACACACCTATGCACATAGGAACACACGCTATTGTCCGCGGTTCGCGGATTGCGGGTTGAATCGTAGTCAAGATTAATTATTTAAAAAAAAAAAAAAAAAAAAAGAAAAAAAAAAGTCATAGTTTTGAATGACTCGATGGGCGCTAAACCAAATAAACTGAATGACAATTGTCAGTGTAAACGCTATGTACACAGCAAGGGCCGGTGCGTCTTAGTTCTACCTAACACATTCACTGTGCCGAGCAGACACGGATTAATTTAATTACACTACAGCTTAAGGCCTCAGACCACCCATCAAGTAGGGTAACTGCCAATGAGGGAAAGGTGGGGGGTATGGCTGGAAAGGCGGTTGGAAGACTGTATACGGTGGCAGTCCGGGGTGTGTGGCCTGGGGCCAGGGAACGATGGGGCGGCCGTAATTCCCGTAGTAGGACGAAAAGGCGTGAGGATCCACGGCTACAGCTTCAGGTCGATGGTACAGTGGCTGTAGGGAAGGAATGCTGGCACCAGTGGTGACATCTGCATGTGAGTTCTCTGTAGAACCGGTGGCGCGAGATGTCTTGTCAACGGGAGGCTGGCTGTTGTGGTTATTGGGGACGGGGACAGCTTGGCGAGAGACAACCGCCCTGTCACTGTTATTGCTGCTCGCCAACACTGGAGTCTCCCACCGGCGGGTGCTTGCAAACTTTGACCTCTGCTCGGTGCTGTTTGTGGGACTGGAGAACAGTGGTGGGTAAGCTTGCTCGTACGTTACGGTCCGTTGGTTATAGTGGCTACCACCCTGATTATTTACCGGAACATTGTGTATGTCATTGGACGAGCCTTGTTTACGTTGCATACGAGTGTTGGGCAGAGCTTCATCTTCGGCGTGATATAAATACTGTTTCATCTGACGGAGCAGGACCCCTACACCTCTTTCACTTAGATGTAGTTTGTCACTGCTAAAGAGAGCAGCAGCAACTTGTCCCTGTGGTGTGTAGAAGGCCTTTTCTTGAAGGAAGAGCACTTTCTCACTGACACAGTGCTCGGCCAGACGCTGGTTGACAGTTTCTGTTAGTTGTAGTGACCGTCGACCCTGGGGGAGGATTGCTGTGTACGCAACTGCAGCAGAAGGAAATGCACGGCGGACCTGCTTGGTGAGACGTTGGAAGCTCTGCAGAATCACCTCCGTGTCGTGGCCCGAGGCACAGTCGTTTGTACCCACGTGCACCACAACACGGCTGATGTCCTCACGGAGGTCACACGTCTCTAGGGTTGCAGCCAGGTCACCAGCCTTGACCCCGCGCAGGGTACGCACGCACGTGGCCCCGCTAGGATCAAGCCGGCGGCGATCCACCCGCTGTAGATTGGAGTCGCCGATCAGTAGGGCAGACACTTTACCCGGGGGCGGCAGACGGAAGCTGAAGAGTCGCGGGGCTTGTGGCGGCCGGTCCTTGATGGGATTAGCTCCCATATCTTCGCCGCTGGCCCCACCTGCCGAAGACTCGCACGTCTCCTGACTGAACGTAACGGGATGCTCAGTAGAGTCAGCATGGGTAAGCTGCTTTTTCAGGACAACAGGGGGAGTGGAGGAGGCAGCTGAGAGAGGAGTCGTGTTTTCGAATGGAGGGATGAAGTCGTTAGCGGGTGGAGGTGGTGTGTTACCCTGTTTCTGTCTAGCCAGTAGTTCTTTCTGGCGGCTCTCAATAGCGTCGACCTTTCCCATTTTGGTGATGAGTCTAGAAACTTGCCTTTGCAAATCGCTATTTTCTTTTTTGAGGGCGTCGATTTCCGCTTTCATATTCTCGCGTAACTCCTTTTGCTGGTTTTCGAACTGCAGTTTCAGGTCTGTTATCATGTCAGTCACACTAGCAAAACAAGGGGTTCCTACCACTGGCTCAGTACAACGGTCACAGCACTGAGGGGAACATTGGGTCGAGGTGTGCACAGTCTCTGAAGTGACGTCATTTGAGACGAGGCCTTGGGCTCTTTCATCATTTACCTCGTCCATCGAACTGGCCAAAGACTTGCTAATCTCCTCGTTGCCTCCGGACACTGGACAGGGAGAGGCACGGCTAGGGAGTGTGCCCATCACAATGCTTGGCTGCTGCTTCGCTTCACTGACCACCACTGGCAATCCCTCCGCGCAAGGAAACAAGGACTCCGATGCTATGAGGGAGTGGTTTAGAGGCAGCTCGTGTCGATCAGATACATCTTGGTGGTCACCTAGGGGATTAAGGTCAGTGGTGTTAGGGCGGGGCGTCGAGATGGATGAGCTACCTTTGACAGCCGCAGCGGCCTGCCCATCAAGGACCGCGGCAGAACTGTCACCGGTCGCGCTGTCCTGTTGACTGGATGGAGGGGGGAGGATGGCGAGAAGTGGAGACGGAGTGGGGAAGGTGTCCACGGGGGTGGGTGGTGGGGTGGAGAGTGCATGGGATTCCTCAGGTGCGGAGGGTGGGGGGCAAAGTTCAAGTGTCTCACCGCTCATGGCGCTTACTAATGCCTTCAACTTGTCAAATTCCTCTCCCACCCATACAGGGCACACGTTTCCCTGTACGAGAACTCTGCCGGTGGTGTGGTAGAGTGTTATGGTAATGAGAGAGCGATTTCCATGCTTCAGTTGAAGAAATGTTTTGAAAAGTTCAGGTGGAGAAGGGATGCATGATGGGACTGGCACTGTGATGATTACAAGATCTTTATTTGAGTCCGTCCATTGGTGGTAAATCTGAGCGGGAGCCTCTTGGACGTACCGCATGTAGATGACACATCTCCAAAGTGGGAGTTTGTTTTGGGTCGTGTCGAATATGACTTGAGCAGGGTCTCTGGTGTGTTTAATATGCTCCAAGTCAATGGCATATCTGGCGTGGTTGGCGCGGGTGGTGGGGCCCATTGTGGATGGTGGGTGTGGCTGGCGGATTTACACAGCCGATGCCAGCCTCTCGGCGGCCATGCTAAAAGAGAGAGGGAGAGATAGCTCGCTGCTGCGCTCAAGTGACGGCAGCGAGTATCAGGCACTGGGGCTAGCGTCAGTTACATTCCACACATAGTTCTAACTCAGACTCCGGAAATGTCTAATCACTTTGATTAGCTGGAATGTGAGCTCGCCGCCCTCAGTCTTTCCAGCAGCGCGGTCTGTTTATCAGTCATTGCTGTCAACACGTCTAACTTACACGATGGATGAAACAGTCACTGAATCAGCTCGCGCAGCCAAGATTCTCATGCGCTTTCGCATCCTCGCATATGCGGGCACCATGAGGATCTATGCTATAGGTTAACAGCAGCGGAAACTCGAGTCTGGCCGGTGACTGACTGCTTGGCGCCAAGCAGAAACAAAGAGTCCATGTTCCATGGGTCTAACATCCAACAGAACAGTGCATGATGAAACAAAAAAGAAACGTTAATATCTCTCGGAAAATGAATGTCACACAAACGAAAAATCACAGTCCAATAGAAGTCACTATCACAAGTCACTGAGGCAAAAATCTCACATCACAGCCAAACAATGCCAACACAATTGTCACTGAAGACGGAGCGATGTGACTATGCGACTTACTCGCACTAGAGCAAGAGAGAGAGAGAGAGAGAGAGAGAGAGAGAGAGAGCGAGAGAGAGAGAGAGAGAGAGAGAGAGAGAGAGAGAGAGAGAGAATCAATGAATCTTTATTTTACAACGGTAAAGATATTAACAATGCCAGAGGCAATGTCATTTTTCAAATCTGCCGTTGCTACATCTACAAACACAACAATTACATTACATTAATACATGTATAGGACGAACGCCTACGGTGTGTTGGGGGAGTTGGAGCAATGGTAAGGGAAAAAAAAAAAAAAAAAAAAAAAAAAAAGAGCAACAACACAGCAGCACTATACATACATAGCAGTAGAATGGGTACATTACTAACAATGATATCTACGTATAGAAAGCAAAGCTTGAAGATAGTTATGGCTGCGAAGATAAATGTTCAAAAAGACTTTTCTTGAAAGATGATACCGTTGGAGTGGTCTTCGTGTGGGATGGAAGGGAATTCCACAAAGTCGCCCCCGAGAATGCTAGACTGGTTTTAAATAAGTCTATTCTGGTTTTGGGTACTACATATAGGCTTTTTGTATCGCCATAGCGGGACTGTGACCGGACTAGCAGCTGGGTTAGATATTCCGGAGTGTTGTCATTCCGAATCTTAAAAAGGAGAACACCTTTGTTGAATGCAAACTGCTTTTTGAGAGAAAGAAGTCCCGCTTTGTAAATCTTATCATCCGTTGTCAAAGTAGGATCAGGTAAAATTAATTTCGCTGCTCTTCTGTGTAAGGAGTTCAGTCTTTTTAAATGTACATCTCTGCAGCCATCCCACACCGTCGAAGCATAATTAATGTGGGAGAGAGAGAGAGAGAGAGAGAGAGAGAGAGAACGAACGAACGAACGAACAAACGAACGAAACTTTATTTTCCAAGGATTGAGATATTAGGCGCGCAGGCCTTTCTTACAATTATTCCTTGCTAAGCTACTTTAGGAAAAAAATTGTAAAAGGAACACCAACCAAATAACAATAACTAACTTAAAATAAACGTCTCACACATGCACACACACACGCACACAGACACACATATACAATATGTACTCGTGCACATGCGCACTTTTGTACATACACATACACACGTACGTGCGCACATATCTAACATGTAAGTAGGTTTGATATTTTGTGTACTATCAAAAACAAGTCGGAAAACAGAGCAAACAATTTGGAGGCTAGATTGAAAACAGAAGAAAACAAAAAAAGCGAAAATTGAAAAACATGAAGCGTATCATGTCTAGAAACAAAGAAGAACAAAGGATCAGCATTTCGTTGTCTTAGAAAGGTAATCGTGAGAGAGAGAGAGAGAGAGAGAGAGAGAGAGAGAGAGAGAGAGAGAGAGAGAGAGAGAGAGAGAGAGAGAGAGAGAGAGAGAGAGAGAGAGAGAGAGAGAGAGAGAGAGAGAGAGAGAGAGAGAACAATGAACAATGAACCTTTATTTTCCAACGGTAGAAGTTATTGGTAACAGGACCAGTTTTCAAACTTGCCGTTGCTACATCTACTACATAAGTGACATAGACATGTAAACATACACATACCACACACTGCTGCATGCACTGCTGCATTCGCTCACGCACGCACGCACGCACCACGCACATACCCACACACGCACTCAGGTACGCACGCATGCACATCACAACTCGCGCATGCACGCACACACACACACACACACACACACACACACACACACACACACACACACACACACACACACACACTCATGTACACCGCAATTTAGTACGCATGCATAAACGCACGAACACTCACACACACACACACACACACACACACACACACACTCAGGCACATACGCACAAAAACAAACGCACGCTCTCGGACACGCACTCCAGACATACCTACCCGCATACGCGTACGCACAAAAATATAAAATGAGTAAAAATACAAAGTAAAGCAATAAACAAAGAATCATTAAGTACATTAAAGTTCATACAGCAAGGGCAAATATGTATGCAGGTGCTATCTCTCCCCCCCCCCTCTCTCTCTCTCTCTCTCTCACGCCGACACACACACATACACACACACAGCATGCACGCACGCGCGCGCACACACACACACACACACACACACACACACACACACAGAGTCACACATACAGTACACACACACACACACACATACGCGAGCGCGCGCCCAACATATCGAGCACACACATATGAAGGCAAAAACATTATACACAGTACATGCAGTATTCAAAGGTACTCTTTGGCATTCAAATATTATGGTACGGCTATGGGAAAAAGGGACTCTCTCTCTCTCTCTCTCTCTCTCTCTCTCTCTCTCTCTCTCTCTCTCTCTCTCTCTCTCTCTCTCTCTCTCTCTCTCTCTCTCTCGCACACATACACACACATACATACACACACACACACACACACATACACATACACACACACACACAAACTCACACACACGCACATGTACACATCTGAACACACGTGCAAGTTATCCCAATACTTTAATGATTTGATTACGTCAGAGATTCTAGGTGTTTGAAGAGGCTGTCCCTATATGAGGTGAGCGTCTTTGCGTTTCTAATTTCTGCAGGAATAGAATTCCAGAATGAACTTCCCGAGAATGACAAGCTGGTTTTGAATAAATCAATACGCGGCAGGGGTACTTTGAATTGTTGTCCATGTCTAGAAGCTACAGATGTCCGTTCTGAGAAAAAAGAACTCAAGTACAGTGGACATGATTGCTTGTACAGCTTGTACATCAATAGACCTTTATTGAACTGAAAGTGCTGGGATAGAGGGAGAATTTTTAAAGTTTTAAGCTTTTCGTCAGTTGAGAGTTCGGGATCGGGAAATATAAGCTTAGCAGCTCTCCTATGTAGGGAGTTCAGCCTCTTCAAATGTACATCACTAGAACCATCCCACACTGTTGATGCATAGTCTATGTGCGACTTGACATGAGCATTGTAGAAAAGAAGACGCGTATCTGTGTCAGTAATTGTTTTCAATTTTGACAACATATACAGGCTTCTGGAAACCCTTTTGCACACATTATTAATATGCAGTTGCCATTTAAGCTGATCATCTATAGTGACCCCCAAGAGGCGGTGGTGTGATACTTGCTCAATTGGGCTGCCGTTTATAGACAGACTAAGAGAGAGCGGGCATAGTTGGTGCTTTTGACGTGTGGTTATAACCATGCATTCTGTTTTTGACGGATTCAGGGACATGGAGTTGGAATGACACCAGTCGGTGACCTCGCGCAGGCTTTCCTGCAGACGCGTGTTAATTGCAGCTACATTTTTGTGAGGAGTGTGTAGTGTGCAGTCATCAGCAAACATGTCACAAGAAATATCGCGGCAACCAATATGCAGTGGAAGGTCATTGATAAATATGCAGAACAGCAATGGCCCGAGGACAGAGCCCTGAGGCACGCCGCTTTTGACGTGACCATACGAGGAGTAGGATCCATTTAACAGTACTCTTTGCTTCCTTCCGCTTAAATATGAAGTGAACAATGAGACAGCACCTGCATTGCAGAGATATGCTTGAAGTTTTGACAAAAGAATGTTATGATTTACAAGGTCAAAAGCTTTCTTAAAATCAATAAAGATCGACCCAGTTATTTGGGAGTTATTTATGGATGCTAGCCACGCATCATTAAGTCTTGTTAGTGCCGTGTGGCAAGAATGCTTGGGGCGAAAGCCGGACTGAAATACGTGCAATAGACTACGACTCTCCAAATATTGAGAAAGGTGTTTGTGCACGTGTCTTTCAAGAGGTTTGGAAAGGCTGGATAATATTGAGATGGGTCTATAGTTATTAACATCAGACAGATCTTTTGATTTAGGCAAAGGGATAACCTTGGCTTGCTTCAGTTCTGATGGAAATATATTTTGTTGGATGCATAAGTTATAAATATACGTTAACGATTCTACTGTATAGGGAAGGGACAGTTTCAGGATTTTAGGACTGATCTCGTCAGGTCCCGATGATTTTTTGTTTTTCAGTGACCCGATCAGTTTTCCTACTTCATACACAGCTAGAGGCGGTATAGAGAAGGGAGGTTTGTCCTTAGTCTTCTGCTTACAGAAGTTAAGCAGGGACTCCGGGCATGTGTAAGACGCTTTTCCGCTTGAAGGTATGATTGACTCGGCAACAGACAAAAAATGTTTGTTAAAGGTGTCTGCAGTAATACTAGAAGGAATGGCTGACGATTTCTTGCTGTTACCTCGGGTGACGAGATTAACTGCGCGCCAGAGTGCGGCAGTATCTCTGTCTTCTTTAATCATTCGTTCAAAGAGAGACTTTTGAGCCCTGCGTACCATAGACTTGACACGGTTACGTTGTTTTTTGTATTCGTTAAATAGCTTGTGTCTTCTTAAGTCATTTCTCAATTTCATAGCTTCAATTATTCCTTGCGTTAGCCAAGGCGGTAACGTGTGGTTTTTTACCCGCTTTTGCCGTAAAGGGGCGTGTTTGTTAAGTACTCTTGTAAAGAGTCGATACCAAATAGTCAGAGCCTTTTCAGGGTCAGTTTCGTTATTAACGACATTAAATGGTGTTTGATCAAGGTCTGCTAGAAAAGCAGACTGATTAAACTGTTTAAACGAGCGGTACGTTATAGTTGTGTGCCCGTTCTTACGATGCGCTGGCAGTTTTGTTGACCAGGAACACACAGTAGGAAAGTGGTCACTGATGCTGAGGTCAGGAACACTAACATTGAACACACTAAGGGGACGGTTGGTGTAAATGTGATCAATGAGTGTTGCGGTTGTTTTTGTGATCCTAGTAGGGGCCGAAACTAATTGTTCTAAGCCGGTTTGTGTGGTGATGCAATCCCACGCGGTATGGGGCTTCAACATATCTATGTTAAAGTCGCCTTGTAGCAACGCATCACAGTTAGGTAGGCCAACTTTTTCTACTGCATGCAAGAAATCGTCGTACCATTCAAACTTGGCTGATGGGTTACAATAACAAAAGCCGATGAAGACGGGTTTAGTTTTTGGAGCCCTAAATTCCAACCAAATGCACTCAACTTCCGGAGTTTCTATGTCCTCACGCCTTTTTACTAAATGTTGGACTGAGTTATGGATGTAAACGGCAAGCCCAGTCTGACCAAGTACACGAGGGTCACGTCGAGTGATGCTAAAGTTAGGTATGTGAACGGCTTCATCGCTTATGTCGGAGTTAAGTCGCGTCTCACTAAGACCAAACAGGTGGAATGGTTCAGACGAGTTTAGAAAAACATTCAAATCGGCCACCTTGTTAAAAAGATGGTAGATGTTCAAGTGACCAGTTTGAAGGCTTCCGTGTGTCTGAGCATTATGGGTCATGTTGAATTTTAACTCTCCCAAATGAAGTGCAACACAATACAAAAAATATATAAACAGAGGGAATAGGGAATAAAGTTTCAATGCAGTAAAGCGCGGCTGAAGTTATAGCACCTCGTATCAAAACGTCTCAAATGGTGTCCAACACAGCGTTATCAAATGAAGATCGCTTTTGATTAATAGTGTATCCACGTATTAATGCTGCGCAAGCTGTCTAAATAAATGAACAAATAGTGTAGCCTGCGATGTGAAGTATCGTAGGCTGAACACTTGAAACCGTACTGTCACAATGAAAACTTAGCGGAACTTTGGTAATCAAACCAGGCGAGAAAATCACAGAAGTTGAGGCACACAGTCAATCACTGCTTTGGAATAAATCACAAGCGAACGCAGAAGAACCGTATATAAAGAAGCACACGTAACACTTACGTAATAATGAACTGCCTCACACACCCACAGTGAAATCTGCGAAGCACAACGGTAAAGGATCACTGATCACACGACACTGAATTACCAACCGCGTAAGTAGCTGACGTATCCATTGGCACCATTCGCTGTGGGCACCTGGCATAACTGGTGGTACGGTGGCAGACTATTAACCGGATAAGCAGATACACTGGTTGGTGGACGATGATTCGACCACACACCATGGCAACCATCCGGGTACTGTGGTTGTTGCCAGGGTGCTGCAGTTGAAGAGTTGGTATGTATTTGCAGCAGATGATGGTACTGAAGTTGCTGCCAGTCAGGAACCGGCATGAAGGGCATCTGTTGTAGATGTTGCTGCTCCTGTTGTAAATGTTGTTGCTGCGCCTGTTGTAGCTGCAGCTGCTCCTGCTGTTGAAGTTGTTCATGGTCGTGTGGTTGAGGCTCCTGGCGTAGAGGTAGTTGTACTGGTGATGTGGGACCAGCAGAACCGGATACAATAGTGTCAGTAGTGGAAGTGCCACTCTGTACATTCAAGCTACCACCAGCTAAGGCCTCTGAGTAGAGTTTCGTCTTAGTGGTCGCCTGAGAGCTTCTGTGCTGGTGAGTAATTGCATCAGCCTGGTTGACAGCTGGACCACCGTACTTGATATTGCCGGCAAGCCTCCGGGTTCCCACGTGGGATGGATGAATGGGGTCAAGTTGGCCTTTGTTGTCCACACGGTACAGCGCCTTCCGGGGAAGACCGCTTGGGGCTAGGAACACGCCCGCATTGTCAACAAAGATAGCGCGCATCTTCTTTGCCACATGGCACAGATTTGCGTTGGAGGGGGAAATACGTTGGTTAAGGCGAGAGTTTTTCCCCTGGGCAGCAGGCAAGATGGATGAGGCCTGGATGCTTGCTTTGGGGAACACGCCTTTTCTCTCCCACTGCTGACTGGTGATTTCATGCGTCTTGCAATCGTTCACCCCTACGTGGAAGGTGACC
This sequence comes from Semisulcospira habei, assembly GCA_036245525.1. Lineage (NCBI taxonomy): Eukaryota > Metazoa > Mollusca > Gastropoda > Semisulcospiridae > Semisulcospira > Semisulcospira habei. The sequence continues at coordinate 96,995,689 of BTPG01000002.1, forward strand.
AGTTGGACGCGGGGTGACTGCGGCTGCTGCTTGAGCCAGTCAGTCAAGTGGGAGATTTGCAGGCCGGATATTGAGAGAGAGAGAAAGAGAGAGAGAGAGAGAGAGAGAGAGAGAGAGAGAGAGAGAGAGAGAGAGAGAGAGAGAGAGAGAGAGAGAGAGAGAGAGAGAGAGAGAGAGAGAGAGAGAGTGGTTTTCCACTAGTAACATTTGAGTGTAACGGAAGGAAATCTCCTGCGTACAAAGGAGAAAAAGAGAAGAAACAACTTTCATTTTCCGAAAATTACACTTCATAATTGAAGTTAGCCCTATTATCTAGCATTGGGGTCAATGGGTCTCTCCCTGACTCAAAGGGTGTGGCCCCAAGGGACGAGTTGCGTTGGTGGTGCGGGTAGTGAGGAACTTTTACAGCGCCTCCCTCGGGATCCCCCTAGTCTAGGGCCTCTTGGCCTTTGTGAGGCACCCTCGTGTGTAATCCCTCTGGACTAGCACAGCATCCCTCTATCCCAAGACCGCCCGTGCGTGGTCCCTGGCCACATCCTCTCCGAGGTGACCCCAAACACTGGGCAGCACTAGCCCCCAGGCTAAACACGGCGGATCTAGAGGAGAGAACCTCGAAAATAAATCATTATCCTGCTGCCTTGCAGGCCTGGCCGCTTGGCTGCGGAAAAGCTAAGGGAGGAAAACCCTGACATCAAAGCCCCCGTGTATCCGAGGAAGGTTTTTGAGCCTGAGACTAGGACAAGGACAGTCTGATATAAAACCTACGACCCAAGGACCTTGATGCCACCGTCCCAGCTTGCTAGGCCATGGCAGACAAACCAAGGGTTTAAAGGGGGGGGGGGGTGGGGGGGGGGGGTGGGGGCAGTACTGCGCACACTGCACTCTACCAAAAAGCTCCACCGCGCAGGCTTTAGGAAACGTCCACGGACCATGACACCGACCATTCCAAGTCCTGTAGCGATGGGCAAGGGGCGAAACGGCAGGTGAAAGATGTCACTGGAAGCCGCAGTCTCAAACCTGCATGCAGGCTGTTCAGGATATTAGTCGCCTGGGGATGACAACGTCACTCGGCACACCCTAAACAACCAAGCAGCCTTCTCTAAGGACAGCACTGCTTGCTCCACACGGAGAGGGGCCTAGAAAAGGTGGCCTAACCAAAGCTCGTCACCTCGCACCCCCAGTTGGCTAGACGTGGTCAACGGGCCTGTTCTCCTGCGGTCAGAAAACAAGAAAAAACAACGGATCCACTCCCATGACGACCACGACCGAACTCAACGTAGCATGCTGGAACATCCGAACCATGCTCGACACGGCAGACAGCGGACGCCCTGAACGTCGCTCCGCCCTCATTGCTCATGAATTGCGGAGGTTAAATATCGACATCGCCGCTCTCAGCGAAGTACGCCTCCCGGACGAAGGCAGCCTCCCAAAACTTGGCGCTGGCTACACCCTCTACTGGTCAGGCAGGCCTGCATCAGAAAGACGGCTCTCAGGCGTGGGCTTCATGGTCAAGACCTCAATTGCGACTAAGCTGGAAAGCATACCAACGGGTCACTCCGACCGCATCGTGTCCATGCTCCTCCCACTGAGACACCAGCAATACGTCACCCTTCTCAGTGTGTACTCTACAACCCTCCTGGCAGAGCCTGCAGAAAAAGACAAGTTCTACACTGACCTGCGCAGCCTCCTACAGAGCACCCCTGCAGACGAAAAAGTCATCATCCTTGGCACCTTCAACGCCAGAGTGAGCCAGGACTCTGAAGCCTGGAAAGGAGTCCTCGGCAAGCATGGCGTTGGGAACTGCAATGACAATGGCCGCCTACTGTTGGAGTTCTGTGCAGAGCAGCAACTTGTCATCACCAACACTACTTTCCAGCAAAAGGACAGTCGAAAGACCACCTGGATGCATCCTCGCTCCAAGCACTGGCACCTTATCGACTATGTCCTAGTGCGTTAGAGGGACCGTATTGATGTCGTCCTCACCAGAGTGATGCCCAACGCAGAATGTTCGCTGCAAACTCAGGCTCCGCCTCAAGCTGAAACCCAAGAAAGGGGTCCCCTCCAAGAAAAAGCTTGATGTTGCCAGCCTTCAGCGTGACGATGTGAAAGCTGCCTTTCAGTCAAATTTGCAGCGCATGCTCAAAGACACAGCTGATCCAGCAGACTCCTCCCCTGAAACACTCTGGGGACAACTGAAAACTGCTATTGCAAAATCCTCTCCGGAAGTCTTGGGCTTTGCTAGAAAGAGGAACAAAGACTGGTTTGACGAAAACGACGTAGAGATCCAGGAACTTCTAGCAAAAATAAGAAGAGCCGCCCACCAGGCCCACCTAGCCCAGCCTTCCTGCCCTGTGAAGAAGTCTGCCTTCCGCCTCATATGCAGCAGTCTCCAGCGCAAGCTTACAGAGCTCCAGAACGAGAGGTGGTCCAGACTCGCACAGAGGACCCAGCTTTGCGCTGACAACGGTGATTACAGGAGCTTCTACGAAGCACTGAAAGCAGTGTATGGCTCCAGGCACCTGGTTTAAAGTCCCCTGCAAAGCGCTGATGGTCAGGCACTCCTCACAGATAGTACGTCCATCTTGAACCGCTGGTCGGAATACTTTCAGGACCTCTTCAGCGCTGAGCGCACTGTTCAAGAAGCAGTCATTTTCCAAATCCCACACCTCCCAGTAAAGGTTGAATTGGACGAACCGCCCACCACTGAAGAAACCCTCAAGGCCATCCACCAGCTCAAGAGTGGCAAAGCAGCAAGCATTGACTGAATCCCACCAGAGATCTGGAAACATGGAGGCCCAGCACTGCACAACAAGCTCCACAACATCTTTCTCTGCTGCTGGGAGAAAGGAACACTACCAAAGGATCACCGTAATGCAGTCATCATCACCCTGTACAAGAACAAAGGAGAGAAGTCTACCTGCTCTAATTATCGTGGAATTACCCTGCTGTCCATTGCCGGGAAAATTCTTGCAAGGCTGCTCCTGAATCGGCTGGTACCTGCCATCGCTAAAGACCACCTCCCAGAGGGCCAGTGTGGCTTCAGAGCCAACAGGAGTACCACCGACATGGTCTTTGTGCTGAGACAGCTTCAGGAGAAGTGCTGCGAGCAGAAGAAAGGGCTGTACGTAACGTTTGTCGACCTAACAAAAGCGTTTGACACTGTGAGCAGGCAAGGCATGTGGCAGATCCTGGAGCGACTTGGCTGTCGCCCAAGTTCCTCAACATGATCGTCCAGCTCTACGAGGACCAGCAAGGCCAGGTCAGACTCAACAGTGACCTCTCAGACCCATTCCCCATTCTCAACGGCGTGAAGCAGGGCTGTGAGCTGGCAAGGACCCTCTTTACCATCTTCTTTAGCATGATGTTGAAGCAGGCCACAGTGGACTTCGACGATGACGACGCAGTGTACATCAGGTATCGTCTCGATGGCAGCCTGTTCAACCTCTGACGACTGCAGGCCCACACCAAAACCCTAGACCGACTGATTTGTGAGCTGCTCTTTGCTGATGACGCTGTCCTCGTTGTACACACAGAGAGAGCCTTGCAGCGCATCACGTCCTGCTTTGCAGATGCTGCCCAGCTCTTTGGACTTGAGGTCAGTCTGAAAAAGACACAGGTCCTTCATCAGCCGGCACCCAAGGAAGAGCATTGCCCTCCCCACATCACCATCGGCAATTCCGAACTAAAGTCTGTACACCAATTTACCTACCTTGGCTGCATCATCACGTCAGACGCCAAGCTGGACAAGGAGCTGGGCAAAAAGGCTGGCAAAAGCGAACAGTGCTTTCGGGCGACTATTCAAGCGGGTGTGGCACAATCAACAGCTGAAAAAAGGCACCAAGATCAGCGTGTACAGAGCTGTCGTCCTCACCACCCTGCTGTATGGTTCCGAGTCCTGGGCCCTCTACCGCAGCCAACTACGACTCCTCGAACGCTTCCACCAGCTCTGCCTGCGTACCTTCAACAAGCGGAAACTGTGAGCATCGAGGCTTTGCTGCTGCGGCCACAGCTTCGCTGGGCGGGGCACGTCTCCAGGATGGAGGATCATCGCCTACCCAAGATCACCCTGTTCGGCGAGCTCGCCACTGGACACCGAGACAGAGGGGCACCAAAGAAGAGATACAAAGACAGTCTCAAGAAGTCACTTAGTGCCTGCCAAATCGAACACCGCCAGTGGTCTTCGCTTGCTTCGGACCGCGACACCTGGCGCTCCACCATTTACAAGGCAGCCGTCTCCTTTGAGGACTCTCGCAGAGCTAGCCTTAAGGACAAGCGGCTCAGGAGAAAAAAACAGAGATGTCGAAACTTAGAACCCTGGCCAGACCTTCCCCTGCAGCCACTGCGGTCGAAGCTGCCTGTCCCGGATTGGCCTCCGCAGCCACGAACATGCATGCAGACGTCGTTGGTAACCCCTATAGAATCTTCGTTGGCGAAGTCAAGCCAAGAGATTATCTAGCATTATAGAAGACACACTGCGATCTGTTCACCATTTACTGCCTGGAGAAGGTCGCTTTATCAAAAAGAGGAGATGATGCTGAACAGAAACAAGTCCCAAAACGAACAGAAATAAACTTTCCTGACCGGCAATGGTGCCAAACAAATTCTGATTCACTGTAACCCTATGCCTTTCTGTAGCTCTTTTTGTTGCAATAATTCCTGCATGAATCAATGCAACAAAAAAGCGCTTCCGACATCCCGCCCCCCCCCACCCGCCCCCCCCCCAAAAAAAAAAAAATAAATAAAATAAATAAATAAATAAATAAAAAATAATAATAATAAAAATAAATAAATAAAGAAAAAAAATTAAAAAAATAAAAAAAGGAAGAAAGTAATCTAGACTGCTGATCTATTTACGTGTCGCGTGGCCAATGCACAGGATTGAGAGTAACGAAGTCTGTTGCGACAGGCCGCATTGACGTGGCAACACAAAGCGGGAGGTGGATCGACCATTCATGGGTTGTGACAGATTAGCTTGGCGCCTGGGAAGACAAACTGATCTGGCACAACCCTAGAACTATCGCTACTAGTCGATATCCTGTAGCTAGGTGGTGCTCGTTAAACGCGCGCTTGTAGCAAAAAACAACTGAACAAGATCCATGTGCACAAGACATAGATTATCATGTACTATTATGACGACCTAAACAACTTTCAAAGTTGAAGCGGCCATTTGCATAGAACCTGAAAGCTCTTCCGAGCGTGCTTTTGGGGCAACAAATATAGGTCCCCCTTCTGCAGTGTCTAGTGTTAACTCACTCGAAACGGCACGTCTCAAATGAGTTAAGTGAATAAGAAAGAGATATATGCATAATTCTGAAGAAATAATAAAAAGCACAAATCGTTCCTAACAAAAGGCACAGAACTGTCGAAGACGGTACACACGACAAAACAGGTAAAGTCATGTATTACTGCACGCCTGTTTCTAGGTCATGGTCGCTAGGTTAGTAAAATTGTTGTTAAATAAATCGCAAATAGTATTTCTCCCTGAAAATGCCCTACGAGTGATATAAAATATGTTCCTTCACAATATTCACCTAATCAGGATAGTGACACTTACGTTACACCACCACAGCTACTTGTGAAGATCATTTACGGTTTTTGTGACAATGCAAAATGCATAAAAATTGCTCAATTCAAAATAAACGTCATATCTGGAGCCCTAGCTAACAGTGGCTGAGACGAAGGCACAAAGGCTGACGTCATAGTCGAGGCAGGGATTGTGACGTTGCGGACGCATCTACAAAGGCATAGAGATGCTCTCTTTTCAATGAGTACAACTCAAGCACTATCACGGCCAATTTATCTCCTGCAACCGTTCGTCTGCAGGTCCCAGTGGACCTTCCTACAACTATCATGGTTTATCTATCGCCTGCACCTTAATTTAATTTAATCGTTCCAAGTAACACCGAGTCACATGCAGTCTCACGTTTAAAAACTCCTTCACTACCGAGTAAAGGTGAACCCGGATCCAGCTGCAAGGGACATAGACCCTCATGATCAGCAGTTGCGGGGCCTCAAGAGGATCTATGCCTCTTGCTGAAGTCACTTTGTTTCAATTTTCATTTGACGGCCGGGGCCCTTCGGCGTTGAATAGCAAAAATTTCATAGAATTCATAACAAAGTATGCATCCACCGGCAATGAAGGCGTGAAAAACATATGGTCAATCGGATCCATCGACGATATATGCACACTGCGTAGCAAATCGACGGAGACAAACAGGGGTGCGCCGCATGTTAACAATTGAATGTAAATTGTATAACCAGCTGATACTAATCTAGAATGGATTCACCAATCCTTCCACCGGCTTAGTGCATTGGCTATTGCAGTCTAGATCCGGAAATGGAAGTGTGTGCGTGTGTGTGTGTGCATGTGTGTGTGTGTGTGTGTGTGTGTGTGTGTGTGTGTGTGTGTGTTTGTGTGTGTGTGTGTGTGTGTGTGTGTGTGTGTGTGTGGGAGGGGGGGGGGGCGGTGCGTGTATGTGCATTTGTTTGTGTGTGTATGCGTGTTTGTATGCATTTGTGTGTGTGTGTGTGTGTGTGTGTGTGTGTGTGTGTGTGTGTGTGTGTGTCTGTACGTAGGAGGAAGGGCGTTAGGGATGGAGGTCGGAGGGAGGGGCAGCATGGCAAGAGGGTAGAGAACAAGGAAGAAGTACGGGTTGATTTTTGCGTCCATTGGTTTTCAGGATAATGCCACAGGTAATCTCGGTGTCAATCCTAATCCGCAATGTCATTATAATCCTGTCGATAATCGATGAAGGATTTTTTTTTTTCTGTTTGTTTTCTGTTTCCCTCTTTCACTCATTTTTTTACAGCCATCTAGTCACATTGCACCACGTATGTGTACAGTCAGTTAGTTATTTGAGTTTAACGCCGTTCATGCGACTAAGGCCATCTCACGGCGGGTATGTGTACATGTACAAAACGTACAAAATAATTCGTAAAAGATGGGTCCTCCTTGATACTGAACTCACTGGTAGTGTCCGTGCCAACCTGAACAGAAACTACCCCTGAGCTATAATGGTCGATCCATCTCTTGCTTGAAGTGATAAAGACTTCATCTGAAAAAAAAAGAGAAAGGAAAAAAATAAAAGAACAGAAGAAAACATAGTACTTTAGAAATAATCCCTTCAAATCCATTTGACGCAGATTGTATTTCTGCAATCTTCGTCGACTCAACGTCAACGACCCACAGCCGTCAAAGGAACATGGACATAAAGTAGTGTCAGCAAGAGGTATAGTTCCTCATGAGCCCCCGCAACTGCGGGAGCTCATGAGGATCTATGTCTCTTACAGTAAGGTTGGGTCCACTTTTTGTCGGCACTAAACGAGTTAACTTCGTGTGCGTCTTGCGCCAGTGGGCAGCCAAGTTCATCTGCCAGCTGCGCTACCTGGTAAGCAAAACGCCTTCGTGCCGACGTCGGCGGTACAATGGTTAATTTCATCTCTCTCAGGCCTACAAGAATCCGTGTAGCAAGTCACTGCCCCAAATGAATTATATTATACAACACCTCTCGTCCATTTTAGATGGTGTGATACTATTCACATGTGTAATAAAGGCATGCTGTCTCCGCTGCAGCGGCTGACCACTTTGTGGTTCAACCACATGAAGGCAAACAGAGGCGGGGGTAGACGCAACAACTGTAATGAAGGTGGAGGAGTATTTGGTCCTGACAAAGCTCGTGTGGCCCCAAGAGCTTCGTAATGAATTGCTACAAAGCTTGCGGAGTCTGAACCAGTTTTGTAACAATACTGCCCCACCCCAACCTCTAGACATGTAACGAATCCGTTCTTCTGAAGTGAAACCATTCCGACAGCTTTCAGATCTGAATAACATTTTGGGAAGGAATAAAAATGTTCTATATTTTATTTTTTGGGTTTTGTTTTTATTATTATTTATTTATTTATTTATTCATTTATTTATTTATTTTATTTATTTTAAAATTGATCTGCACCATCTGACCAAGCAGGATAGTAGTACGTGAGTTGTATCAAGTGCGCGTAAATCTGCTGGAAAGTGGAGGGCTGGTCTGTGATTTTGGACCTTTTGGACTTAGGGATTCGGAACGTAAGGTCCAAAATCACAGACCAGCACACAGTTGGGATGCATCGGGAGGGTGTGTAGGGGATGCAGGTGGGAGGGTGGGATGGGGGGGGGGGGACCCTCCGACTCCCCTCCCGATACGATGGGAAAAAGAAGATCAAGAAAGTAACTAAGAGATGTCGGCCATACTGGGTGATCAGGGAGGTTGGGGTGGATTCAGCAAGAGGCCTAGATCTGTTCTCACCCTTCCCCCCCCCCCCCGCTCCCCACCCTACCCCCCCTCCCCCCGCCACACACACACAAAAAAAAGAAAAATAAATAAATAAATAAATAAAAACTCGCTATAGCACACCTCTGTCCGTTCTTTCGTTATTGTTTTATTTATTTTGGACCAGGGTGGCTCATGTGTGAGTGCGTAAGACACACGATCGTAAGGTCGTGGGTTCGAACCCCAGTGGGGTTAAACTTTGCAGGGACCCTATTCGGTGCTCCGTTTTTGAAATCACCTTTGTGGTGGCAACAGCTGTTCAGTTCTAAACGTGTGTTGTTGTTTCTTTCCTATTAATTCATTTTTAACATTTTGTCTCGGCGCTTCGTCTCTGGGGGATTTTTCTTTTAGCAAATCTTGATTAAAATGGTCTAAAACAAAATAAATTCGCCGCCTCCCTATATCCCAGCCCCATCAAAATTAGATCCGCCACTGAAGTCAGTAAAGGAGGCCACCCGGACAGACGGCTGTCAAATCTGAATTGAAGGAACATTATAAGCGTCACATTTTTTCTTCGGTAATTCCTTTGCAGCATCTGACAATGGTCAAAGCAACACGTGCGCGAGTGAATGCGATTATGATTGCTTTGAGCCTTAATACGTGATTTTGGAAGTACGGTCCAAAATTACAGACCAGCACACATTTCATCTATACGGACATTGCGACCCTAAAAGAGATCTAGCGTGGCGAAATGTGAGGCAAATGATCGTCACTGAAACATTCTGTGATCCGTCCAGCTGAAACTAGGAGACGCACACGGAACTAGACCCAGCAAGAGGCATAGATCTTTATGAGCCCCCGCATATGCGGAAGCTCAATAGGATCCATGCCTCTTACTTGCAGGTGGTGCTAGTCGTTCCAGTCAGTTTCAAAAGCACACGTGACGGCGAAAAATGATAAATTTAGACCGTCGCAGCATCATATACCGGGAAACGTTTCCTGTGGCAACAGTCGAGACGGTGAAGTCCTTCAGTAACGGAATCAAGAGTGTCACAGCGATTGTCACGAAGCTGGTGAGAACTGTGGGAATTAACTCCTTCGAGACGTGCCGTCTCCGGATACGCGGCTTGAAGCCGCGTATCCTGAGGCGGCACGTCTCGAATGTCAACTTATAAGGAATTCGAGTCTTTTTGGCATGACTGAAACTATATGAAATGACTTCAAATATCGTGATTTTCCTTACAGAAAATAATACTGAGTTTGCCTACGGAATACTCTAACCTCTCACGCTTCTTCCGCAAATACGTAAACAAATCAAATATAAAGAAAGAGGGAATCATATAAATATCGTTATTCAGTTAATTGTAATATAATAACAACAAGCACACAGGAACAAACTGTGCAACTAGAACATCGACAAAGAGAAAGAATTGAGAAGAACTAGGGGCACAAACGCGCAATGGATATTTTAGTAACAAAAATTAAAAATAAAGAATAGAATCGGAGATTATTTTTCAAGAAGTCCACATATGATAAACAAAGAAGCAAGAATAAGAGAGTTTCTTTAAACAACATATTATGCTGGAAAATCCCACAATGTCATCCAACAAATACAACCAAGACATGTCCAAGGCCTTTTGGAGATGTCCCCAATGTCCGAAATGCATTACACTCAAGTCCCTGAAGACCGTCATTGTGGTGCTAGCTGCGTTCACTGCATCCTACGCCGTCATCATGACATGGCCTATCCAGGTGTACATGGGCGGAAATAGCATGCTCCCTATGGCGGAGATAGAGCAACATGTGTTTGAAAAGTGGAGCGCAGAGGAGATCCTACAAGGAGCAGCGTCCAAACTTAGGCCGGTGATGTTCACAGTGCAGCTTTTCAGGACATGGGATTGGTGCAACCATCACAAGTCATACACAGCCGCCGTGAAGGAACTGGTAAGATATATTTTCTGTTTAAACCTTTTACTGCCAGAACACACAAGCGACACCACAATGCAAGAGGAATCGATCCTCATGAGCCCCCGCGATTGCAGGAGCTTTTGGGGTCTCTTGATGACCCCACTTTGTATCTTCTATCTACCTTTACAAGCAAAATAGTCACGCACCAAACGTCTTGCTCTTCGATAATCTAGTTTTATTCTAGATGTTAACCCGATCACTGCTGAGAAAAAAAATACACAACACACTTCTGAAAGAGGTGTAGATCCTCATCAGCCCCCGCAATGCCGGGGCTGACGAGAATTATGCCCCTTGCTGAAACCACTTTATATACATTATTCACGGGACGGCTGGAGCGCTTCGAGGTGAATTTACACAGGTCTCAGACATACAGTGTACGTACAGTGGCAGTGAAGGAGTTAAAGAAGTCTGGGCCCTGCTGAACTCATTCGCGACCAGCCGCATCCGGATGCGGCTGGCTGCGAATGAGTTAATACCTTATAAATGTTGTATCGGTGGCTCGTTACATCTGTATAGCTAGGTTTTGGGTATGTTACAGCGCGTTACTGTTCAGTCCGTAGCCTCCGAAGCTATCTGGCTCGTGGGCTATCCCAGACGATTACGAACAGTTAATTAGTTATTGGGGTTTAACGCCGAGCAGGCTTCTTACACCGGCCGGGGCCTCGGTTATTTTGGAGGGGGGGGGGGGGGGGTGGGGGGGCTCTCATGCCCGAATGCCCCGAATCCAGCCGCAAAGAATCTTTGACGCATTGACTTACCGGATGATTTGACGGTAACGCATAAGATATTTTGGATCCTTACGCTCTCGCAACACACAAGTTCCCTTCAGATATCATTGTGCACAAACTAAGCTGAGCAGATCCGTTGCTTGGGTTAAGTTGTCTTCGTAGTTAGATCAGAAAAGAATTCTCCATTTTTAAACACGTGATGCTTTTATCTCCGTCGCAGATGTGTCTTAGGAGAAGTATTACTGGTGGTGCAGAATTACTTAGTATTTTTCTCTTTCTTTCCGTAAAGAGCCATCCCAAGAAGCAAAGTGTTTTCAAATGAACTGCAAGAATGAGGCGCCAAAAGATTTATGAAAAACAATATGACCCCCATCTTCCTGTCGAGTGACGTAAATGTTTTCTTGTTACCATCATTATTTGCGAATGACGTCGAATCTTTTTATCTCAAATTCTTCAAATTCTTGTCGACAAAATGGCGGGAGGACTGAAATCGTTCACATCGCAGTAGCTGACAGTGGCTTGAGTATTGACTAGAACCTTCTATATGAATTTGTGGTATAGGAGCTCTAGGTACGTTACTTTTCTGGTTCCTTCCTTTCTTTCTTAATATTTCCGTCGTTTAGCGCTGCGCCACGACTCCTACACGTTTTGAACATAGCCGTGACTCTAAGCGCTGTTCCTTGGTATGCGCTTGGTCTACTAGCCACCAGGCTTCACCCCTGATCTGGTCCCGAGTTTCGTTCCATACCTCGTCCACTGCCTCGACAGCCGTTACAAACGAAAGCGCACTGTAACATATCGGCGGCACATTCGCTCACACACCATTCTATCACAGACCCGAACTAGTCATACAATAAGTGTAAGAGCCATATAACTCTTTTACTCAAATTCTGAGGATAATTATGGCTATCTTTAAATCACCAATATAGCTTCACGACTTAATGTTACTTTCATGAGTGTTAAACAATCAATGATAAATATTTCTAACATACCCCGCAGCTGGGCGACACCCCATGACAAAATGTCCAGGGAGCCGTTTAGCTAGGTGTTGCTCCAACGTCGAACGCTTTTTGCGTAATTCGTGCATCATGTTAACACGTCATTAGTATAAATAAATTTGAATACGCCATTTATACGTTCTATCGCTATTGATTGACTCATTGCTTTGTTTACGTAGATGTCTGTACGATATTGTGAAACAGGTCCCTGACATTCGCAAAAGACAAAAACGCCTGCCGGAGACTCGGCATCCGGTTAGCGTTTCCTATTGCGACAGTAAAGACCGTGGAGTGGTTCATTGGCAGAATCTAACGTTTTCAAGCGATTGTCACCAAGCTGGTGAGATCTGTCAAAGTTAAAGAATTGCAGTCATCTTGGCAGGAAGAGGAGAAGAAAGTTTACTGTTTTCAAGTGTCGTGATTTTCCTTACAAAAAATGAAGCGACAAAAAGAATACCTACGAGAGAGTCTAACTTATGATGCTCGTGCGGCACATATGTAAGTTAATCAATCTGAATAAAAGAGTGAATCATAGAAAGATCATTACTTGTGATGTAATAAAAACAAACACATACGTGAAAACGTGAAACTAGAGAATTGATAAAGAAAAACAAGTGAGACGATCGCAGGGCACAAACGCCTAACGGATAATTTAGTAGCAAAGATAATAAAATATACAAGGAGTAAAATCGTAGACATTGTTACGAGAAGGAAGAAAATACGATCACTTGCTTCAAGGAGTACAATACACGATATTGCTTAAAATAACAAATGTCAACAATTACATCTTAGACGTGTCCAAGGCCTTTTGGAGATGTCCCAAATATCGAAAATGGATCACTTCCAAGTCACCGAAGACCTTCGTTGTAGTGCTAGCTGCGTTCACCGCCTCGTGCGCTCTCATAATGACACTACCTTTTCAGTGGTACATCAACAGAAATAACATGCTACCTGTGTCGATGACAAATCTAGATGTGTTTGAAAAGAGGAACGCGGAGAACGTTGCAAAAAGAGCAGCGGCCACGCTTAGGCCGGTTTTGTTCATACCGTGGCTTTTCGACGCCCTGCGATACGGTTTCGATCGTCCCGGAGCCGGTGTCCCAAGAAGGAGAAAGAAGAAGAGCTGCGACGGCTTAACCCCTGACTTGTCTTGTCCTTGCCGGGGCGTCTTCACGGATGGCAGTAAATACACGCAACAATTCTTGAGTGGCCATTTGCTCGGGGGGTTGTTTGTGTTTGCTTGTTCTGTTATTATTATTATTTTGGTTAGTATGTATTGGGGGGCAACTGTAAGTATAGAATGTAGAAGTGAATGTCATCTGTATTTTGTAGTATTTAGCGTCGGAGGGTGAATTGGGAAGCGAGTCATGTGGTGACGTGTAAATAATTATGTATCCTGTTGAGGTTGAATTTAATGTTGCGGGATAGAGGTGAAGGGAATATAAAAGACGGCAATTAAAGTTGTGGGAAGGGTGATGTGATTATCTTGTTTCTTTTGTTAGTTATTTATGTGTATTTTTTACCTGTGTTTTAGTGAATCCTAATCCAATGGTCCAAATCCAACGGCCTAAAGCTTAAAGAACTAACCGGCTAAGTCTGCCACCGTGCTGTGGTACTGAGAGTGGAGACTGGCTGTGTCACTCCGCCTTGTGGGGCTACGACGCCGTGCCTGGGTGTTGTCGCGAGTGTCGCGGCACGCCTCGTGTTTAGTCAGGTCGGGTCGTCCCATTTAATTATTTCTAACCTATTTAAGTAAAGTTTTGTTTGTTTATAATGTTGTAAAGAACGTTGTGAGATTTATTCCATCTCCTTGTAGTGACAATGTTGTGAGAGGAGCTTTGTCACGGTGACGGAAAGTTTTTGAGAGATTGATTATTTAAAGGCAGCCTGTGTTACGGAAAGCCTTTTCGCGGAAGCAAGAGCGCCGAGCGGTGCTGAGCTTAACTGTTGTGTTCCGGCGAGAAGGTCCCGTGGCGTGAAATATATTGAGTTTGCTCAACACCCAGTCGTGTTAAATTAAGGATGTTTGCTCCATTTGTATACGTGATATTGGTTATTCTGAAACGTTGTGTCAGCTAAAGATGCCTTGTGCTGTGAATGTCATTTTAAGAAAGCATTAATTTCATTCTAACTTGTTGTTCGTGCTCCCGCTGGGGAGATTCAGTAGCTTACGATCTGCATTCATTTTTCGCGATCTTCATCTGTGCTTTAGTAAGCATATTTGGTTCATTGTATATTTGATATTGTGCTATTTCAGTGAAATACTGTTTTACTTAAGGAGCCACGTGCTGTGCGGGACTCCTCGCGGAAGCAAAGGCGTTGGTCGAACTGGCATTAGCGCTTGACGCTTGTGCTTCCGTCGGGGTCCAGTGGCTTATGACTTAAGCTTCTCAGCCTCTGGTTTCTTTTGTATTTTATTTAGGATAGTTCATATATATATATATATATATATATATATATATATATATATATATATATATATATATATATATATATATATATATATATATATATATATATATATATATATATATATATATACATAAATTGTTGTTTTCGGGAACATATGCCCACAACAGCTTTTTGAGAACATGCCTTTCCACTTCATGCAGAAATCTGGTATTTTGCAATTTCACCAAAAGACACATGCTGATGCCAAATATGACTTGAAATGTGAGAAAAATAATTTGTATATATATACGAGTAGATGTTAAGATTCCCAAATGCAACGTTCCCGAAAACTTTACCGTTATATATATATATTAAAGTTGTGTACATGTTTTTGGGATCCTGGCTATGTTTAGTAGGTTTGGCCATTGCCCATGATTTGCAACTTAAAATGTCAGCAAAAATATGACAAAAAAGCAAGCCTGTTAATCATTAATTTGCTTGCACCTTATTGGCAGTGTTGTAATTTATTAGTTATTCATCTTCTGCATTGTGAAGTGTGGAATGTATGGATGCTTACATTTGAGTTCATCTACAGTACTGAGCACCAAAAGGGGTCAGTGTGGTGCTATTCAGATTTCGATCAAAATAAGGCATGTAGTGACATTTCTGTTGTTGCAATGCATTAAGATAATGTTAATGTATAAATTTGTATATTTTGGGCTATCTGCTTGATGAATTTAATTGTGAACTGATAATAAAATGTTGAAAAAGTGGCCCAAAATGGCTTCCAAAAAGAGGAACGGTATCAGTGGGTGAACTCAGATGAAGATTGTGACTACATCGGTGCATCACTACAATAAATTATTTTTTTTAATTTAGGCTTCATACATTGAAAAATCCGTGCTAAACTTTTTTTTTTCACTTTAGAACTGGATATTGACACACTTATGGACGAAAATTTGCGTTTCGGACACATAACGAAGTGTCCCACTGCAACGTAATTTTTCACTTTTCAGAAAGTCGGCAACAAGATAAGATCCGCTTGTCCACTATGTGCATCAACAAACTATACCCAAAATACTTCATTTTGCACTATAATAGTTTACAAATATTCGAAGGATTTGGATGCTGAGAATTTTTTTTATATCGCGGTGTCCCAAATGTCACGTCTGAAACGCAACCCAAAACAATCGCAGAAACTCATTCAAAATTCGCTTTCCGACCGGTTTGCTTGTGTTGTGGGAATTCCGACCACCATGTGTCTGAAACGCGTGCGCCTCATATGGTTTGAATCTCCAACTGTTACCAAGTATCTTGGACCATCTGCATTACAGGTTGGCATTTTATATTCTTTTATGTTCCATGCATCAATCTAAAGCATTATTATTTGCATGTTTGTATTTTTATAGGAGATAACAGTTTTTATAGACTGTACTTACGTTTACTCTCTGTGTCTCGTGGAACATCGGTAATGAATTTTGTGACATTTTCATCATTTTCAAACAAATCTGACACAGCACCAAAATTAATCTTGTTTGCAAGGACTATTATTATGCATTGTGTTCATCAATCGTGTAGTGATTTTTTTTCTAAATGCCTTAAAACCTAAAAAAAATTCTAAGTTAGGTGAAGTTTGTTTTGGATGTGTCATGGGACGTCACGATTGCATCGGAAACATGAACATGCAGACTTTTAGGATTGTGAAAAGACTAAATCATAAAAAAAACTTTTTGTTTATATTTGACCAAACTTTTTCTTTCCTTCTTTAAATGATTGTTTTGATTTGAGGCCTGACTTGGCAGTTTTTAATGATACTTCTGTTCTTTATGTGTGCAGGAGTGGTTACAGAATATATTGACAAGGACACGCACCACATCAGATTTTTACATCCCCACACGACAAAGAAGACATTCTTTGTGCAGCCAGCAGTTGCTGATGAGCAGCTCATGTCCATGGACATGATAATAGCTAGAGTTGGTTCTGTTCCAACTTGCAACAGTATAAGGGAATGGAGGGTGGAGGGTTACGATTTTTGATGAGCTGTGTTTCTGCCAAAGCTTTTTTGAGTGCTTTTTTTCTTTAAATTTCTTATCTGGTTTTATTTTCTCTGATATTTACAATAAATGATGAACTGTATTCATTGGATCATTTTCATGTCAGTATGTATGTGTGAGACTGTTCATATTTACAGACACACCCAAAATCTTTTTTTGTTGTTTTTTTGTTTTGTTTTATTGTAATTCAATTTTCTAACACGTTCACTTATTTTATAAAAAGTTCAACTAAAGCATTCATTAATGCACACAAAACTGAACAAGTACATTGCAAATAAACATTCATCTTGTGTACACAAGCCTTGTACCTCTGCTCCACACCCTCAGACCCACACTTTCACAGTGCTCTCTAGTAACGCTGGTAAATATAGAAGCCAATCCTGATCAAACTGCCTACCATTACCATTAGTATTTGCAATATTTATCTGTATATAATTCGAGGGTTGCCCGGATAAACCTCGTATCTCACTTTTTTCCGAAAATGACTTTTTTACGTCATTCAACTCAGTTTCACTTCGAGATTGTGTTTGTGAAAGCAGACATAGAATAATGATTAAAATTAATTAGTTATTAATGAATAATTAAACCAAGTATAAAATTTCAATCAAAGTGGTGCCCGTATAACAACCGTAATTAGATATACATTGTTCGACGGCGGCAGATTCCCTGAAAAGTTGGCTGTATGAACATCGTATCTGGCACTGCTGGCTTTACGCGGGCCCGGCGGTTTATCACACTGCACTGAGCAGCAGTGCCTGTATGAAAGCCGTAATTGCTGTTGCTTTGTTTACATCGGCACAGGAAAGGGCCCGACTGCTGCTGTCTGCGCGTTTAATCACAGTACGACAGTCTACGAGTTTTATGTAGAATGAAAATCACCATTTCTTGGTCTCAATCACAGTTAGAAGAAAGTATTTTGAAACTTGTAGGAGATGGGGAACGCTTTGAATCAGTCTGAAATTAAGAAATCCGTCTGTACTTGCAAATCTCTCCAACTCCTAACCCCCGCCCCCCCCCCCCTCTCTCTCATGCTGTGTGTGTGTGTGTGTGTGAGTGTGTGTGTGTGTGTGTGTGTGTGTGTGTGTGTGTGTGTGTGTGTGTGTGTGTGTGTATGTGTGATCTAAGTTTTTCATTCAAAAAGCAGCTTTTTTGTTGAATAGAAAATAACATTATCAGTAATACTTAGAGATCTTTAGGTTCTGTGATTATTTGCTAGGTATGCAGGCACCCTAAACATGTTAACAGACACATCCTGAACAAATATTCTACCAGGGTAAAAAAAAAACTAATGGGAATCTGGACTGTGTAGGAGATAAGACACTTGTCAACACATGTCACTCCTAACAGGACTTCAGTGCAGCTGTGGTCGCTTACTTATCACAGCGGAACTTTTCCCACCAGGAATTCTAGAAATATCCCAAGTATAACACAAGCACATAAAATTAAAACTGCCCATTTCATTGACTTTTCTCCCTCCCGAAAGATCGGCTTGCGTTGGCTACACCTTTTACCTTTTGTACTCGCCAAGATTCAGCAGATCTTCTTCTGGAAGGTAAGCAACCATTAGTGAAAATTATTCAGCAGTCTCTCTCTCTCTCTTTTCTTTCTTTCTCTCTCTCTTTTCTTTCTTTCTCTCTCTCTTTCTCTCTCTCTGTTTCTCTCTCTCTCTCTCTCTCTCTCTCTCTCTCTCTCTCTCTCTCTCTCTCTCTCTCTCTCTCTCTCTCTCTCTCTCTCTCTCTCTCACACACACACACACACACACACACACACACACACACACACACACACACACGATTAGTTTATAAGCTTTCTAAAAAAAAATATGCGTTTGAGAAATTGATATTAGTATCTGTTACGTGAGCCTCGTCAGCTCAGTCATGAGCGCCGCTGCTGAGTAGAGGAGGGCGAGAGGGTAATGGGTTCGAACCCCACCCTGGTAGCTTGTTCAAATTGTCGGGTCATTACCTCGTTGTGGATAATGATAACTTAAGCCTGACTGGCAAACAATACTATCTGTTGCAACAATGCGTATAATGGATAGCAGTATCTTTAAAAACAAAACCATTCAAATGTGTCTTCATTTTCATAATGTAACTGTATCTGATCGGAATCAATATCATTTCTCTTGTAGATCAGTACCCGGTGTGAACATCATGGACCCGAGCAGTGCTGAAGACAGCGTATATCTCAATCTGGCGACATCTTTTGTCGCAGCAGCTGAGAGATCAGCGGATTACTTCAGCTCAACCGACAACGAGCAGCTGAGCAGCGTGATGGATGCATTTAATGAGTCTGATGATGAACCTCTGATTCGTGAACAAAAAACCGCTTTCAATACGTCTGATGATGAACCCTTCATTAAGAAACTGGCTTCACATTCAGACTTCAGCACATCAGATGACGAGCCCCTCATTTCGAAGCAAGTGCCTGATGCTGCCGATGATTCTGCAGACCCAACATTTCTGCCATCAGAAGAATCCGAGACATCACAACATGAATCTGACACCGTCGACAGCAGCTTCTCAGTCGAAGAAGCCCAACGGACCAGCAGAAAACGACGTCGAAAGACCAAACGACAGAGTGATATGATGAGGGCGCAAGCTGCAAGTTTAGCACACACAAAAGAAAGAGAGAAAAATGTTGCAGTACACCAAGCCCACCTGAACAACCTCTTATCAGCCAATGGATTGATTCAAACAGAAATAATTATAATATATCCTGATGGAAACTGTTTTTTCGAAGCCTCCGCCTTCCATTTAGATGAGATATCAGGGGAGGAACTGCGGAACTGTCTGTGTGAATACCTTGAGGACAATTATGGAACTTGCGTTCCCTTCATTGCTCCAGTAGACAGAGATGATGAAAATGACATATTCATGAGGTTCCTCTCGAATGTCAGTGAACTGCGACAGCCTGGGAAGTGGAGCAATGATGCCGCAGATCTTCTGCCACGGGTGTTGGCTGACTGGTCCCAGAGAGTTGTCCGTATCTACACAAGCAATTTGTTCAAATCTGTCCTAGACTTTATGCCGTCCTGCGGTAGCACCGCTGCCATAGCTTGTCAACAGGCGGAACCAATCACACTGGCCTTTATTGCTCACGAGTCGTCTCACTACGACACTTGCCACAGACCAGCCAGAAAGCAGACGCCAGGGCCTCAGGATGACGTCTGTATGCACTCTGACTGATAGTGAGGCTGAGGACTTCCAACCCACTCACCAGTCGACGCCAGACAGCAGACGCCAGGGCCTCAGGGTGACGTCTGTATTCATTCTGACTCTGATGGTGAGACTTCACTCCAACTCTAATGGTGAGACTGAGGACGTCCAACCCACTCACCAGTCGACGCCAGACAGCAGACGCCAGGGCCTCAGGGTGACGTCTGTATTCACTCTGACTCTGATAGTGAGGCTGAGGATTTCCAACCCACTCACCAGTCGACGCCAGACAGCAGACACCAGGGCCTCAGGGTGACGTCTGTATTCACTCTGACTCTGATGGTGAGGCTGAGGACTTCCAACCCACTCACCAGTCGACGCCAAATGAAGACCACAATCTGACCGATGGGGAAAGCCTGGGGGAAGGGCTGAGTTTTCCTACCATGGACGACAGTGTGAACACCACCCCAACAAAACAGCAGTCAAAGGACAAAACAAATATCACACCCAGGAAACAAGGGTTCTTCCAAACGCCTCCTAAGAAAAATCTTTCCAGGAAGAAAAAATCTAAACCAGAAGCATGGAAACAAAACGTAAGAAAATCATTGCATTTGCAAGGGAAAGAGTATATATCTCAGGCTGGCAAGACTGTTCCTCCCAAACGTGTCCAGCAGACCGACTGTAGCAAGTGCAGATACGACTGCAATAATCGTATCTCAGAGGAGTATCGGCAAGACTTCTTTCAGACATTTTATGCCTTAGACACTTACGAACGCCAAAAAGACTTTGTTTGTGCTCATGTTAGAGAAAGAGAGACTGTCCGTATTTTGGGTGCAGACAATAAGCCAGTGCCCAAGAAACGCCAGAGATGCCGCATCTTGTTTTTTATTGTTGATGGTCAAGAGCGACGTGTCTGCAAGATGTTCTTTTTGGCGACACTGGCACTTGGTGAAGCCTATGTTGACCATGCTTTAAAGAATAGCACGAACGGAGCTTTCACTGGCAAGGAACGCCGAGGAAGTGGCAAGCCATACAACAAGGCCAGTGAAGAAGCTTTTGAAGGGGTAAGAAAACACATCGAGTCCTTCCCCGCTGTAGAGTCACATTATACCAGGAAAGACTCTCAACGCAAGTATCTACAGCCCGGATTGACGGTGAAAAAGATGCACGACCTGTACATACAGCAGTGCAAAGAGGAGGGCCGCCCGTCAACCAGTGTCAACAAAGAAATACAGACAGGTTTTTAACACTGAATATAACTTATCTTTTCATGCCCCCATAAAGGACCAGTGTGCGCTGTGTGCTGCTTTTTGCCATGAGGAAGACGAAAGAGCTGGTCATGGAAGATGACAAGAAGGCGTTTGAAAAACACCAGGAGAGAAAGAAGCAGGCACGCCTTGAGAAAGAGAATGACAAGGCAGAAGCCAAAGAAAATCGCCGAAAGCATGTGGTCACTGTGGATCTCCAGGCGGTCCTGCAAGCTCCTTGTGGCCTCGTCAGCCACTTATACTATAAAAGGAAACTCTCCGTGTATAACTTTACCATCTATTTACTAGCTGACGGGGAAGCCAAATGCTACACATGGGATGAGTCGGAAGGTAAAAGGGAAGCGTATGAGATCGCAACCTGCCTCTACTTTTACCTCAGCTCACTCCCAGACAGCGTTGAGGAGGTTACAATCTATTCAGACTGCTGTCCAGGCCAAAATCGGAATCAATACCTGGCAGCCGGTTTATCCCATGCTGTACAAAACATCGAAAGCATAAAGATCATAACCCACAAATACCTGGAAAGTGGGCATACGCAGATGGAATGCGACTCCATGCATGCAGCCATTACATTTGCAAAGAAAAGCACACCCATCTATATGCCCAGCGGCTGGGACATCATCCTAAGAATGGCCAGAAGGACGCGACCATATTCTGTTGTCCCAATCAAATACACAGAGATCCTTGACTTCAAAACACTAGCCGCCTCAACACTACGCAACACCAAGACTGACATCACTGGACAAAAAGTGAACTGGCTTAAAATAAAAGCATTTCACTTTGAGAAAGGCAAAGGAGATGAGATATTTTTCAAGACCTCCTTTGATCAGGTCGACTACCAGACCATCAAGGTCGCTTGAGGAAGGAAGAGAGGCCGTGCTGCCCCTATCAAAACTATACCACACCTGTACAGCCACAAACTTCCCATCTCCCAGGCCAAGAAATCTGACCTCTTGTCCCTGTGCTCGTCTGGGATCATTCCTGAGGAGCACCATGCGTTCTACAGAAGCCTTCCGGCCTCTTCAGCTACAGTAGATCGGCTCCCACAGCCTGACGTCGATGAAGTGGACACCGACTCAGAGTGAACACAAGGCCAGGACAATCAACACTTCTGGAAGATGCGAACTGCGATCATACTCTTTTTTGGCAGAGGCTCTAAGGAACCGATCCGGCGTTATCCTTGAAAAAAATGATTATCAGAACCCCTGCAAAGCGCACAGAGTTTTGCCACTTTGTTGACGTCAGGCTGTTCTGATACAACAGCAGCTCCTGAACAATAATTAACATCTCGTGGATGACTCAGTGAAACTGGTGTGCTGAAATATCGGTGTCTCTTACTGGAAAATACATGTAGTATTTTTTTTAAAATCAGGAAATGCATCAATCGAAAATCAAACATCAAATTACGCACTTGATATAGGCAAGGGATACCATGTTAGCATAGTATTTGAGTCCCACCTGGGTCCAGGTCAGACCCTGGTGAGACCCACATGGAACGCGTTGATCCCAACCTGTCCCCATATTTGGTCCAGGTGAGATCCATACGGATCCCACTGACTTTGTTGACCGAGTACCGAAAAGAGATTTTAAGTGTGAAATGTTTCGTGGTTGCTACTAGAAAACAAAAGCCATTTTGTGACTTATTGATACATTGATGTGTAACTTGAATAGATTGACATGTGCGACTTGGATACCGTCATGCTGCATACACGAAGACACATCAGATTGCGGCACTGGCTTTCGGTCATGGTGATGACCAAGTGAGTTTTCCTCTTTTTTTGTACTTTGTATGGAGCGTTAAATTAAAAGAACTTAACTTTTCACTTGTCACAACAACCCATACTTAAGGACTGTAATATTCGGCAACCATTCTGTCGTGTCTTTTTCTCCGCCTCTCTCTTTGTTTCCTTTCCACACTATCATTTCGTGTGTGTCATTATCATTAATTCATAACGAAACACTCAACATTGCAAAGAGACCACTCTATAATTAAGTTATTGGAATACGAAGTAGAGGAAGAGCTTTTACGCCCGAACTTTATTAGCAGAGTTGAAAATAAATTTTAAAATGCGACTTTCAGACTCTACTAAGAGGTGATTCAGTCACTTTTTGTGACTTTTAAAAAAGACGTTACTGGTTGTACTTGCTTTCATTAGGTGTTGTTGGAAATTCTAGGCATGCACAGGCCTGTCTTAAGACCGCATATCCATATAATTGCTTTGCGCTGGCTGTTTATTCCAAAAAGTGCCGCCGCGACGAAACCATGGTTCTAGTTACGAGTTTTATTTAGGAACTAGAGCTGGCCACCTGCTAACCATTCCTGCTAGCGTCTCGAGTTACGACTGAAAGGCAGCCCTGTTCTGTGATGACGTGCCATGTATTTGGCCTGTATAAACAGCGGAAATGCATTTACGAGGTTTATACGGACACTGTTCATTTAGAGTTTACAGTTCCTAGTACTACATAAATCCCGCATTTGCTACATATGTAATAAAGCATCAAATTATTTATAACATTAATGCTTGTGCAGTTAAACATTTACATGAAGATGCAGAGAAGAGAACAAAGTTTTGGTAGACACTACATTTTTTGGCAATAAGAAAACGAAAATATTTAATTTTAGATGTCAAACTTTCAAAAGGCTCTCCTGTAAAGTTAGCTGAAATGGAGATACGAGGTTTATCCGGGCAACCCTCGAATCTATATTTTATGAGGTATCTTATGCTATCAATGACTGCATGTCCCCCAGAACGGAACAACCGGAAATGACGCCTAATAAGAAGTCAAAACAAGTGTTCTTTCATTCATGGTGTCCCGCGACATGTCTGAAACGTCATAACTAACAATTGTAATATTTAGGAGATGCAACTATTATAATTTTATTGTTTTTGGTTCCCATATTGTTTCACTTGTTTTATACCTTGCTTGTGCTCAACTACTGGAAAACACCTGTTCTTGCTTTTGTGGTGAAATGATTTGGTACGACGTTTCAGATGCTACGGTGTCCCAAGTTTTGACGCAGCTCTAACCTTTCGTTTAGGTGATTTATTTTCTAAAATCACCTCAAAAAGTATATTTACTCTTTGATTGAACATTACATGTTCACAAAATGGTGCATATTACATTTAATTAGAGTGGGTGCATTGCAGGTGTCCCTATGGTGCATCTGAAACGGGTATCATACCCCCCTCAGTCGATCCTCAATTGTGTCAACACAAAACAGATTATTTATTTTGTTTTTTCAATTTGTATTTAGACTTTTGTCAGACATGTCTAAAACAGGCATTGTTTCATCTGTAGCATTTTTTTAATTTTTCATCCTATTTTCCCACTTTTGGTGCTCAGTACTGTAGATGAACTCATTTGCAATACAGTTAGCACTTGTAGTTATTGTTTTAGAATAATGACATAATAATAATAATAATAAGCGCATTAAATAGGCGCTTTATCCCAATTGAAAATCGGCTCAAAGCGCCGCCGCGAACTGAACCCAACAAGCACGCTCACGTGAATCACGCGCATTCACTCACACACTGTACATAAACATAGAACATTCACGTGGTGCTAAGGGCAAGCTCAAGCGAGCTACTGTAGTTTTTGGAAATTCAAAATCGTTTGTATTTGAAATTTGATTAAGTGGGCTGAAACTGATACCAAAGCGGTACTATGTACATTAAATTTTATTGTTTTTAAGCATGCACTCAAAACTAGCTGTGCTGTTTGTGTGATGAGTTTGAGCGTATAAAGAATATGGAAAACAAACTTTGTTTACTCTTGAACATCCTTTATTGCACAATAATCCAACAATACACGGTCAAAACTGATATACAATACAACACGTACACACGGTCAAAACTGATATACAATACAACACGTACACTGAGCTATCTCGTACACAACACTTAACGCTGCGTTTGGCAGGGCACCGCGAGCGGCGCACGTCATAGCTAGCAGTCGACACGAGTGAAATCCGAGAAGCAATGGTCATAAGTGCTATCGGCCTATGTACACAGAGGAACATCTGGTTCACTCTGTTACATTTTCCCATCGGCCTTAACAATACAGTGACCTCGCTGTTTAAATACCAAAACCATCAATCCCAAAACACAAATACAAGAACACATTGGGCCCAATGATGATGTAACATCAAAACACTTTATCAAACAGTACCATCCACATGGTAAACCACAAATATAGCACTATTGACCAAGGCTCTCTTGTCTACACTATTATACTGTAGACTTGGACTCACACAGTCATTTTCAAACTAAGTTATGCATAGCAGAAAACTGACATAGGATATTATCATTTGGAAAAATACCTATGCAGCAGACAAAGTTTGAAAATGAAATCAACTGCACAGCTGTTGTGTACTAGAAAGACACAGATGTACAAATGCCTTGATTTCCAATATTCATCTAAGACATCAAAATTCAAAGCATTGTACTACTCGAAAACACAGTACCGGTGCCTTGGATTCCAATCCATGACAAATTAAAATCTGATGCACTGTACTGACTAAAAATCCAATAATTTTAAATTAACCTATCACCTTAAGCAATCCTTCACCTAAGACAGTCTCTTTAAATAAAAAACAATAAGCCCAAAACAATTTACTCAATATTAATTTGTCCTATTTTCCTAACACTATTAAAGCATCCGATGCACTTGGAGGAATATTGAAGCTTGAATGTCTTGTGGGCATTTAAAGTTGCAGAGGCATACCTTTAAAGGCCCACTGGTCACACTCAAGCTGTCAAGGTTACTAAAAGTTTTAATGGTTTCTGCCGCAAGCGTGCAGACCGACGCAGAGGTGTAGGCGTTGCAGCGTGCACCTTGTTTGGTCTGACACTCTTGGGCTTAGCACGGCATGCAGTGTCACAAGTACTGGTACTGTGAGTCTTGCACGTTTGGTAAAAAAAAAAAGTCTGCCACGCGAGCAGCTGTACTTATAGAGGCAAGCTGCCGTCTCCGCGTCAGTACAAAGTCCACGCGTCGGTGCAGAGTGCCACAGAAAATCAAAAAGGCTGCTAAATCGCAAATATCACTCTGATAGGTTATAGTTAACCGAAAGACATATGCATTACAAAAACTATTACCTGGGCCAAATCTAACCATGTTAAATACTAAGCAATGGTGTTGTATTTTGGTTACAATAAACGGTCAAAACTGATATACAATACAACACGTACACTGAGCTATCGCGTACACAACACTTAACGCTGCGTTTGGCAGGGCACCGCGAGCGGCGCACGTCATAGCTAGCAGTCGACACGAGTGAAATCCGAGAAGCAATGGTCATAAGTGCTATCGGCCTATGTACACAGAGGAACATCGGGTTCACTCTGTTACACATGCACCAACACATGAGCAGAATTTGGAAAACTATGATAAATGTATAACAAATTTTAATTTGTGTCACCGTAAAGTGCGGATTCTTAGTAACTGTTTCAAAAACCAAAAAGCAAATTTAACCTGGTATACGCAATCTGACTTCCATTCCAAATTCTGTATACTGACTAAAGTTTCAGGTTAGTGCTGAAAAAGTAAGACAAGAGCAGAGGCTTTTCAGTGCAAGATACCAACATGCCAAAAAAAAAAAGACAACTTCATTTACTCTTTAGCACCCAGCTGCTTAACAAATATTCATAAAATATAGTAGTTATAATGATTTAACACCAAGCAGGTGACAGAAGCTACACCATGGCAGTATTATGTCCATTATCACAGTTGTTGCTTGTTTACACGCAGGACTTGTGAAACCAGAAACATAAACAGTTCATCAGCCAGTGGCATGACCCTTGATCTGTTCGTCACTGCTACATCCTCTGTAACATATTTATAATATGGCTGCCTCATACTTGCTGCACTTGTCTCAATGTAGTCAAAGAGTACTTTAAAAGTTGTGTATCAAATAGGTAGTCATCACTGGAAAATCGACTGATCCCCAAACCGCTCCAACTGTAGTCGCGTTACCTGGGCCTGGGCTGCAAGAAGCTGCTGCTGTAGCTCCGTGATGCAGTCATTTTGGAGGCTCAAATCTTTCTCCGCAGGAAGCACGCAAAGATCAGCTGGTAGTGGTTGAACATTCATCCTGTGGTGCAGATGCAGCTGCTACTGGGCGAGTGCTGTGGTCTTCAAGTACATCACTGCTGCTGGATCCACTGTTATCCTCGAAATCTGGTCTTGCCTTCAGCTTCCTGGAAAAAAGGTGCATAATAATAAATCACGGCTGTTTCAGTCTGGCCACTTAGTTTTTTCCAGGCGAGCCGAGAAACTGGGTCACAAGTCGTGCGCACGGGCTGCCTCAGCCAGTCTCTCAGCTGTCAGGCTAGCTGATAAGCGGGCTTCCTGCTAGGCGCAGTACAGCAGGGATTGATTGATTGATTGTACATTGCTTAACGTCCCGACAGCAACAAGGCTTTCTCAGGACTTGCCTGCACTTCTTGTGAAAAAAAACAAAACTAAACAGAACATTGAATGTATGTCGCCAGCCGGTCAAATACATTAAATAAACCTAACACAGAGCCTAAATAAAGCTAAAACCATTTAGCAACACACATCCAATATCAAGAGTTACAGGCAGTGCAGACAGTAGGGAGAGTTTTAAAAAGGCAAATACAGGTGAATGGACAAAGGGTAGACAGAAACATGCCCCAGAATAGAGAGATAAACCCACCCTGTGGGGCTGACCAGGGTGACCCTGGGAACTAAAAAATACCTAACCCCACCCAAGTCCCCCAGGGCAGACCCGGGTGGGGCAGTACAGCAGGGAAAATGACTACCTTTTGTTTTTCATGACTTTCTTATTTACCGTTCAGGTGTGTGATGCAAAACTTTGTTTAAAAGCGGACATTCTGCCCGACACACTGACACCAAACACACTATAGTTGTGACAAACCAGTAGCCAGCAGGATAAGGTGGAAAGAAAGAGAAAAAAAAGCAGATTTCACTCTCTGTGTAGTGTTTTTTCACAAAACTAAAGTTTTGCATCACACATTTGAACGGTAAATAAGAAAGTCATGAAAAACAAAAGGTAGTCATTTTCCCTGCTGTACTGCGCCTAGCAGGAAGCCCGCTTATCAGCTAGCCTGACAGCTGAGAGACTGGCTGAGGCAGCCCGTGCGCACGACTTGTGACACAGTTTCTCGGCTCGCCTGGAAAAAACTAAGTGGCCACTTCTAGCGCTGGGCCAAACAGCCGTGAAATATATAGTGCAAAATACCTGCAGTGCAGGCTTTTAAGCCCTGTACAGTCTGAGACAAAAATGACCAAACTGGACAAAACTCATCAGACAGCAGCAAAAAAATCTACACATGACAAAATACAGATTCAAAATTGACAGCACCTGAACACATCCAATCCTCGAAAAACCAGCCATCGTGACCATATGAACGGGCAGGGGGATCTTCATACTGTTACAGTGAGACAGTTAAGAGACTGGAATGTGGCGAAACAGAGTGGTATGACTGGAAAAGATGTGTTTTTGAGCTGATGTAGCACCATTAGTGCTGCATACCCACAACCCCCTTCTCTCCATGCCAGTTCACATTTGACTCTAAAGCAACTTTGCCTGGACTGCAGCTTATGATAGTAAAATAGTATTGGAAGACATTTTAACTGTAAACCACACAGTTTCCTGACATCAACATATTCCTGTATTTATGTGAAGACTGCTCTACTGAATCATGAAATGTGAACTGTCAGTCTGAAACATGTACTTACTTATTGGCACGTTTTAGCGGCGACAGAACTGGATGCTTCACTGGTGGTTTTCGGGTTTGAGTCTGTTTCCAGGTAAACACGCTTGGAACAGCATCAGGTTTTAACTTTCTTTTAAGCAGTGTCCACACATAATCGGTTGGAACTGGAAGAAAATGGAGACAACACACAACTGTGTGCTGTGTGATCTGGGGAAGAAAAATTTCATAGTTATAAATACTACCACTCAAAGTTCAACGCTGGACACTAGCCTCTGAATTCTCTTGTACAAAACGAAAGACTCGTTCCAGCGTGTTTTGAACCCATTGTACGTACTCTATGGGACATTCAGACGCATCTCTACTAGGGAACACACCAAGTTCGACTGTCAATGGGAGATTGACTTCTCTACCAAAAACAATTAAATTGGGCGTACACCCGGTTGAATGGTGGACAGAAGCTCTATATGCCATCATGATCAGGTCGAGGTGATCGCTCCAATCATCACGGTTCTCGTTTACATATGCTGAGAGCATCTGTTGGATGGTATATATATAGAGCTTCTGTCCACCAATCAGTTCAGTTTTAGTTCAGTTCTAATTCACCTAAATAGGGCTTAGGCTGTGTTAGGACGACGCGTAGGTTTTATTGGTAAGTGCGTATAGGTGTTAGGCCTAGGAGCTAGGTTCGCTAGGAATCGTATTCATCGTTGTAGGTGTCAGGCATAGGAGATAGGTTTGCTAGGTATCGTGTCGGAAGGTATAGGTGTTAGGCCTAAGGTGTTTAAGGTTATTAGCACTTGCACTGGTTTAACTAATTTTGATTATGTTGTTTGTTTTATTATGAATGCTTTTCTGGTACAAATAAATCTTGGAACTTTACTTCTATTTTATGATGCTCAGCGGCTAGAGTGAGAGCGAGACTGAGACTGTGCGTGTGTACGTGCGAGAAGTTTGTGTGTGTGTACGTCCGTGCATGTATGACGGTGTGACTGATTGTGCGAGCGCACGTTACTAGCAGCTCAGTAGGAACGATAACAACAAGTCCAGTCAAAATAGGGTTTTTCTGGATACTGTGGTCGGTCCATTGCGCAAGCAACTTTGGCTTTTTGAACACAACGCGAGGCAAGAGTAAACACTGACAGATTTTGTGCGCATGCGGGACCAGAGTAGACTTATAGTCTATTCTCCACAGCAATCTCCAGTCCTTCCCTAGACCACAAAAGAAATTCGGACTTAAACTCTGTAGGCACTTGAGTACTGTATCAGATGGGCAGTTTTTGTCTATCTGATAAACTATTTAAGTCGTCTACACCCAGTCACTGAGTCCGGTTACACCTATTCAAACCACATGGAACGATTGAGTAGTTTGTGCAGGAGTTGCCGTGCAGAGCGAGCAAAAGGCAAAGGAAAGACGGACTATAACACTTTAAACTGTGTGTTGATTATGTAGACGATCTTTCTGCTTTTCATGGCATTGACAGAGCTGAGCGCAATCTGTTACGGCTGTGCAACTATAGTCGCACTATTCTTGTCACTGTTTTACGCGAGCACGCTCTCTGTGTACACGCTCAGCACTGACAGTGTGCCACGCGGGATACATTTTAATGGTACCAGTCATTTACGGCGTGTTGTTTAAGCTGTACTGAACGTATCTTGTATTTAAGACATACACTTAAAAGCTAAGAAAATAAGCTTTCTGTAGACACTAGACATGCTTAGGAAAATGAAGATGAGCAATGCATGCAACGGACTAGAAGACAGGCAACCGGCGCCCAGTTTACCGTGAAGACAACGTAAATCGGTTGCAAATGACACGTCTTTCAACTGTTCTAACTCATGCAAAGTACTTTTGCAAAAATTATGGTTCAGGCCAGCGATCATCGTATACAGCCACTACGCTATGCACTACTCAAAATGTCAGATAGATTTACCTTGCGATCTCAGTGGGTCCTGAAATGGGATGATGCGTCATTGGTAAAATCCAGTGTTATACCTGTAGCCATTGTATACATGATAGCCTCGCTTTCGATGCGTGACATTCAGTCCAATATTAAACAGAGCTGGGCACGGAGTTTAGTATTTGGCATCATTTATAACACTTTAAACTGTGTGTTGATTATGTAGACGATCTTTCTGCTTTTCATGGCATTGACAGAGCTGAGCGCAATCTGTTACGGCTGTGCAACTATAGTCACGCTATTCTTGTCACTGTTTTACGCGAGCACGCTCTCTGTGTACACGCTCAGCACTGACAGTGTGCCACGCGGGATACATTTTAATGGTACCAGTCATTTACGGCGTGTTGTTTAAGCTGTACTGAACGTATCTTGTATTTAAGACATACACTTAAAAGCTAAGAAAATAAGCTTTCTGTAGACACTAGACATGCTTAGGAAAATGAAGATGAGCAATGCATGCAACGGACTAGAAGACAGGCAACCGGCGCCCAGTTTACCGTGAAGACAACGTAAATCGGTTGCAAATGACACGTCTTTCAACTGTTCTAACTCATGCAAAGTACTTTTGCGAAAATTATGGTTCAGGCCAGCGATCATCGTATACAGCCACTACGCTATGCACTACTCAAAATGTCAGATAGATTTAACTTGCGATCTCAGTGGGTCCTGAAATGGGATGATGCGTCATTGGTAAAATCCAGTGTTATACCTGTAGCCATTGTATACATAGCCTCGCTTTCGATGCGTGACATTCAGTCCAATATTAAACAGAGCTGGGCACGGAGTTTAGTATTTGGCATCATTTATAACACTTTAAACTGTGTGTTGATTATGTAGACGATCTTTCTGCTTTTCATGGCATTGACAGAGCTGAGCGCAATCTGTTACGGCTGTGCAACTATAGTCACGCTATTCTTGTCACTGTTTTACGCGAGCACGCTCTCTGTGTACACGCTCAGCACTGACAGTGTGCCACGCGGGATACATTTTAATGGTACCGGTCATTTACGTCGTGTTGTTTAAGCTGTACTGAACGTATCTTGTATTTAAGACATACACTTAAAAGCTAAGAAAATAAGCTTTCTGTAGACACTAGACATGCTTAGGAAAATGAAGATGAGCAATGCATGCAACGGACTAGAAGACAGGCAACCGGCGCCCAGTTTACCGTGAAGACAACGTAAATCGGTTGCAAATGACACGTCTTTCAACTGTTCTAACTCATGCAAAGTACTTTTGCAAAAATTATGGTTCAGGCCAGCGATCATCGTATACAGCCACTACGCTATGCACTACTCAAAATGTCAGATAGATTTACCTTGCGATCTCAGTGGGTCCTGAAATGGGATGATGCGTCATTGGTAAAATCCAGTGTTATACCTGTAGCCATTGTATACATAGCCTCGCTTTCGATGCGTGACATTCAGTCCAATATTAAACAGAGCTGGGCACGGAGTTTAGTATTTGGCATCATTTATAACACTTTAAACTGTGTGTTGATTATGTAGACGATCTTTCTGCTTTTCATGGCATTGACAGAGCTGAGCGCAATCTGTTACGGCTGTGCAACTATAGTCACGCTATTCTTGTCACTGTTTTACGCGAGCACGCTCTCTGTGTACACGCTCAGGACTGACAGTGTGCCACGCGGGATACATTTTAATGGTACCGGTCATTTACGGCGTGTTGTTTAAGCTGTACTGAACGTATCTTGTATTTAAGACATACACTTAAAAGCTAAGAAAATAAGCTTTCTGTAGACACTAGACATGCTTAGGAAAATGAAGATGAGCAATGCATGCAACGGACTAGAAGACAGGCAACCGGCGCCCAGTTTACCGTGAAGACAACGTAAATCGGTTGCAAATGAAACGTCTTTCAACTGTTCTAACTCATGCAAAGTACTTTTGCGAAAATTATGGTTCAGGCCAGCGATCATCGTATACAGCCACTACGCTATGCACTACTCAAAATGTCAGTTAGATTTACCTTGCGATCTCAGTGGGTCCTGAAATGGGATGATGCGTCATTGGTAAAATCCAGTGTTATACCTGTAGCCATTGTATACATAGCCTCGCTTAAACAGAGCTGGGCACGGAGTTTAATATTTGGCATCATTTATAACACTTTAAACTGTGTGTTGATTATGTAGACGATATTTCTGCTTTTCATGGCATTGACAGAGCTGAGCGCAATCTGTTACGGCTGTGCAACTATAGTCACGCTATTCTTGTCACTGTTTTACGCGAGCACGCTCTCTGTGTACACGCTCAGGACTGACAGTGTGCCACGCGGGATACATTTTAATGGTACCGGTCATTTACGGCGTGTTGTTTAAGCTGTACTGAACGTATCTTGTATTTAAGACATACACTTAAAAGCTAAGAAAATAAGCTTTCTGTAGACACTAGACATGCTTAGGAAAATGAAGATGAGCAATGCATGCAACGGACTAGAAGACAGGCAACCGGCGCCCAGTTTACCTTGAAGACAACGTAAATCGGTTGCAAATGAAACGTCTTTCAACTGTTCTAACTCATGCAAAGTACTTTTGCGAAAATTATGGTTCAGGCCAGCGATCATCGTATACAGCCACTACGCTATGCACTACTCAAAATGTCAGATAGATTTACCTTGCGATCTCAGTGGGTCCTGAAATGGGATGATGCGTCATTGGTAAAATCCAGTGTTATACCTGTAGCCATTGTATACATAGCCTTGCTTAAACAGAGCTGGGCACGGAGTTTAGTATTTGGCATCATTTATAACACTTTAAACTGTGTGTTGATTATGTAGACGATCTTTCTGCTTTTCATGGCATTGACAGAGCTGAGCGCAATCTGTTACGGCTGTGCAACTATAGTCACGCTATTCTTGTCACTGTTTTACGCGAGCACGCTCTCTGTGTACACGCTCAGGACTGACACTGACAGTGTGCCACGCGGGATACATTTTAATGGTACCGGTCATTTACGGCGTGTTGTTTAAGCTGTACTGAACGTATCTTGTATTTAAGACATACACTTAAAAGCTAAGAAAATAAGCTTTCTGTAGACACTAGACATGCTTAGGAAAATGAAGATGAGCAATGCATGCAACGGACTAGAAGACAGGCAACCGGCGCCCAGTTTACCGTGAAGACAACATAAATCGGTTGCAAATGAAACGTCTTTCAACTGTTCTAACTCATGCAAAGTACTTTTGCGAAAATTATGGTTCAGGCCAGCGATCATCGTATACAGCCACTACGCTATGCACTACTCAAAATGTCAGATAGATTTACCTTGCGATCTCAGTGGGTCCTGAAATGGGATGATGCGTCATTGGTAAAATCCAGTGTTATACCTGTAGCCATTGTATACATAGCCTCGCTTAAACAGAGCTGGGCATGGAGTTTAGTATTTGGCATCATTTATAACACTTTAAACTGTGTGTTGATTATGTAGACGATCTTTCTGCTTTTCATGGCATTGACAGAGCTGAGCGCAATCTGTTACGGCTGTGCAACTATAGTCACGCTATTCTTGTCACTGTTTTACGCGAGCACGCTCTCTGTGTTGTGTACACGCTCAGGACTGACACTGACAGTGTGCCACGCGGGATACATTTTAATGGTACCGGTCATTTACGGCGTGTTGTTTAAGCTGTACTGAACGTATCTTGTATTTAAGACATACACTTAAAAGCTAAGAAAATAAGCTTTCTGTAGACACTAGACATGCTTAGGAAAATGAAGATGAGCAATGCATGCAACGGACTAGAAGACAGGCAACCGGCGCCCAGTTTACCGTGAAGACAACGTAAATCGGTTGCAAATGAAACGTCTTTCAACTGTTCTAACTCATGCAAAGTACTTTTGCGAAAATTATGGTTCAGGCCAGCGATCATCGTATACAGCCACTACGCTATGCACTACTCAAAATGTCAGATAGATTTACCTTGCGATCTCAGTGGGTCCTGAAATGGGATGATGCGTCATTGGTAAAATCCAGTGTTATACCTGTAGCCATTGTATACATAGCCTCGCTTAAACAGAGCTGGGCACGGAGTTTAGTATTTGGCATCATTTATATTTGTTTCTCTTCTTCTTTTAATTTTGTACTGTGGTAATTGTGTAAAAAGTGATAAATTAGAATCAAGAGCTGCACTGAGCATGGATGAGACTTAGTCGCACTTTTAGTTTCGTATCAAGACGAAAGCTCCTCTGTTCCACCGAAGCCATACAGTATAGGTCAGTGGTTGTAGACCAGGGGAAGTAACCTGTCGAAAAATTTTTGGTATCTGGGAACATTGTTTTTTTCCCTTTATTTTCATCGCCTGAATCAGATTGAGTGAAAAAAACCTTGGGTTGGATAAAGGAACTTTTCAATGTCCCCATATCCAGAGCATGTTCCCAGATTCACGCTCATAGGCATGCGATTGTCCCCAGATACCATACATTATAAGAGTATATATATATATATATATATATATATATATATATATATATATATATATATATATATATATATATATATATATATATATATATATATATATAAATGGTTATTTTGTATTGTGTATTGCGGATATTCGGGGTGGGGAGTTTGGACGTGTGTGAGTGTGAATGTGATGTGTGAATGCGTGGATAGGCTTGAGTGAGGATATTTTGGGTTATTGTTAGGGTTATATGTAATAAATGTCGTCGTCATTGTTCCTCTGGTGTTTGTGTTAGGTTTGTGTTAGTGTGGGTCGGGTGTGTCTCGAGTGGTAGCACTCATAGCTCGCGCCCCGGAAGCGGGGTAGTGACACATACTATCTGATTACATCATCTTGCGTAAGACAGTGACGTAGTGTCGGGAATTTCTATGCAACCGTCCCATGTTGCCTGTCTGATTTTTGTTATTTGAATTCTGCGTACTTGTTTTTTACGTCATTACGGAGCCTTCAAGCTAGGTCGATCGAACATTACGCGCCTGCAACATTGCAACTGCAACGTTGCAACATGTTATTAATGTGCGGCCGACGTGTTGCATATTTACTGTAATAGACATATGGCATGTGTTTTCTGTTGAACCCCTTCGCTGCTGGGACCCACATGGGGTTAGGCTGTAACAGCTGGCCAATTTTCTATTCAACCACATGACGGCAAACAGAGGCGGGGGTGGACGTAACAATTGTTACAAAGCGCGTCCCTGTTAGCAAAGAACCCTTGGGCCGCTGGCGGCCGCAGCGGACCCGCGCGCGAGCCCATTGCTGCCGACGTGGGCCCGATGACGTTTGCTTACTGGGGTGGACACTGACTCCATGGAATCT
Organism: Semisulcospira habei; assembly: GCA_036245525.1. Taxonomy (NCBI): domain Eukaryota; kingdom Metazoa; phylum Mollusca; class Gastropoda; family Semisulcospiridae; genus Semisulcospira; species Semisulcospira habei. The sequence continues at coordinate 97,031,456 of BTPG01000002.1, forward strand.
CAACTTGCTGTGTAACAAATAGTTACCAATACCAATACTCCATGGCCCGGAATCTCAACTTGCTATGTAACAAATAGTTACCAATACCAATACGCCGAATACCTTGATTGTCCCAAGTTGGTCATTTTGTTTGCAGCGGAATGTGTTTAAAACCGTTGTAATAACAAATGTAAACATAAAACAAATAAATACATTTGACCGATTATAGCTGGTCGTTGCAATCCCAATCCCAATCCCGACGTCGGCCCTATGGCCCGATGGCCTTTTGCGGATTGGGATGGGGGCTCCAAGAGCTTCGGGGGCTCCGATAACTTTGAAATAATTGTTAAAATGCCCATGGAGTCTAAACGATCTGAGTAACAAAATCGCCTCCCTCCCCCCCCCCCCCCCCCCCCCCCCCGATATCTGCACATGTGACACATCCACTTCCGAAACGAAAACGTTCACCCCGTTAGGCGGCTTTAAAATTTGAATGTTTTGAAGGAATCAAAATGTTGCAAGTTTTGTTATTGTGTTGCCTAATGTGCAGCATCTAACCGGATTGGGGAGGGGGGGGGGGAGGGGAAGAAGATTTCAACGTTTTGTTTGGAATCTTCATCTGACACAATAGTCCTCGCGACGCCAGACCTTGCTTCCCAGTGGCCGAAAATCAAACAACCGGTGAAAGGTGGGGGGTGGGGGAGGTTAAGGGGTACCAGCCACTAAGCAAGGTGCGCAGATGCGGGGGCTCATGAGGATCTATACCTCTTGCATGCTGTCGAGGTTGGCTTTTCCAATCAGGTACGTTGCTTAGTGGCTGGTACAGGACTAAGCCCGCTCAGGCAAATGGCCCCTGGGGTGGGATGGGGAGTATTTAAGACGTATCTTCGGTACAATGACCCCAAAATAACCCCCACCCTCATCCCACCCCATCTCCATCCCACGCGTCTCCACCGTCATCCGACAGGATCCGCCACTGAATAGAAAGGGGCCATCCCAACAGATGGCTATCGAATTTGAATATTTTATCGAAGGATTCCGATTTACGAGTGTTATTTCATTTCATGTTAATTCCCTTGCAACAGCTGAAAAAAGGCACCAAGATCAGCGTGTACAGAGCTGTCGTCCTCACCACCCTGCTGTACGGTTCCGAGTCCTGGGCCCTCTACCGCAGCCAAATACGACTCCTCGAACGCTTTCATCAGCGCTGCCTGCGTACCATCCTCAGTATTCACTGGAGTGACTATGTCACCAACGTCGAGGTCCTTGAACAGGCGGAAACTGTGAGCATCGAGGCTTTGCTGCTGCGGACACAGCTTCGCTGGGCGGGGCACGTCTCCAGGATGGAGGATCATCGTCTACCCAAGATCACTCTGTTCGGCGAGCTCGCCACTGGACACCGAGACAGAGGGGCACCAAAGAAGAGATACAAAGACGGTCTCAAGAAGTCGCTTAGTGCCTGCCAAATCGAGCACCGCCAGTGGTCTTCGGTTGCTGCGGACCGTGACACCTGGCGCTCCACCATTCACAAGGCAGCCGTCTCCTTTGAGGACTCTCGCAGAGCTAACCTTAAGGACAAGCGGCTTAGAAGAAAAAACAGAGTTGTCGTAACTCAGAACCCTGACCAGACCTTCCCCTGCAGCCACTGCGGTCGAACCTGCCTGTCCCGGATTGGCCTCCGCAGCCACGAAAATGCCTGCAGACGACGTGGGCAAGCCCTATAGAATCTTCGTTCGCGAAGTCAAGCCAAGAGAATTCCCTTGCAACACCTGACAATGGTGAAAACAGTACGGACGCGAGCTCTCTCCAGTGAGGTACGTGTGTCCCACTTTGAGTCTTAGTCTGTGATTTTGGACCCTTCGGCTCAAAGCCTTAAGTTCCAAAATCACAGACCAGCAAACATTTCATCTGTACACACATAGCGACCCTAACAGAGATCAAGGGTCGCGGAATCTGATGCAAGTGATCAATTGAAGTTCTCTGTACTTCGGAAACATTATGTAATCACGTCCAGCTGAAGGATGCATTTATGGAACTATACCCAAAAGAGGCATAGATCATCATGAGTCCCCGGGGCTCATGAGGATCTATACCTCTTGCATGCTGTCAAGGTTGGCTGTTCCGGTCAGTTAGGTAACTACGAGAGTACGTGTACTTTGCGACACGTTTGCAGAATGCCGCCATAAAGGGCATTGCCGAGGACAGCCTTACGTTGGACAGCAGATGGGAGGAGGAAGGGCGACCCAGACAAACCTGGTGCAGATCGATGGAAAAGGGAATGAAGGAACCCGGCCTACTGCAAGCAAGCGGCTAACCAACACCAGGAGAGGTTTCCAGTGGACGCCTTATGGACCACTCATTGATTCACTCACTGAGCGAGTACGTGAAATAGCCTCAGGCTAGCGCAGCATCAATCGTCGAGAAGCCTTTCCTCGGGTGACAATCAAGACTGTGAAGTTAAGTCCTTCACAGACGGAACCATACATTTTCAAGCGAATGTCACTAAGCTGAAGACAACTGCGAAGTAAAAGCACTCCAGGCTCTTCGAGAGTACAAGGAGAAGTGCTGTGGGTTTTTTTTTTTTTTGTTTTTTTTTTTTTTTTTTTTCAAATCTCGTGATTTGCTTTACAAAAAAGAAGAAAAAAAAAAAAAAAAAGAAGAGAAGGCACTGTGCAAAGATACGGACAAGTGTAACCTCTGACCCTTCCCCGGCTAATAAGCAAAAATAAAAAATAAAATAGACAAAAAAAATAAATTGCAAAAAGTTTATTATTTAGTTAATGGTAATATTATGGAAAAGCAAACGCATGTACAAAATGTGAAAATAGAACATTGATAAAGAGAAAGAATTCAAACGATCGCGAGGCTCAAAAGCTCAACGGATATTAGTAATAACAAAGATTTTAACAAGACAAGGAGTAATATCGGAGATATTTGTCACAAGAATTCAAAATACGAAAAATTGCCACAAGGAGGGAAAATAAGAAATATTGCGTAAAACGACAAATTATGTTTGAAAATGCCCACAATATCATCAAACAAATACACCCAAGACGTGCCCAAGGCCTTTTGGAGATGTACCCAATGCCGGAAATGCTTTACCCTCAAGTCTCTAAAGACTGTCATTGTGGTGCTAGCTGCGTTCACCGCCTCGTACGCCTTCATGAGGACACTGCCTAACCAGGTGTACCTCGGCGGAAATAAAATGCTACCTGTGGCGGGGAGAGAGCTACATGTGTTTGAAAAGTGGAGCGCAGATGATATTGCCAAGGGAAACGCGTCCAAACTTAGCCCGGTGATGTCCAAAGTGTTGCTTTACAACACAGCGGTTTGGTGTGAACGTGACAATAATTCCGATGCCACCTTGAAGGAACTGGTAAGATGTGTTTTCTGTTTAATCCCTTCACTGCCCGGACACACAATCGACACCCTAACTGATGCAAGAGGCATAGATACTCATTATGTCTCTTGCTGACCCGCCAGATGTAATTACTCGACCCGAACCAATTGTCCTGAGCTAACGCCTCGGACATTTTGATTCGGCTCTTGTAATCATACCTGCCGGTAATCGTCGGCACTATACCAAGCAAAATGTGGCTCAATATAACAACGACCTGCTCGGCGTTAAACCCAAATAATTAACTAACTCAATATAATAACGATGCATGTCTTCCCTTTGCATGGTGTGTGCAGTGTGAACTATACCATGACGGGATAGTGACGGGTAGCCTGTGTCCGGCGCTGTGTGACACGCACCACATTCAGGTTGTCAAATGCCTGAGTGTAGGGAACCGTAAACAGGTAAGTAACAATAAGCTAATAAGGCACTACCATACAGGTGTTAACCTATTCAATATCGGATCGGAGGGTTGGCCCTACATCTCCCAAATGCAAGAGGCATAGACCCTCATGAGCCCCCGCAGATTGATCGCTCACATAATTATTGTAAATTGATACACACGTGAAAAACGCGTTTGCCTAATCGCAGACGGCATTGCAAAGTCTGATGTGTTACTGTGTTTCTGTGATAAAATGTGTCTTTGCCAGGTTTTAAAAGTCAGTTGCAACAACAGTTGCGTCGCAGGCAGCAATGTGGAGGCCTTTCTCAAAACGTCCGTCTTCGAACTGTCCGAAACTCTCTCCAAGATGCCAGACCTGCCCGCAGACAACTACCTTTCTGCGGCCACCCAGCTCGTGCTGAACTCGTTAGAAACTTTTATGCCCTTCCTGCCCTTCCCGCGACAGGAAGTCCTCAAGGTAATGTGGGGTGACCTTGACCTGAAGCAGGCTAACGCAACTTTGCGGTCGTTGTTGCTCTTACTGGGTCAGGCCGAGTACGTGTTGTCCAGAGCCCTCGGGCAGTTTCGGATTTTCCCGCAAATCTACGGCTCCTGTGGGCAGTTCTATCTGCAGGTCGGTGCAAATGCTACGATGTGGTTCACATTTTAAAACTATCTTTTATTAACTCTTTGTGCCCGAGGTACGAAATACCCACATTTTGGAGTTATCATCTGAGGACTGCATTACATTTCAGGAGACAGATCGACCATGATAGTTCAAGGGTGGTGGCAGAATAGCTTGGGGCCTATAGGCGCCAAGCTATTCTGCCACCACCCTTGAACTATCACGGTCGAGCCATATCTTGCTGTGGTGTGTCGCGGGCAGAATGAGTCAATATTTTATTCTTGGGTGTATTACTTTGAGTGTGGGGAATTTCCTATTGGAAGTACCATAACCCTTTCACTTGGACTCCGCCCAACTGCAGGAGGAATAGATCTTCATAAATCCGCGCAGTTGCAGGGATTCATGAGGGTCTATGCATCTTGCTGAAACCACTGTGTCCATGTTTCCTTGACGGCTGGGGGAATCTTACAGTGATTTCCAACACGCAATCGTGGTGTGCTAGTAGTTAAGAGACACATAAGTCACGAGTTAGCGGACAGCGATACCTTCCAGTGATTTCCAACACGCAATCGTGGTGTGCTAGTAGTTAAGAGACACATAAGTCACGAGTTAGCGGACAGCGATACCTTCCAGTGATTTCCAACACGCAATCGTGGTGTGCTAGTAGTTAAGAGACACATAAGTCACGAGGTAGCGGACAGCGATACCTTCCATATGTGCGTCCGCCTTAATCCATTTAGCCTCGACGCCCTAAAGCAGATGATAGATCGACCATTTTGACTCAAGGGCAGTGCGAGATTAGTTTTGCGCCATTAGCCGCCAAGCTAATCTGACACTAGCTTTCAATTATCATGGTCGACCCATCTCCTGGAACTGGTGCATAGTTGTTAAGTGACACCTCTAAAGGACAAAAATGTGGCCTTGTGGTAAAATAGGTTAAATAACAAACAAACATAAAATAACAACAAAAATAAATAGAAAGTATTCGTAAGGAAAGGATATTAGCAAAAGCAGCTGTGTATTCACACTTTCTTTTACAGATTAGTTAATTTCAGTTACTGTCATTTATTGTCAATGAAACTGTGATTTTCTTAATCAAATTTGTCATTTTCTGCGCATGAAAGTGTTTTATGATTATTAATGTAGAACGGCATACATTAATATCAAGTTTACTTTTACACTTGCTTGAATGGTCTGAATTGCAAGATCATTCAGAGAGAAACGGTACCACATTATTTTCAGGAGTTAAAGGGATACAACAACGAATTAATTGTAGAAGTCAAAGTGATATACATTATACCACCTTATTTTCAGTACTCAAAAGAACACAATGCCACATTATTTTCAGGAGTCTGAGGGGTACAATTATACCAGAGTATTATTCCAATTAAGTTAAAGTGATACAATACAATTATTTTCCGGTGTTACAGTGATACAATACTAAATTATTTTTATAATTTATTGGGATGGGATAAATGCCAAATTATTATTTTTTTTTTAAGTTAAAGGGATACAAAACCAAATTATTTTCAGAAGTTAAAGGGATATATTGCCAAATTTTTTTCAGGAGTTATTATAGTACCAAACAAGATGAGGATATCATCCCGAAGTCTACCGTACTGATTTGAGCTCACATGCGATTTTTTTTTCAGGAATATTCAGAGTTCTTACTATTTTAAAAACTTATCCTTCTGATTCATCTCTCTCCACCGTAACTAACTCTACCCCCGATCCGCACAAACACTGACACACATGGCGCCAGTTATATCTTCTGTGGGCTGGCGCAGCCAAAGCCTTTCTGAAGAAGAAGAAGATGGGATGACCCATGTACACAAAGCCTTTTTATATTACATGCATTTTCCCACGTTTTCCACAATACGTTTGCAGACATCATAACAACTATATAGTCTACCTAATAAAACTGTACTAAAGGGAGAGCATTGCTTCAACCCCAAAACATGTATAACACTGACTTTTCCTGCTTTGCGTCAGTTAGTAACATTGTATCACACTGATGTGTTTGGCGCTTTTACATCACTGTCATTGTCTGAGTTGTGGAAGGCACGCAAGGCCAGGGTGTTTTCCACGCAGCCTCTTCCAAGGCTGACTCTTTGGCGGGAGTGAAATGTGGTTTGAATATTTTCAAACATGAATTAATTATCGTTCAAAAAGTTGAAGAGATACTATGCCTACTAACGAACTCATCCAATGTCATCCTTTAATCTACGTATGTACCCACTCCATATTTTTTTCCCTTCTTTGATATATGTACTGATATATTTTATAACAATCAAATTATTTTTTTTATGAGCTTGCTCGATGTATTTTCCTTCCCGAAAAGGCTTGCGGCCCTGGCCCACAACTAAGTTGTTGATGAATTCTCGAGCCAGGGTCTTACGAAATAAATCACAAAATACTGTTCTGCTGCAACACTAATGCATCCTTTTCAACTATGACAACGTTAACACTTTGATTAATTTTAAACTTGCCGTTCTACACCAATGCCGAAGATACTTTTTTCGTCCGTGTACGTGCCATCGCTGTCATCGTGTGCTTCGGCACTCGCATTGAATGTACGGAAACACGTAAAAAGCGATGCAAAGACTACAAAAGGCTAAAGACACTAACCAATAACTTGAAACCCTCATTGTTGTAGATATGTAACCCAAACTAGAGTCGCGAAATGCAACATTCCAAGCTAAAACAAACCCACCGAAACTGCATTAGCGTAGGAGGTAGACGGAACAGCCAAACGCTTAAAATCATTCAACACAGTTAGCTCCCTTGCGTCTCAAAACTGTCGTCTGCTTCACATAACACCTATAGTGGAGTCATGTTTTTTTGTTTGTTCGCTACTATATTTTTTTCTTTTTCAAGTTATTATCCACATTGCTGCTATGGGTGTTTCATTGCTAAACTTTGCTTATGAATTAAAACTGAATTAAAATCATTTTGTGAATATGCATATGTTTCGTTTTGGTGTGCATTATAGTCTCGGTATGCAAACCTAAAATGGTCGCACAGAGTGGAGGGCACGAAGCGAAGGTAAAGTTTTGTTTTGGACTAGTTACACAAATTATATTGAGCAGCAATTTGCTTGATATAGTGCCGAAAACAGACAGATGTGATTACTTGACCCGATCAAAATGTCCTCGTGGTACCGACTCGGACATTTTGATTCGGGTCTCGTAATCACATCTGCCTGTTATCGGCACTATATCAAGCAAAATGCTGCTCAATATAATATAATATCATGTAAAATATTTATTAAGAATTAAAAAAAAAAACGGACTCTAACGCGGATCAACCGCTTTTTGTGAAACGGTCAATTTCTCAATAATGTGTAAACTAATTAATAAATCCAAAAACACTTCCTCGAGATAATTCTTTTAAAGACAACATCTTAGAGTTTCAGAATTATCCGTCCACGAGAGTCCGAAAAAGCTCAGGCGGTTAAGCGTCGGAGCTAGTCTGGTTGCCATTTAGTGATTTTTAGTATAACCTAAAAAAATGTACCTCATAATTGTTCTAAGCAGTTTTCAACTCTTTGGTACCCATAGATTACAGATCCAACTGATGACACTCTGTAACTGTTGAGCATTTTGATATATTCAAGTTGGCCGCCAAGATGGCTGCCAACTTATAAAAAATGCCATAAAACATGTTCCATGCAACACAGAGGGCTATATTTTAATGAAATAAACAGGAAATATGATTTAGGTGACATTTAAATGAATAAGTATACTTCTGATTTTTGTTTACATTAATATAGTATTCAAGATGGCCGCCAAGATGGCCACCAAAACATTAAAAATTGACGTAAAACATGTTCTACGCCAAACAGAGCGCTCATTTTGTGACAGAAACCAGGATATATGATTTATATGGTATATTGCAAGAGTTAAGACATACATTATTAATTATGACCTATAATTAGATGCTGATTATTCAAGATGTCTCCCAATATGGCAACCAGTATATTTTAAAAACTGACCCTAATCTATGTTCTGTACCAGACAGAATGCTCATTTTTGTTGAAAACAGCAAGAAGTATAACAGTTGTAGCGAGTGAAACACACAATAGTTCTAACATTTGATTGGGTGTACATTTTCGCATATGGCACCCAAGATGGCTACCGGAAACTATGATTGAAATGGAACATGGGCTCTCCATTACACCAGTCATAATGCAACACTTTTTTTTTAAAAATCCGAACAGAAAATGTAAACAGAGAAAAAGTCACTGATATTTTGTGCCGTGACTGTATAGAGAAGTATTTCTAGATCTGCAAGAGTACTTAGCATGTGAAAGTTCAGTCTTTTATGGGTCAAGGACACAGTCAGTTACATCTCGCATTCGTCTTCTTCGTCGTCTTCATTTTCTTGCACAGCTGCACGTTTTGTCCACAGGTTTTGGCAGTTGTCATTGAGATGACACCTGCAGAAGACTGTACATGTCATTTGTGCTGTGGCACATCCACAACGTGCTGCTGGTTCATCTGTGCCACAGCCACATTTAACATCCTCAGTACTTCCGCAGGTGCGGCTTCGATGCCAGGAGGCAGCCTGATAGGCCGCATCAAAGCTAAGTTGTCCTTGTACCACCCAAAGCCAGCTGGACTGAGATCTTGTGGATCAGGGTTGAGAGCAGTCTTCCAGAGATATGCTTGCAAATGGCCACGTTTGACGTTCTCTGGAAATGCTGCTATCGTTGGTGGTAGTGACTTCAGCTTGGAGTGGACACCACCTTCTTGGACGTTCTTACTAGCCACGCTTCGTACCTGATCTTGGACATGCTCTCTGTACACCTGCACCCATAACAAGCACCAATGAAATGGGTTGTCTGGTGGATGATGTCACTGAAACTGGCATGTGGGTCCCCCAGACTTTGAAGACGAAACCCTTTGAGAAGCACCGTTAGGACTGTAACTTTGCCAATGCCCCACATATATAGTGTCACAGCCTGAAGGGCATGTGTTTCTTCACACTTGCCGCTATGTCAACAGAGGTCTTATGAGCGCTGGTGCCTTCCATCACAAGGGCAGCAGTAATCTTGCAAGACATGTAATAATGTAAGAGCAAAATGAACACATCTGTGTCATCTGACATTATCCTGACGGATGTGTACCCTTGCTCTTCTGTCCGGACCATTTGCTGGGCAATAATGATGTCAGCTTCTTCATGAGTTGTCCGCATATCATCTGCTGGGGAGGGGATGCCCTAATGACTTGTGTTGGGACGGGATCATCACCGGTCAGTAGCAGCTTGTGTTGAATGTTTCCCTTGGCCTGAAGGCCAGCAACTTTGTCTAGCAGTTGCTCACAGATGATGGCGATGAGCTGTGTTTTATTTTCCGTAACAGATAGTGCAACGTTTTGAGGTGGTAGTGGAGTGTCTGGCCTCAGCTGGTGACGCCTTGTGGCTGTTTCCACAGCACGAGAGGATCTGGTGGCATTTTTAATGCTGAACAGATAGTACCTGTCAAAGACAAGGTACACATCACTTTCTCGGAGCTTTGTGATAATGCAGCCTAGAAAGCTGTCCACATACATTTGCAGAGCCTTACGATGGCCGGTATATTGTTCACATCATTGCACAACCATTTATGATGACATCTGCCTTCTGGCATGTACGTACGGACATCTCGCACTGCAAGTTTCGTTCAGTACTGACTTTGTTGTAGCAAGTCTCACGTGTCCATTGTCCGTAAACATAGATGTCGGGATTGGCTCCAATTCACGTTGTAATAGATTTTCAAGGTCTAGATTTCTTGAACTCATCAGGCCCATAGCTCTGCTGTAGATCAGTTCTGTGTCATAAGTTGCTCCTGATCCTTGTTCATCTTTTTCTTGCTTACTGCCATGTTGACAACTTTTATGCTCAGGGTGGCATTGAATCACGTTCAGGGTGGTCACGTTCTTTCAAAGTCTTGCATTTGTCAAGTTCCCAAATCATGAGCTCTATCAACATTAACGTTCTGGCTGGATATCATTCCCGTTGCAATGTTGACAATTCCATTGTACTGAAACCATTGCTTGGGTGGTCATCTGGAGTGAGTGGGTTGATGCAGGCTTGACGTTTCTTTCGGATTTCTTCTCTGTCTTTTCCATCAGACTGTATTCGGGCTTGCATCTCTTCTTTGTGAACAGTCACAAGTGATGCAATGTTGTGTTCTCGGATTTTAGCAACGTCTCTGATGAGCTGACTGTATGTATGGAGACTGAGTGCCCATCTGTTCTGCGCCCCAGGGTTGAGTGCTGATGCCGATCAAGCCACCTTGACCGTGCCCATATCTCATGAAAGTTGTTTCGATGAGCATGTCAGACCAAATGCCATTCGCCCAGAGTCCAGGCTTGTGGCGCATCACGTGCTCTCCTCGGAGAACTGACCTGTCTAATTCGTTCTTCGGCGACGCTCCATAGGTCACATTACATAGTCAAATTTGGCCAGTTCAGGCAGTAAGAGGACCGGTGTTTTTAAAAATAATTTTTGCCTTGTTTTAAATGTTGTAGTAGGGCTGAATGTTAGAATTTGCTGGAAATTTCTGGTTACATGAGAGGAGACATGTTTGGTGCTTTGATTCATACCATCCTGAGCTTATCCAGTGGACAATTGTGGGCCTATGTTGAGTTGCCGTTGACGTAGTGATTTGAGGGGCACGCTGATTTCAGCTGTGCTTGGGTGTGGGGTTGGTAAGGAATCGGGTTCATAGCCAAGAAATGAGACTGTCAATGTGCTGTTTTTATTGTTATTTTGTGCATGGCAAATGTGCAGCTGGTGGGCAGTAGTGTTTTTGAGGGGACTGAAATATTATGGGATGCCTGGGACTGACTATGGCTAAGAGGCTGTACAGTACGGAAACGGCACTGTGTACCGAGGCCATAGACCTTAGGTAGTACAGGCTGTACCTCGCATAGTTCCAATGAGCAGCAGCAGCACACACCGTGCATGCTTGGACGCGCGCACGCACGCACGTACGCATGCACGCACACACACAAACACACACACACACACACACACACACACACACACAAACACACACACTATTTCTTACTGACATCTGTAGTAGCTTCTCTGCATGTTTTAGTCATATTTCTGTTTGTTACGGCAGTTTGTGCTTTACAACTGAAAAGTACCCCAAAAACACGATTATTAACTTATGACCATTATGGGCTTCCATACTTGTTCAACGTAGCTTTACCGTCTCGCACATGCGTGTGTGTCTCCTACTTCCATGATAACCCCGATGTATGACTTCCAACAAAAGATTTGCATTTACAACGCAAATTAATTAACATCAGCATTATTTAGTACATTTTACAACATGACATTGATAATAATATCGACCAAACTAACAAATAATCTCGACCTAGTCCGGGACGGCCCGGGCCGCGGCCAGTGCAGCGCTGCGGGGCTAAAAATGCCGGAATGACACATCTCCTATCCTTATAATATTAACAACGACAAAGAAACCGCAATTAGAAGAAGTACTGTGAACGAAAATAAATAAAATATCCTGGAAAGACTATGATTAACGGCAACACTGCATGATGGTCAGACTGGCCGTGCCACTAATAAATAGTTACGCCGGGTCGGCCGTTAAAACTCTACTGGTCAATCCTTAAATGATCTGCAGGAAGAACAGCCAAAAGGATTTAAACAGGTACTCAGTACCGGTTTGTCTTGCGTGATGGCGTGAAAAAAATCCACTCAAACAAAAACAATAATGTCCAAAAGCGATGTACTCTATAACAATGTGGGTTTTTTTTTTTTTTTTTTTTTTTTTTGCTGACCCTTCACTGATAGCCGTCTGAAAATCTTTGGTAATTAAACCCCGAGGAACTCAAGCCATCGGAGGAACGTAGGTACAAAGTAGGATCAACAAGAGCCTTTGATTCTCCTGAGCCCCTGCACCTGCGGGGCCTCATGAGGATCTTTGTTTCTTTCAGTTAGGCGGTGTTCGTTTTAGTTCTCCCGAAAAAAAAAAATTGAAGGCATGCACTGTATTACGCACATTAAAACCCGGTCTGACGGCGAATTCAAATTCGATCAGCATAAATCAAATTATGTGTTATATGTTGTTGAAATTGTTTGACGAGACACGGATCGCGATTATGACCCGAAACAACATAAAGCCTGCCAACGTTTTATCACGTATACATCAATATCAACTGCAAGGGATTAATTTCTTTTTTGGATGATCGCGACAGGTTTACCAGTAGCTCCATCCCCCGCCGACCCAGGAACTGCGCGTCAATCGTCACTTTCAGAGTCTGCTCGCGTACACGGCGGGAGTCAGCAAAAGACGTAGAATTTTGTAAACCTCCGCTCTTCAGCGGAAGCTCATGAGATTCTATGCGTCTTGCAGATGCTGAGCGACTTGCCGGCGCTTTCGGTACAGACTGATGTATGGTGTACCGCGTAGACTAAAACTAAACAGCGAGTTTTATTTTTTCTTTAATTAATTTTAATTAAAAATGCTCAAGGATGACAGGCGGATATGTAATCTGTATGCATCAGAGAAGTCAAAACCGCTGAACAAATTTATGTGGACGTTAGAAAGAGGTATCACAGGCTTCTTCCAGACTAAGCAGGAGAGCGAAGGGAATCGCCGGGTCGTGGGTTCGAATCCCCGTCCCGGCCCCGGTAGCTGGACTCGCAATCCAGAGGGGAAAAGGATGATTTGCTCAATAGCATGTCCGTTGAAAGGTCTTGGTAAATCAAAGTGTCACAGTTGGAGCGCACCTGAATTGATCAGTGTTCAGGTCGTACTCCATAGGCAATAGATTTCCCTGTCCTCCATAACCCGCCCGTCAGGGCCGTCCATTATCACTTCGGTGCCGTGGACGTTAAACCCGGAACTAATCAATTAATCAATCAATCAAGCAATATCCGTCCACAAACGAGGGCTCTAGTCGCTGTCACACACACACACACACACACACACACACACACACACACACACACACACACACACACACACACACACACACACACACACACACACACACACACACACACACACACACACACACGGCGCTTTGGCGCTAGATCTGCATTCAACACCAATGTTAATGTAGCTAGACGTGACGTAATTTTATCTTGTTACTACAATTTTGCAGTGTGAGCCCTGCCCGCCTATGTTATCATGTAACTCGTGGTGAACAGAACAGGCTGAGGCCAGCCCCATTTTTCGGTCTGGCGTGTTTTCAATACTGTACACATTTTTTTTTCTTTTTCAGGAGACACATTTTGTAAGTTATTTGGGTTTAACGCCGAGCAGGCGACTAAGGCCATCTCACAGCGGTCAGGAGACAGAGGGACACAATATACTGAAGAGCAAAAGAAATGCGACATTTTTGGAATCATCTGAAACACTTTAGTGTTTCCGATGATTCCGAACATGTCGCAGTTCATTTGCTCCTTAGAATACATGTACCACATTATTGTCAGCAATCACGGGGTAAAACACTGCCGTTATATGGCAAAAACTAGAATGTCCATTTTTGTGAAAAGCGAAATTTTCATTGCTATAAAATGAAAATATTGCTTTCCTAATTGGTGAATATGGTGAAAGCCAGTATTGCCTTTGGTCTATCGTATTGAAAATACGGTAGTCTTTGGGACGAGTCCGGTCGGAGCCCGTTCAGTATTATGCAAATGACTTTTCGCCGGGCGGGTCTCAGACTCTGACAGTGACAGTGAAGGAACAAGTTAAAAATGACGTCATGTCTAGTTACGTAAGACTCGCTTTGCAGAAAAATTACAAAAAGTAAAAATCCTCGACTTCTGGAGAAGAATCAGCCAGTGACGGTGACGATAAGCAAACGCGCCAGTGTAATCAGTTCTAACTCAGACTCCGAAAAGCCTAATCATTTTGATTCGATTTAATGTGAGCGCGCGCTTGTTACGTGGTGGGGTTGTAGTCGTAGTATGATAAACACACCAGACGCACGCACGTAAGGTTCTTTTAAATAAACTTCATTCAGCTGCAATCCGTCACACGTGGCTTAAGGATGTAGACAATACTGGAGTAATAGTTCCAACAATATTTTAATTCAGCGATGCGATCTCCACACAAATGCACTTCCAAATGCATCAACACTGATACAAAGTCACTTCTGCAATGTCCACACTGGCAACACAAAATTTCTCATACGCAGCGTCTCACACAATGTACACCCTATACGGGCCACGTACCTAGGGTGTAGGGGGCTCTGGATAGAGGTAGCACCTTTGCTGTTCGGCAGCTGCGTCCTACATAGGACGGACGGGCATCACTGGTCCTCATCCATCTCCTTAATCTCTCGCGTGCTGGCTCCAAGCGCCACACCCTGGCAAATCACCTCAGCTGGTGGGCTAAACCACGTGAGGGGGTGGTGTTCACATTGCACCACTAGGAGGATGAGCTGTTTCTGACAGCCAACGGCTAGAGGACGGAGGAGATCAGGTTGGATCCAACGGCCAAATGTGGGGGAGTAAACCTTTCAAATCAGGAGTGGAGCCCCGAAGGCAGACAGCTGCCTGTATTCACGCACTGTCCTGGCAGCTCCTGCAGCCAAACTGGTGCCAAACGTACTGCTTTGCATTCCTTTGGATACATCAGCGAGGCCGAGAGGGGGATCTTGACGACTGGGCACCCCAAGATCTCCATACACTTCGCCCAGGCTTGCGCCCTGGAGAGGTCACTCCAGTGACTGACCCAGCAAGCGCATATACCCATTGTCTTCCGAGACAGGATGCCAAACCTACGATAAACTACGTGTCTCTACTACTGACAATGCAAGACAATGTACGAACGTGCTTTCCTAGCGCCCTCCTTATATAATTTTTTTTATATACTACCAATTTCCAGAATCATCTATCATCTACGAAAATCATACAACGCAACCAATCAGAACGAAACACGCAACCGAAACTCATTAAAATAATCTTTCTAGAAAAACTACAATAGGCTACACAAATTGGCTGCTCACTTCAGCTCCAAATCCTTGGTAAAATGACATCTCATAAAAGTATGGAAGACAGTTCACAAACTAGTCGGAAAATTCGAGAACATTCACGATCTTTCATAACACACAATAAAACGGCTGACGGCTTCACGCGCACAGTAAACAACTTGTTGCGAAGTGTCACTAATTTACCGACGTAACATATAATACGAGGTCACTAGACAGTGCGACCTTTCTAGCACGTGATCTGGACTAAACATAGCGTATCATAACGAAGTGAATTCCGCTCTGCGCGACCGAAAGAAAATGTTACTTAAAAAGATACGTGAATCATAACCATGATAGCTCAAATAAATATCGGATCGTTTCCTACGATTAACACATGTATGCTCTCACAGGACAACACAACCACAATCATAACAGCGCTCTTCTCGCTTTCTGTCCCTTTTTTTCCAGCAGAGCGTTTGTTTATAATTTCTGTCATCGCGTCTAATACACTATTAAAGGCAGTCACTGAATCAGCTCGCGCAGCCTCTTTTATTTAAGGACCAGCATAATGATAGAGGCAGGCAAGAGTCAGGATTCTCATTATCTTTCGTATCTGCGGGCGCCATGAGGATCTATGTTTATTCCAGACAGGAGGTGTTTATCTTTGAGTGTATGTCGGACAGTGTGATAGTGGTCCTTTCTACAGATGAGAAAAGGCATAGATCCTCAAGAGTCCGCCATGCAAGTTACAGGACCTTGACCCCTGAGAATCTGTGCCTAAATTTTGCTTTTTCAGTTCACACAATTTTAATTTCCAGGCTGAGTGGGGGAAAGGGAGAGAGATGCGCTATTGTGGTTTGCAGTGAGTTTAAGCCGTTTCTTTTGTTTTTCAGTAACCGTACATCAATGACCATATAAATGAACACTTTCCCCCATCTTTTGTTCTGGTAAAGACAGAGTCGGGTTCACTACGGAATATACTTGGATCTGCTGAGGCACATATACTTCTGAAAACTCAGAAATTTAAAAGCCAGGTTACAAATTTAAAATATATACTGACACAGTTCTAACTCAGACTCCCCCCAAAATTAAAAGCCTAGTCATTTTGATTCGCTGGAATGTGAGTTCGAGCTATTCTGTTTCTGTCCCCTTTTCCCAGCAGAGCGGTTTGTTTATAATCGCTGTCAACGCGTCTAATGCACGTGAAGGCAGTCAGTGAATCAGCTCGCGTAGCTTCTTGTATGTAATGACCAGCATAATGATAGAGGCAGGCATGAGGCATGATTCTCATTAGCTTTTGCATGGCGGGCGCCATGAGGATCTATGTTTATTCCAGACAGAAGGTGCGTATCAGTGTGTGTATATAATTCAGTGTGATATTGGTCCTTTCTACTGATGAGAAAAGGCATAGATCCTCAGGAGTCCGTTATGGAAGTTACAGGACCGTGACCCATAAGAATCTGTGCCTAAGTTTTGCTTTTTCAGTTCACACAACTTTAATTTCCAGTCTGAGTGGGGGAGGGGGAGGCAGATGCGCTATTGTGGTTTGCAGTAAGTTTCAGGAGTTCCTTTTGTTTTTCAGTCTCTTGGCTTGACTTCGCGAACGAAGATTCTATAGGGCTTGCCCACGTCGTCTGCAGGCATTTTCGTGGCTGCGGAGGCCAATCCGGGACAGGCAGGTTCGACCGCAGTGGCTGCAGGGGAAGGTCTGGTCAGGGTTCTGAGTTACGACAACTCTGTTTTTTCTCCTGAGGCGCTTGTCTTTAAGGTTAGCTCTGCGAGAGTCCTCAAAGGAGACGGCTGCCTTGTAAATGGTGGAGCGCCAGGTGTCACGGTCCGCAGCAAGCGAAGACCACTGGCTGTGGTCGATTTGACAGGCACTAAGTGACTTCTTGAGACCGTCTTTGTATCTCTTATTTGGTGCCCCTCTGTCTCGGTGTCCAGTGGCGAGCTCGCCGAACAGAGTGATCTTGGGTAGGCGATGATCCTCCATCCTGGAGACGTGCCCCGCCCAGCGAAGCTGTGTACGCAGCAGCAAAGCCTCGATGCTCAAAGTTTCCGCCTGTTCAAGGACCTCGACGTTGGTGACATAGTCACTCCAGTGAATGCCCAGGATGGTACGCAGGCAGCGCTGGTGGAAGCGTTCGAGGAGTCGTAGTTGGCTGCGGTAGAGGGCCCAGGACTCGGAACCGTACAGCAGGGTGGTGAGGACGACAGCTCTGCACACGCTGATCTTGGTGCCTTTTTTCAGCTGTTGATTGTGCCACACTCGCTTGAATAGTCGCCCGAAAGCACTGTTTGCTTTTGCCAGTCTGTTGTCCAGCTCCTTGTCCAGCTTGGCGTCTGACGTGATGATGCAGCCAAGATAGGTGAACTGGTGTACGGACTTCAGTTCGGACTTTCCGATGGTGATGTGGGGAGGGCGATGCTCTTCCTTGGGTGCCGGCTGATGGAGGACCTCTGTCTTTTTCAGACTGACCTCAAGACCAAAGAGCTGGGCAGCATCTGCGAAGCAGGACGTGATGCGCTGCAAGGCTCTCTCTGTGTGTGCAACGAGGGCAGCGTCATCAGCAAAGAGCAGCTCACGAATCAGTCGGTCTAGGGTTTTGGTGTGGGCCTCCAGTCGTCTGAGGTTGAACAGGCTGCCATCGAGACGATACCTGATGTACACTGCGTCGTCATCGTCGAGGTCCACTGTGGCCTGCTTCAACATCATGCTAAAGAAGATGGTAAAGAGGGTCGGTGCCAGCACGCAGCCCTGCTTTACGCCGTTGAGAATGGGGAATGGTTCTGAGAGGTCACTGTTGAGGCTGACCTGGCCTTGCTGGTCCTCGTGGACGATCATGCTGAGAAACTTTGGGGGGGGGGCAGCCTAGTCGCTCCAGGATCTGCCACATGCCTTGCCTGCCTGTTTTTCAGTAACCGTACATCAATGACCATATAAATGAACACACTTCCCCTTTCCCCCCCCCCCCCCTCCCCTTTCGTTCTGGTAAAGACAGTCGGGTTGACTACGGAATATAATTGGATATGCTGAGGCACATATACGGGCAGAAATTTAAAAGCCAGGTTACAAATTAAAAATGTATACTGAAATGGGCTTGGATAGGGCTGTTATTTGGTTGATGGCTGGGGACAGTAGGACAAGGCTAGAGCCAGCCTTGGAAGGCCGCTTTCATCGGAACTGCCGTCAGATGGTACGGCAGAATGTTCTCTGTTCCGTCTGATGTGCACAGAGACAAATGAACCTATCAAGAAACATTCATTCCACCGTTACCGCATACTTTTACGAGGATAATATATTCTTGATTTTTACATCAGACGGATGGCATTCACTGTTTAGCAATGTTCACCTATAACCATAGACAAAACTCCCCAAGAGGCATAAATCTTCACGAGTTCCGCGCAGAGTGTGGGGGCTTGTGAGAAGCTAAATGTACTGTATGTATCTTGGTGGCTAGTGTTGCCTCTATGCTGCTATGTTTGCGCAGCCGGGATAAAATCGCGACCACCAAGCCCAAAACAAAACACCCATGGCTGTCAACACGCACGATTCGACGACCGTCCCAGCTCTGCGGCGTAGAATAGCACGATGCTCATGCTCCCTTTAGGTTCACGGCAGTGCAAACTCGAGTCTGGAGACTAACTGTAATCAGTTCTAACTCAGACTCAGAAAAACCTAATCATTTTGATTCGATGGAATGTGAGCTCGCGCTCTTCTCGGTTTCTGTCCATACCAGTTTTTCCAGCAGAGCGGTTTGTTTTTTAATTGCTGTCATCGCGTTTAATACAATGGCGGAAGGCGGTCACTGAATCAGCTCGCGCAGCTTCTTGTATGTAAGGACCAGCATAATTATAGAGGCAGGCAAGAGTCAGGATTCTCATTAGCTTTCGTATCTGCAGACGTCATGAGGATCTATGTTTATTCCAGACAGGAGGTGTTTATCATTGAGTGTATCTAATTCAGTGTGATAGTGGTCCTTTCTACAGATGAGAAAAGGCATAGATCCTCAAATGTCCGCCACGCAAGTTACAGGACCGTGACCCATGAGAATCTGTGCCTAAGTTTTGCTTTTTCAGTTCACACAATTTTAATTTCCAGGCTGAGTGGGGGAAAGGGAGCGAGATTGTGTTTTGCAGTGAGTTTCAGCCGTTTCTTTTGTTTTTTAGTAACCGTACCTCAATGACCATATTATAAATGAACACACTTTTCCCCCCTCTTTTGTTCTGGTACAGACAGAGTCGGGTTCACTACGGAATATACTTGTATCTGCTGAGGCACATATACGGGCAGAAATTTAAAAGCCAGGCTACAAATTAAAAATTAAATATATACTAAAATGGTCTTGGATAGGGCTATTATTTGGTTGAGGGCTGGGGACAGTACAAGGCTTTAGCCTGCCTTGAAGGCTGCTTTCATCGGAACTGCCGTCAGATGGTATGGCAGAAGGTTCTCTGTGCCGTCTGATGTGCACAGAGACAAATGAACCTATCAAGAAACATTCATTCCACCGTTACCGCATACTTTCACGAGGATAATATATTCTTGTTTTTACATCAGACGGATAGCATTCACTGCCTAGCAATGTTCGACCATAACCAAAGACAAAACTCCCCAAGAGGCATATATGAGTTCATGAGTTCTGCGCAGAGTGCGGGGGCTTGTGAGAAGCTAAATATACTGTATGTATCTTGGTGGCTAGTGTTGCCTCTATACTGCTATGTTTACGCAGCCGGGATAAAATCGCGACCACCGAGCCCAAAACAAAACACCCATGGCTGTCAACACGTGCGATTCGACGACCGTCCCGGCACTGCGGCGTAGAATAACCGTAGAATAGCGCGATGCGCATGCTCCTTTTAGGTTCACGGCAGTGCAAACTCGAGTTTGGAGACTACTGTAATACAGTGTTTCTAATTGACGCAAAGCATCCGCCATGTTCGTGTTCAGTTTTGCATGTGTATGAGCTGACGCAATTCTCTCCCTCTCTGATTTGATTCAGGAAGACAGTCTCTCTATTTTTGTTATGATGTCTGTGAACGTAGTGTGGAAATGGTGGATAATGTATGCACGCTCATACAGAAGAGGCTTTATGGGCATGGGTCATCCCATCTTGTTCTTCTTCAGAACGTCTGTGGCTACGCCAGCCCACAGAATGTATAACTGGTACGAAGCGCCATGAGTCTGTCAGTGTTTGTTATGCCATTGCCGTGGGGATCGGGGGTGGGAGTGGGAATGAGGGGGTGCGTGGGGGTTGGAGGGGGTGGTAGTTGAGTTAAGTTAAGGTGAAGAGAAATGAATCAGGTTAGAGCTTAAAAAAAAGGAACAACTCTAAATGTTTCTAAAATAATTTTTAAAAAAAAACCGCAGCTCCAAACAGTACGATAGACTTTGGGATGAAATCCTCAACTTGTTTAATAGGAAAGCAATATTTTCGTTTAAAATAATGGAAATCTCCTTATAATGACAGAATATCACGTCGTTTCCAGGAGTCATGTCCAGCGCTAGATACTCCCGAACTATTGATAAAACCGTGGCGGGAGCGCGCCACTGCAGCCCTGGGTATGCTGGAGGAACTGAGAAAGATGGAGGCTCAGCTGCCGGACCCTATCATAGCATGTGATATGAAAGCCCCTAACTTCGGAACATGTGCCGAGGGGGACCTGCGTATTCTGGACGTGTCCGATGTTTTCTTCAACGCCTCCATGTCCACAACACGTGGACAGAAACATGGCTGCACAAAACACGACGACTGCAAGTAATTTACTCTACTGTTTTACTTTTGCTTTGCTTAGCGTTGTTTGCTTTGTTTTGCTCTGCTTTGCTTTGCTTTGTTTTGTTTTGCTATGTTATGCTTTGCTTTGCTGTGCTTTGTTTTGCTCTGCTTTGCTTTGCTGTGATTTGTTGTGCTTTTTGTGCTTTGCTGAGCTTTGTTTGGCTCTGCTTTGCTTTGCTGTGATTTTTTGTGCTTTTTTGTGCTTTGCTGTGCTTTGCTTTGCTGCGCTGTGTTGTAGTTTTTTTGTGCCGCTTTGTTGTGCTTTGCTTTGCTTTGTTGTGCTTTGCTTTGCTGTGCTTTGTTTTGTTTTGCTGTGCATTGTTTTGCTTTGCTTTGCTTTACTTTGCTGTGCTTTGTTTTGTATGCTTTAATTTGCTTTGTTTTGCTTTACTGTGCTTTGCTTTGCGTTGCTGTTCTTTGTTTTGCTTCGCTGTGCTTTGATTTGCTTTGTTGTCCTTTGTTTTGTTTTGCTATGTTTGGCTTTGCTGTGCTTCGTTTTGCTTTGCTTTGATGTGCATTTTATTGTGCTGTGCTTTGCTTTGTTGTGCCCTGCTGTGCTTTACTTTGCATTGCTTTGTTTTGCTTTGCTTTGCCTTGCTTTAAGGTGCGGTCTGACGTGAAGTGAAACAGAAGCAAAGCGGTAAACAAAGCAAAGCATCTGCTTCTAAAAGCATCTAAAAATAAATGCGTTTATAATGCTTTGCTTTGTGAGCCGGTCACACGATGAGAAGTTTTGCATAAGCAGTCTGCGTGGAAGCAATGCTCAGTTGTAAATCAGTTACCTCCCTTTACGCGATATTTTCAATATGGCAGATACATCGGACGACAGTGATTTGGAAGATATGCCTTTGGTAGTCCTTGCAGCCTACAAAATTGCCGAACAGAGAAGAAAGAAACAAAAGAGGCAAAAGAAGTATTGGATGAAACCCTGGTTGGAAAATCGGGTTCAGCATGGCGCATATCACGCGCTCATGCAAGAGCTGATTGAATGCGATGCTGATTCCTTTACGAATTTTGTGAGGATGGACCTACAGCACTTTCAGACACTGTTGGCACTGGTCACTCCGTACATTGATAATGTGGGTTGGTGTAGCGACAGGCGGAATTCTGAAGAACTGAAAAGAATAGCACGAGCAGCAAAATGACGTCACTATAACCCCCCCCCCCCCCCCCCACCCCCGACCCCCCCCCCCCCCCCCCCCCGCCTGATCTGCACGGCAATTGCACACACAAACACAAATGGCAGCCGAATGGCGCACACACTGAAACACGGACGGCAGACACACGGCGCTTCCTACCGGTTGACGTTCTGTGGGCGGGGCTGAGGTAGCCCGCACAGCCATTTTTCAGGGTTTGGTTTCTGTAATTTTGGCTTCTTACATTCCATAATGCCTCGTGGTTTTGAATCAGATCGATGAGAATAAATGTATCAACTTGTGTCAGATTTGCTAATGGCCCAGTAGCTTTTGATGCCGCTATGATCGCTGAAATGATAACAACCTCGTTGCCGTAAAGTCGGCTCTTCTGATTGGCTGGCAATCAAATGCTTCAGCGAAACAACGCAAAATTTTAGAGCACGCTCAAACACTGAAAGCATCGGCTTTGCTCCACTTCGGCGCTTTGCTGCTGTTCTGCTTTAGGTCTAGTCACACGATAAACATCGTCAAAACTGCGATGTTTCGTGTTTTACTGGCTGTTTTGCTTCTGCTTCGCTTCCCGGCCGTCAGACCGCCGCTTATTGCATATCTTTGTTTTGCTATGTTTTGCCTTGTTTTGCTTTGCTTTGATTAGCTTTGCATTGCTTTGCTAAGTTTTGCCTTGTTTAGCTTTGTTTAGCTTTGATTAGCTTTGTTTAGCTTTGATTAGCTTTTGTTTATCTTTGCTTTGTTTAGCTTTGTTTTACTTTGTTTTGCTTTGCTTAGCCTCTCCCCGATTCAATTCGACGTTGATTCATTAAAAAAAAAAAAAATTAATTTTACTTTACATATTATTGTGTTTCCGTTGATTCCATTGATGTCGCATTTGTTTGGCTCGTCAGTATACGTTGCCACACTATCGAGACACTGGTCTCTAGGTATCTGTTCGACTCTGACATACACCAAGCAGAGTACTGCGCTCCAGCACTGACGACAGAATATTGATTACCCCCAGAGTATCCATAAAAACCTTTGGACAACGTTCTTTTCCGTCCAAAGTCCCAAAGTGTGAAATGGTCTTCCCCATGATATTCACCATGCACCATCTTTGGCCATTTTCATGGCAAGATTGAAAACATATATTTTCAACCTGACCTTTGAAATGGATTCATAAACCCTACCTTTTCAAACCAGGTTCTTGAAATGTTTTATGTTTATTATTTTAGTATTGTGTGACTGTGCATTACTATGCTGTCGGTATTTTACTTAGTTAATTCACTTAGTTAGATTATCTACATGTAAAGCGTTCTAAGCCTTTCTTGTTGCGCAGTAGAAGAGTTATAATAATAATAATAATAATAATAATAATAATATTATTATTATTATTATTATTATTATTATTATTACTGACGAGCGAAAGAAACGCGACACCATTGGAATCACAGGAAACATTGAAGTGTTTCCGGTGATTCCAATGATGTCGCATTTCTTTTGCTCGTCAGTGTGCGTACCCGTATTATAGAGGTGGTCGATTTTGCAACGATATGCCTGTGGTTGTTGGCTTAGGTATGTATCTGGGATGAAAGGCTGTCAAGGCCAGTGTGACACAAACAGCGGCGCGTGCTACATGGCTGTCAACGAGAATCTGGAGGTATAGTACACATAGTGCCTAGACAATGAGCATCCAGTGGGTGATTTTCAGGGATGCAACCAGACATTTCCACAGATGGGTCAAATGTCCTGGGTTCTTCAACATGAATAGGACATATGTCCGCTATATAAAAATGTAATACTGACAAGCAAAGGAAATGCGACATCATTCTAGTTATTGGAAACACTTCAGTGTGCTGCCATACTAAACACTTCAGTGTGCTGCCATACTAAACACTTCAGTGTGCTGCCATACTAAACACTTCAGTGTGCTGCCATACTAAACACTTCAGTGTTTCCGATGATTCGAATGATGTCGCATTTCCTTTGCTCGTCAGTATAGTAGGTATACACAAGACAGTGTTTCGTGAGTGGTCACTGCGTGCAATGCAAACTTAGAATGCTAATGCGCTGCATAAAATACGAAGTCCAAGGCAATTGAAAAGTGATCGGACATAGGCAGCTTCGAGGCAATTATAATGCGACATCTGACCTACTGACACCTACACTAATCGGACATTTTACCCCTGCAATCGGACTATGACCGATGTCCGACGACTAGCTGCGTCCCTGGATTTTTAACCGATGGTATCATAATCTTTTCGAATGTTTTCGAAGGCTGCTTGGCATCTCATACAGAGATCACATCACAAACGAGGAAGTGGGAAGCAGAATCAGGCAAGCCATCGGGCCCTATGAAGACTTATTAACCATTGTGAGAAAACGCAAACTGAAGTGGTATGGGCATGTCACGCGTTCAGCAGGGCTTGCCAAAACAATCATGCAAGGCACTGTGCAAGGAGGACGAAGGAGAGGAAGACAGAGGAAAAGATGGGAGGACAATATCTCAGAGTGGACAGGACTGAAGCTGGGTGATACGCTGAGAATGGCAGAGAACAGAGAGGATTGGAGGGAGCTGGTTGCCAAGTCATCAGTGGTGCCCCAACGGTTGGCAAGACTACGGGATATAGATAGATAGATAGATAGATCATAATCTGCACGCGAATTAGTTTGCGCCCGAAATTTAATACATTCGGCCGGTGAAAATTCTCCGTAGGCCACGAGAGCCATAAGCGGGTTCACCGTGCATGTGCCTCTTTCCAGGGTTTAATTTATTTATTTGTTTTTGTTTTTGTTTCGGGGAGGGATTGGGGTGGAAGAGGCGGGGTGGGGGCCGGGGGGGTGGAGGGGTGAGGGGGGGGGGATAAAGAAGGCTTGCAAATTTGAAGCGCCCATTTGCATCGCACCAGACACTTTATAACTTACGAGTGTAGATGTTTCTAATAATAAACAGAGAACGGTGCACCCGTCACTGTTGCTATGGGCCGAAAATCTGTGTTATGTATATTGCACATTGCTTTTCCACTCCTGAAAATGCCATGTGAGTGGTAAACACAGCTTTTTTGGTTAAATCAGGATCCAAACGGCCAAGGTGCACGTTGCTTATTATCACTTTCGTACCAGTTTCAAAACACTGTATACATTTTAAATACACCATAAATAAACGCCCAGAAAACTCGAAATGCGAAATTGGCCATGCATGGTGACCTAGTGTCAAAGAGAATTTTTTTTCCAATCAATACTTATGATTAATGTTATTTAGGCTAGATGTTTTTTAATTATTTTTTTTTTATTTTTATTTTTACTGTAGATGTATTAAAAAAAAATTGTCTTTTATAAAGGAGCAAAACATTCGGAACAAGTGACATTTTGCAACACCAAAGTAAAGTGACGCATTTTGTTGATTCAACGCGGGGTAGCCCCTAGCAGCATTCTGGCCAGTGACTGAGTTGGAGGTAGGCTTATGTCGCAACTTGCTCACGTGCATTCACGCTGTGAAGACCGATTATCCACCCCTCCCGATTGCCAGAGATTTCTACTTATTTTATTTACAATGACGTTTCATGACATATAAATAATGACATAACAGTTAGGACACTTTGCATGTTCCACATTTCTTTGAAGGCTCGGAATCTTTGACGCTGGATTTACGATTTCAAAAGCAAATTCTTCTTTCCATTGACAGCGAAGGAATACGTTGGGTGCATTGCTTGAAATCATAATGTCCTCTGTTGCAGTTTTTGTGCCGGCGAGTGTTCATGACGCGCGTCAGCCACAAGCGCTCGGACCATGACGCCTTTGAGAAGCTGCTGAAGCACCCGCCTCGCAACGTGACAGCGGACCTAGACCGGGTGCTGCTCGAGTGTGAGAACCTGTCCCACACGTTGAAGTACATGCCAGGGGCAGGACGGAGCATCATGGAGCGACTAGAAGCGGTGCTGAAACGAAGTCTGGAGCTTTAACCCTCTCAGTGCCGAGGAAATTTGAACAGCAAACCAAATGCAAGAGGCATAGATCCTCATGAGCTCCCGCTGTCGCGGGGGCTCACGAGGATCTATGCCTCTTGCTGACATCACTTATATCTCTGTTCCTTGGACGGTTGACGCTGTTTCGTGTCAAATTATTACTACAGAAACACTGGCATTGACAGAGCTGAGACGCCCAGCAGCCATTCTGGCATCAATCATTTGAAGGCTACAATACAGTTCAACAGACGTGGCAACTGTGGCAACTCGAGGGTGGTGCCAGAATAGCTTGGCACCTGGAGGCGCCAAGCTATTCTTTTCAGCACCCTCAAACTGTCATCAGTGGTCGATCCATTATATGTTGGTGTTGTGTGCGTCTAGATTGAAATAGTTAACAAACAACCAAGCATTTTTGATCGACAAAATGACTCATACCCACAATATTACCCTCGCGTACCACCAGGGAACGTTATATATAACGTGTACATTGCCCCTCTTTGTGTTCTGTTTATTGCGTTCATGTAAATGCCCAATAGTCTCTGAAATCATTTACAATCAATTCATCTTTGGGATCATACAACATACCTTTTACTGCTCCACGTGTATAATCGTATGATCGCTCTGTTCAGTGTTTGTGTGTTGGTGTGGGCGCGTGCTTATGTGTTTGCGCGTGCGTCTGTGTGCCCGTGCGTGTGCGTGGGTGCGTGCCTGTGTGCTGACTAATATCTGAGTTTGGTATTTCTCTTTTCCCCCGCTTTGAGTCATATGGGCCTGACTAGTGGTGCTTTGATGCAAATCCGCTGCACCACCGGGTGCGCGCCACCGCGTCCACTAACTCAATTCAGAATACAAGGGAGGAAACGAAAGGCACCCAAAGCGGCGAAGCACTGCGATCCCAGAGCAGTTTTCAACCCTCGAAGCAACAATACGCTTAAAACCTCCAACTGAACAAACTCAGACATTTTGCCACAAATCTATACCAACCTTGTCCGCCGATCAAAACTGATAGTTTCATGGCTTGACTTCGCGAACGAAGATTCTATAGGGCTTGCCCACGTCGTCTGCAGACATTTTCGTGACTGCGGAGGCCAGTCCGGGACAGGCAGGTTCGACCGCAGTGGCTGCAGGGGAAGGTCTGGTCAGGGTTCTGAGTTACGACAACTCTGTTTTTTTCTCCTGAGCCGCTTGTCCTTGAGGTTAGCTCTGCGAGAGTCCTCAAATTAGACGGCTGCCTTGTGAATGGTGGAGCGCCAGGTGTCACGGTCCGCAGCAAGCGAAGACCACTGGCGGTGGTCGATTTGGCAGGCACTAAGTGACTTCTTGAGACCGTCTTTGTATCTCTTCTTTGGTGCCCCTCTGTCTCGGTGTCCAGTGGCGAGCTCGCCGAACAGAGTGATCTTGGGTAGGCGATGATCCTCCATCCTGGAGACGTGCCCCGCCCAGCGAAGCTGTGTCCGCAGCAGCAAAGCCTCGATGCTCAAAGTTTCCGCCTGTTCAAGGACCTCGACGTTGGTGACATAGTCACTCCAATGAATGCTGAGGATGGTACGCAGGCAGCGCTGGTGAAAGCGTTCGAGGAGTCGTAGTTGGCTGCGGTAGAGGGCCCAGGACTCGGAACCGTACAGCAGGGTGGTGAGGACGACAGCTCTGTACAGGCTGATCTTGGTGCCTTTTTTCAGCTGTTGATTGTGCCACACCCGCTTGAATAGTCGCCCGAAAGCACTGTTTGCTTTTGCCAGCCTGTTGTCCAGCTCCTTGTCCAGCTTGGCGTCTGACGTGATGATGCAGCCGAGGTAGGTAAACTGGTGTACAGACTTCAGTTCGGACTCGCCGATGGTGATGTGGGGAGGGCGATGCTCTTCCTTGGGTGCTGGCTGATGAAGGACCTTTGTCTTTTTCAGACTGACCTCAAGTCAAAAGAGCTGGGCGGCATCTGCGAAGCAGGACGTAATGCGCTGCAAGGCTCTCTCTGTGTGTGCAACGAGGGCAGCGTCATCAGCAAAGAGCAGCTCACGAATCAGTTGGTCTAGGGTTTTCTTGTGGGCCTGCAGTCGTCTGAGGTTGAACAGGCTGCCATCGAGACGATACCTGATGTACACTGCGTCGTCATCGTCGAGGTCCACTGTGGCCTGCTTCAACATCATGTTGAAGAAGATGGTGAAGAGGGTCGGTGCCAGCACGCAGCCTTGCTTCACGCCGTTGCGAATGGGGAATGGTTCTGAGAGGTCACTGTTTAGTCTGACCTGGCCTTGCTGGTCCTCGTGGAGCTGGACGATCATGTTGAGGAACTTTGGGGGACAGCCTAGTCGCTCCAGGATCTGCCACATACCTTGCCTGCTCACAGTGTCAAACGCTTTTGTTAGGTCGACAAACGTTACGTACAGCCCTTTGTTCTGCTCGCGGCACTTCTCCTGAAGCTGTCTCAGCACAAAGACCATGTCGGTGGTACTCCTGTTGGCTCTGAAGCCACACTGGCCCTCTGGGAGGTGGTCTTCAGCGATGACAGGTACTAGTCGATTCAGGAGCAACCTTGCGAGAATTTTCCCGGCAATGGACAGCAGGGTAATTCCACGATAATGAGAGCAGGCAGACTTCTCTCCTTTGTTCTTGTACAAGGTGATGATGACTGCATCACGGAGATCCTTTGGTGGTGTTCCTTTTTCCCAGCAGCAGAGAAAGAGGTCGTGGAGCTTGTTGTGCAGTGCTGGGCCTCCATGTTTCCATATCTCTGGCGGGATTCCGTCAATGCCTGCTGCTTTGCCACTCTTGAGCTGGTGGATGGCTGTGAGGGTCTCTTCGGCGGTGGGCGGTTTGTCCAATTCAACCTTTAGTGGAAGGTGTGGGATTTGGAAAATGACTGTTTCTTGATCAGTGCGTTCAGCGCCGAAGAGGTCCTGAAAGTATTCCGACCAGCGGTTCAAGATGGAGGTATTATCTGTGAGGAGTGCCTGACCATCAGCGCTTCGCAGGGGACTTTGTACCAGGTGCCTAGGGCCATACACTGCTTTCAGTGCTTCGTAGAAACCCCTGTAGTCACCGTTGTCAGCGCAGAGCTGGGTCCTCTGTGCGAGTCTGGACCACCACTCGTTCTGGAGTTCTCTAAGCTTGAGCTGGAGACTGCTGCAGATGAGGCGGAAGGCAGACTTCTTCACAGGTCAGGAAGGCTGGGCTAGGTGGGCCTGGTGGGCGGCTCTTTTTTTTTTTTTTGCTAGAAGTTCCTGGATCTCTACGTCGTTTTCGTCAAACCAGTCTTTGTTCCTCTTTCTAGCAAAGCCCAAGACTTCCACAGAAGATTTTACAATAGCAGTTTTCAGTTGTTCACAGAGTGTTTCAGGGGAGGAGTCTGCTGGATCAACTGTGTCTTTGAGCATGCGCTGTAAATCGGCCTGAAGGGCAGCTTTCTTGTCACGCTGAAGGCTGGCAACATCAAGCTTTTTCTTGGGGGGGGGGGGGGGGGCTTTCTTGGGTTTCAGCTTGAGGCGGAGCCTGAGTTTGCAGCGAACAAGGCGGTGGTCAGTGTGGCACTCTGCGCTGGGCATCACTCTGGTGAGGAGGACGTCACTGCGGTCCCTCTAACGCACTAGGACATAGTCGATAAGGTGCCAGTGCTTGGAGCGAGGATGCATCCAGGTGGTCTTTCGACTGTCCTTTTGCTGGAAAGTAGTGTTGGTGATGACAAGTTGCTGCTCTGCACAGAGCTCCAACAGTAGGCGACCATTGTCATTGCAGTTCCCAACGCCATGCTTGCCGAGGACTCCTTTCCAGGCTTCAGAGTTTTGGCCCACTCTGGCGTTGAAGTCGCCAAAGATGATGACTTTGTCGTCTGCAGGGGTACTCTACAGGAGGCTGCGCAGGTCAGAGTAGAACTTGTCTTTTTCTGCAGGCTCTGCCAGGAGGGTTGGGGAGTACACACTGAGAAGGGTGACGTATTGCTCGTGTCTCGGTGGGAGGCGCATGGACATGATGCGTTCGGAGTGACCCGTTGGTAGGTTTTCCAACTTAGTCGCAATGGGGGTCTTCACCATGAATCCCACGCCTGAGAGCCGTCTTTCTGATGCAGGCCTGCCTGACCAGTAGAGGGTGTACCCAGCGCCAAGTTCTTGGAGGCTGCCTTCCTCCGGGAGGCGTACTTCGCTGAGCGCGGCGATGTCGATGTTTAACCTCCGTAATTCATGGGCAATGAGGGCGGAGCGACGCTCAGGGCGTCCGCTGTCTGCTGTGTCGAGCATGGTTCGGATGTTCCAGCATGCTACGTTGAGTCCGGTCGTGGTCGTCATGAGAGTGGATCCGTTGATTTTTCTTGTTTTCTGACCGCATGAGAAGATGCCCGTTGACAGCGGCTAGCCAACTGGGGTTACGAGGGGATGAGCTTTGGTTAGTAGGCCACCTTTTCTAGGCCCCTCTCCGTGTGGAGCAAGCAGTGCTGTCCCTAGAGAAGGCTGCTTGGTCGTTCAGGGTGTGCCGAGTGACGTTGTCATCCCCAGGTCAACATCAGGCGACCAATATCCTGAACCGCCTGCATGCAGGTTTGAGACTGCGGCTTCCAGTGACATCTTTCACCTGCCGTTTTGCCCCTTGCCCATCGCTACAAGACTTGGAAAGTTCAGTGTCATAGTCCGTGGGCGTTTCCTAAAGCCTGCGCGGTGGAGCTTTTTGGTGGAGTGAAGTGTGCGCAGCACTGGCCCCACCCTTTAAACCCTTGGTTCGTTTGCCATGGCCTAGCAGGCTGGGACGGTGGCATCGAGGTCCTCGGGTCGTAGGTTTTATATCAGACTGTCCTTGTCTTAGTCTCTGGCTCAAAAGCCTTCCCCGGAGACACGGGGGCTTTGATGTCAGGGGTTTCCTCCCTTAGCCTTTCCGCAGCCAAGCCTGCAAGGCAGCAGGGGACTCGTGGGGGCCGGGGTCGTCTATGTCCCGTGCAGATGTGAACATCTGCCCACTGCCCAGACGGTGACACTTACCAGAGGAGAAAAATCCAACGCCGGAACCAGGTATCGAACCTCGCACCTTTGGCATTGGAGGCAGACGCCTTAACCATTGCGCCACTTCCCCGTCAAAACTGATAGTTTAGTATCAAGGCTTTTTGCACACTCAAACATCATTTTAGCAGACGTCCGTGTGTTGGGTTTTAGATGTGGCCGTGAATACGCCTCATGCTCATTTTTCATTGGTTTATGTAAATTAGCATATCCAATGAAATTTAAACAAGAGTGCATCTTCCTGTCGACATGAACGTGCACGCAGCAATTGACGTGTAGCCCGCTCAGAGATAACCGCCCACTGACCCAGAGTTCGCCTTTGACCCGAAGCTCCGACAAACACGCCACAGCAGAAAGCGAAAACGGCTTCATCCATGTGCGTAAGTGCGCGCTTGTCAGACATTCCTGACTATATTTCGGAGCAATACTTGCCATACCCTATCACCCTTAGGCAGAGACAACGTGCAGATTTGTTTAGCTGTGAGCAGTACATTCAAAGCGTACGAATGTTTTGTGCTTCATCTGGCTTTGACGTGCACGGAACAATTCATTTCCGAAGTCAACTGAGCGGCCAAGTGACGGAAAGCCACACTCGGTGCATCTGTCCATTCACCCAACGATGAAGACGGTTCCCGATGCTTTCTGCACATGCAAAGCAGGGTATGTATCAATTCTACATCATGCATTAAAAGTATAGACTGTGCTTGTCATAGTCTTAGCCGTTGACAGTTTATTCAGTATACTGTCGGGGATGCCATGTGTTCCGCTGACGAAGGGGAGACTAAATTTGTGTTATCATCTGAGCAAGGATTTTGATAAAGCCTGCGAAGGTACTAAAAGCACAATGTTGCATATGGTATGGTTTGCTTACAAACTTCATCCTAAGCTTGTGTGTTGTGCTTTAAGTTTTAGCTGTTTTTGGGGTGGTTTCTTTTCAGACTCGCTGGACAGTGTGTGCTTGCCATCACGACAGCAATGGGACAGACCCCATGAAAAAATTCCACCTGAGCCAGTTTCCATCATGATTATTTCAAAGTCCGGAAACGTCAACAATTAAAGGAAACCCATCGTTGCAATCTTTGATGACAACAGGTAAGTTTTACTTCAGTTCAGTGTATGGTACAGTATGGTATGGTTCAGTATGGTATGGTACGGTATGGTACAGTATGGTATGGTACAGAGTGCAGATTCTGGTTCAAACTGTGTAATTTGAAGATACTGTTATTAAATTGTATGTTCACACAAATGTGTATGTAAGCAATATACATGTATGCATACTTGTGTACAGTTCGTGTGTGTGTGTGTGTGTGTGTGTGTGTGTGTGTGTGTGTGTGTGTGTGTGTGTGTGTGTGTGTGTTGTCCCTGTGCATTAGCACGGTGAACAGTGAGTGTGGAAAGTAAATCTGTATGCACAGAATTAATTTACATACACACTCTTTCTCTCTCTGCATGTGCAAAAATGACAGCTGATGACATATGGAAGCTTTATTTATAACAGCACATTTAAAAGTATGGAAAACATGTCATCCTAGAACTGTCCCAAAAGAGCACATTATGTGAGTCCTTGCAGTTGTAGGAGCTCATGAGTCATTTTTCAGCATGGATTATAATCAGTTAACTAAAGAGGCAGTACTCTATTCTTAATCTTTAAATGAATAAGAACTAATGGTTTCAAACACCCCACAGTTTAATTTTTATTGAGATAACTGCTCAGACAACTGCATATCCACATTTAGTTATATTTATGTCTCATAGTTTAATACTATGTAAACATGGGCCAAAGGGGTTGCGGGGGTCAGTGGGTTGAAATGATTATCTAAATTCTGCTCAAAATCCTGCAGGCATCTATGGCTTGGCTGGCACACAGCTGTTCAAGTTTCTGCACATGAGCGTGTGTTGCCTCAAGCTGCTCCCTGAGATGCTTATTCTCCGCAACAAGGGCTATAACTAGAAGGATCAAATCTGAAACAAATGAAAGCAGTACGGCAGTGTAATGACACAGTTAGAAAGCAGTCGTCAACTGTGATATAAATACAGAATGTTCGATTTTATTTTATTCTATGTTACAGGTACCACTTAGGAACAGGAGCTGTTGCCTTTGACTACATCACTTGATTGTGGAGATGTTGATTTTTCCAAGATGCCAATCATTGCCATTCCACCAACTGTGATCCAGCAACAACACAAATGGTCACACCTCAATCTGACACGAGATGATGCTAGGGTACTCGAAAACGCAAACCAAGAACAGGCAACCTGCTCTTTATGGCAGACAGAGCGGAAAAAAACGCATCACTGCCTCAAACTGCAGGCTGGAGAACTGCATACAAAAACAAAAACCTGAACATTTATTTATTTATTAAATCAGATTGAGCAGACCAGATTACTTGTGGTGCTGAGGAACTTTCAATGTCATCACTGCTTTTATGTGTGCCAGTTAGAGACTGGAACAGCATTCAAAACGAGAAAGGCAAAGCTGAAAACGGGGAGGACAAACTTGTTGCACAGAGACATGATTGACACTGTATTCTTCCTGGTCACACTCGGCATCTGTAGCTGCACTTGTATTGTGATAATATTATTAACAATGTATTAGTTAAATGATTTTTGAAAATTCATTTTTTAATACATAATTTTCATATTGTATGTACACCCTTTGTCAAAGTTTTTACATCAACAAACATGAAGTTAATTATGATATGTAGTAAATCACATTGTGTTCGTTGCTGTAAACTCAAAGGGTGTTGCCACCATAGGAGCTTGTTTCGTGGCATCTTATACATACTTATGTGCAGCCACATCTCAGTTTTGCCTAAAATAAACAGATTGTTTGCATCATAGAAACTACTGTTTGTGTTCTTGTAGTGCGTGCATGTGTACAATGTATATTTTTGTGTATGAGAGAGTGTACTAGTGTGTATGACAGAGTGTGTGAAGGAACTGAGTAAGCTTAGACATAAACGGATTGTGAAATGCAAATCGGTGCATACCTTGGAGCAACCAGTGTTTTGCGTGACCGTTTCTGATACGGCTCAGTCGACAGTCGCTTTTTGGGAGGTGGAGTGGTCGCTGGTGTGTGTAACTTGTCCCACTGCTGGCAGCGGGTCTGGAAACGCTTCAGACGGCTCGCCATCGACCAAATTCTGTGAAATTAATTAACCCATATCATACCGCGGCTAAAAGCTTCAACTGTGTACACTGCCATATATATATCGAGCTACATAATAACACTTACAGATGAGGATATAGACCAATGCGGACTCAGTAGGGTGGTGCCAGAATAGCGGCTTGGCGCCTAGATTCGCCATGTATTCTGGCATACCCTTGCACTTAGACTTATTTCACACATTGGTTGTATTTCAAATGATGTGGGTTAAGAAGCATTCAACAGAGCTATCCCTCGCACTCGTACACTGTGCTTTCACCGTTCGAGTCAGTCAGCGACTGCCGGACGGAAACGCCGGACTTGCCATACGAGTGATAGTACCACCTTGGGCCTTCACTACTGATATTTACATGGGCCTAGTCTCGCATGTGCAAACTGACATTACCCGTTTCACTTTTATAATGAACAAATTCTGGAGAAATGAATATGAACTGACCTTTGTGCAAGCGAAGATATGTCGGTTTCCGGCATCCACTGTACTTGAGGTTCAGCCCTGCTCAGTCGATCATGCGGCGGTCTACCCCACAATTTGATAGATCGCATGCACTTTTCATGGCTACGACGGTGCTTTGGGAATGGTATGAAGCTTACACCACCTGCCAGACGCTCAGGATATCTGAAATCGCTTCATTTTTTCACCATTTCTTTTCTCTCACTCAGTTACCTTCTTCACCAGCCTCAATGTCGGACCAACAAAGCTGACTTCTCGCATCACGCGGGTGTGTCTCATTCGCGCATTCTGATTGGCTAGCGCTGACCCGTCAGTCAGGCACCGGCTACTCGTCAATTGCGGCTTTAGGTAGGCTACGTCTTTTCCCCAGCCCGAAAAGCCGCTCTACTTTAATGGAGTCTGGTTTAAACAATGCGCAGCTCAGTCAATATCTTTTCGAGTAATTCGCGTCGACTTAAAGTAAACACGTCAGAAACTACTATGGATGCACAGCAGTGCAGAGTGGCCTCTTTCACGGCACTCTACTAAAGGGTTTAACGTTGAACTCTAGATGTTGAGAAAGAGGTCCGGGATACTTCCGGCCACAGCTAGAATTTCACGCGTGCCTTTCGTTTCCTACCTCGTATTCTGAATTGAGCTTGTGAACGCCGTGCGGTGTGCACCCGGTGGCGCAGCGGATTTGCATCAACAGGCGTTCACTGCCTTACTAAATGAGTAGTGAGGGGCCCAAGGAACATGATTGTTCGCTGGAGGGTTGAGACTTGCCACTTTGTCCACTAATACAGATAATTTAGATGATCACCCTGCACGTCAGAAACACGTTGTTAGATGTTTATGAGAAGGTCAGTAGTCGATTAAAATGCCAATAACTGTGAGAGTGGCAGCACTGTGATTCCATACCTACGCGTTAATAGTGTCAGCCCACGCGCCGATGTTTCCTGTTTTGCTTCTGTCATCACCTCTTAACCCGCCGGTGGTGTAATGGTATGCTGCATCCCCGCCATATAAAAATCCGTGTTGTGATGGCTCAAGGTATGAGTCTTTCTTGCAAGAAAAGTTGAATACAATGGTTTTTCAACATACAGCAAATGCGGGGACACCCACTGTGATAATGTAATGTCAATGCACACGTATTTGTTTTTAGTTGTCGGTTTGCTGCAGATCTTACAAACATCAGATGATTATTCTAGTCCAGGCCATAATATCTAAAACAGCACCGGATGATAGCACAAGCTATTGTAGACTCAGTCGTTTCGATGTACGTACGTGTATATGTGTCGAGCCAGCGGAATAGTCCTCATACTCAGCGTCTGTATTATAAGTACATTTCTTTGTATTTTTTTTTTCTGCAAAAGTGATATCTTGTGTCATGGTGGTGTTATAATTACGGCACATGTTAACTGTCTACTGATCACAAACAGTACAAAGAAACGTCGTCCGCTAGAATACTTCAAACGAAACCGTGTCAAAATGTTTTCTGTTTGTACGTCTGATTCAGTTTGAACTTGAATGACAATAACAAGAAATTTCAAACGATAGTATGCTTAGTTTTCGCTCACTTTTTCTCAATTAAAATTGGTCGAATTAAACAGGTTTCTGTATGGAGTACACGCACGCCTGAATAAGTGAAAAAGTATGGAAAGCCACACTAATCGTAATCGCATCTAAATAGACCAGTTGGTTTCTATCGCAGTGTTTGGTCGACACTCTATGAAAGATGAAACCAAGAAAATATCGGACATGTCCAAACTCCTAATTTAAGCAGTCAACCAGCTCCATCTGTGGAAGTTATTGACTGGTCATTGTGTGCCTTGTGCCAAGAGACAACTAGCGACTCACTTCAGTGTACGTGTCTGTCCAGCACGAAAAAAGCGGTGCTGGCTACAAATATGTTGCTGAGAATCTTGAAGCATTTGATGAACTTGGATGCTGTCCTGTCAGTCAGCCTGAACCGTGTTCTTAATGAAGGCGATTGGTTTAATGAAACATTCCAACAACATTCTGCATCTTGGCACAAATCATGCCGAACAAAGGTCAGCAACACAATTTTGCAGCGGAAGAGAAAGACAACCAGAACCTTCTGCAAGTCCAGTTAAAACGAAAAAAGCAGTCAGCACATCCTCAGCACTATCAACACATGGCAATGCAGAAAGAGAAGAAACACTCGGGAAGGGTAACGCGATACAGACTGTGTGCTTGTTTTGTGATGGTCCCCCAGGCTCAGCTGGATTACATGAAGCATGGACATTAAACATTGGATTTCAAGGTCCGCAGTCATGCCCATCTATTCAATAACCGGTATCTGCTTTGAAAACTTGCTGACAACAAGATGGTGCCCTCTGAATCCAAATATCACTTGAAGTGTCTCACAGCCTTCTACAGACGTTCTCGTACAACTTCACAGGAGGAACCTGAAGAGGACGATCCCTCAACTTTGCATGCGATCGCTTTTGCAGAACTTGTGGCATACGCGGAGAGCTTCAGAGAGGATCCCGATACTGCACCAGTCTTCACAATACCCAACCGTTGTCGTCTGTATGCTTCTCGCTTGAATGACCTTGGCCTGAAAGTTGCTGACAGGGTACATTCTGGACGTTTAAGAGGAAAGCTTCTGGCAAATGTACCAGATCTTCTTTCATCTTACCAAGGCAGAGAGGCCGTTCTTGTGTTTAACAGAGACCTGGGTGATGCTGTAAAGAAGGCTTGCACATGTGACTCTGAAGCCCTTGAGTTAGCCAGAACAACTGAAGTGGTGAGAAAGGAAGCATTCAGATATAAAGCTGCATTCAATGAAAAATTTGAGAAACAGTGCCAAGAGAGATCTGTGCCAGCATCCTTTGGTCAGTTTTATTCTGGATGGACCAGCGGCAATTGAGCAGTCTGAACCTGTTGATTATTCTCAGAAACAAGCTGTTCTCACGATATCACAGCTTATTTTGCATGATGATGAGGATGAGGGTGATTATTTCTCACATTTTGCATTGATTACGCCTTAAGTCCCACCTGCAACTGTGTCCCTTCAGCATCCCTTCCATGTACACATGTACAACCGCAGTGTGCCAGTCAGTCAAAAACATTGAAACATAAGTCAGTGTGATCTTGTTTGAGTTCAGATGCACAAGATGTTTTAATTTTTGCACTTGTATTTTAGAAGCGTTTCGAGTGTCTACTATGATCACCCGACAGATACCTGTAATAATCATGAGGTCACTACTGTTCATTTAAAATATCCTGTTAACAGTCTCCCATCATGATCACAAACTTTTGTTCACCATAGGTGCCTGGCCAAAACCACTGTATTCCCTTTGCGAGGGCATACGGAGGCTGGTCCATTGCGAGAACAGATGTTTACAGTAATGTTTACAGTACACATAAACACGCCGGCATGACCAGGGAGCAATAAAGCCGCAGCGGCGAGCTGTCAAAGCGGCCGAGGCGTTGACAGTTTCCGTCGTTATGTTGGGGTAAAAGGCAGTCTGGCACCAGATTCTAACGAGGCCTTGTTACGGCAAGCACCACCCGTCAGGTCCCTATGGCTTGAGTCTGTCCGACACGCACCCTGTATCTTCTCTTTTGAGAGATGAATCTGTGTAGATTACGTGCCAGACGGCACCTCCTTCTGTGCAACACAGACATGAATTTGACCAGCAAGAGACATAGATCCTCTTGAGCCCCCGCTATAGCGGGGGCTCATGAGGATATATTCCCCTTGCAGACGACTACAATTTTCTCTACAGATGCCATTAACGATAGATTGAACGTTTTATTTTATCACCAAACAACCACTGGGGAACCATGATAAGATTTGCCGTATAACTTGATAGTATTTCGAAGTTTAGATACCGAAGATTAGGTTCAATTGACTGGGGCACCGCCACGCCTAAAATGCCAGGTTGATTTGGATGAAGCTGCGTTCTCTCTAGAGAAGAAAAAAAGCAATTCTTAGAATCCAGACCAAAACCTTGAGGTGATTTCCAAGCGTATGAAACGCGAAGAAATTTTCCCCCAAAACAGAGAAAAGCGCTTAGAAAGGACAAATTAATCACACAGACCCATAGGAGCCAATCTATTCTGGCACCATCCTTGAACTGTCAAGATCGATCTGTCTCTTGAATTGTAATACATTTTCAGAAGACAACTCCAAACTTTGGGTATTTTGATCTTCGGGCACCATGGGTTAAAGTAAATTCCCGGTCCTTCAGTGATGTTATGTGGCCTTTAGCTGTAAGATGACACACAAAAATCATCCGTCACAGACCAACAATTGAACAATTCCTTTCTTCGCTTCGAATAACGGACGGTTCAAGATTCACATGAAACTTTTCAGCCATATTGATTTTTTTTTTTTTTTGACGTATGGCCGATGCGTAACCAGTGAGCAAAGGCCCTCGGGCCCACGCCGGCCGCAGTGGGCCCGCGCACGACTGTGCGCGGGCCCACTGCGGTCGGCGTGGGCCCGATGACGTTTTGCTAATGGGGTATACCGTTTGTTGAGTACTACCCCACGTACACACACACACACACATACACACACACATACACACACACATACACACATACACACACACATACACACACACACACACACATACACACACATACACACACACATACACACACACATACACATACACACACATACACACACAAACACACACACACACACACACGCACACACATACACACACACATACACACACACACACACACACACACACACACACACACACACACACACACGCACGCACACGGTTTTTACTTTCTTACAAATGACGGCATCACACTGTTTATTAAGTAACGACTGGTTTGACCTAAGGACCTGTGACGCAGTGCGCAAAGGCCATCGGGCCGATGTCGGCCCGATGGCCTTTTGCGCAATTGGGACTCCCTCACGGAGAAGTGGTCTTCTTCCATGTGAAGGCAAAAGACACAAACGAGATGGGTATCTTGCTTTCCACAAAATTGGACATGCTGTCTGTTGATGTAACGGTCAAGTGTGAACAGGTACTTTGCTGACCCCATCAGATATTGATCTGCCTGCTCAGTGTCATGGACCGTTGTTCTGAGTTTGCATTTATGCAGATCGTAAAAGAAAAATAACCCTTTCCCCAGCCACTGTACGTACGTGC
Organism: Semisulcospira habei; assembly: GCA_036245525.1. NCBI lineage: Eukaryota > Metazoa > Mollusca > Gastropoda > Semisulcospiridae > Semisulcospira > Semisulcospira habei. Next base: position 97,071,373 of record BTPG01000002.1, read on the forward strand.
GCTGTACGTACATTTTTGTGTCTGAAATCTTGGTTCATTCAGCGACCAAAAGCCAACACCGTCCAAGAAATCTGGATACAAATTGGTCTTAGGAAGAGACATAGACCCTCATGAGCCCCCGCAGTCGCGGGGGCACATGAGGATCTATGTCTCTTGCAGTAGATTGTGTTTACTTTTTTCTCGGCAGTGAAGGGGTTAGGACGAAAGAGGGAAACTATTCATCCTTGGACGGCCTAAAAATTTACAGCGAAAATGTTAAAGTGCTGTGATAAGATAACGCGCTCAAACAACTTTTTTTTTTTTTTTCAAAATGTAAGCATCATCATCATCATTGTCGTCGTCGTCGTCGTCTTTCACCATTACCAATAGTATCCGTGATTAACCCGTTTAATGCCAGGAATAGCGAACGCTACCCAGCTGCAGGAGACACAAAACATCATGAGCTCCTACCGTCGCGGGGGATCATGAGAATTTATGTGTCCTGTTAGTCCTGTACTCTGAATGCCTACTTCTGGTCGCAGTTTACGCGAATGTTGATCAATGTGCAGTGGTTTCTAACGCGAAATCCGTGATCACTGGCAGCGAAGGGATTAACTCATTCGAGACGTGCCGCCTCCGGATACGCGGCTTATGCCGCGTATCCGGAGGCGACACGTCTCGAATGAGTTAAACCCTTTACTGCCAGGAAAAACGAACGTAGCCCAACTGTACGAGGCCATAGACTGCGATAACGTCAGTAGATGCTATGGCCCATAATGATCTTTGCCTCTTATGGCAGGCCTTGAACAAATTAAGGGGCGTGTGGGAGACATTGTTCTCAAGTAGCCACTGGCATTGACGGGGTTAACTCATTCGAGACGTGCCGCCTTCGGATACGCGGCTTTAAGTCACGTATCCGGAGGCGGCACGTCTCGAATGAGTTAACATTTCCGGCACTGCTGACGTTTATTTAGATTCAGAAAACTTTATTGTCCCATGCCAGATTGACTAGAAAAAAAAAAAAAAAAAAAAAATCTTATGAAATTGCGTCTCCCATTTTCCCGCAGTCACTCGACGTTCCACGTGCAGTTGCACCCTTCCGCATTCACACACTCAGTTTCCACCCTGACGCAGACTCAACCTGTGTATAAAATGTTGAGGGGAGAAGAAACATTCACTCTGGATCACATAAACAACAGATACAGAACATAAGAAGCAGACGACATATTGATTAACACTCTTTAAACCTTTGGCTATCGGCAGCGGCTTTTGTTGCGATGATTCCTGCAGGATGATTCCTACAGGAAACATCGCGACCAAAACCTCTACCGACAGCCAACGGTTCATACAGATGTCACTATTTTTTGAAGTGATTTGAAGTTCACGTTGCCCTATCACGCTTTCATTAACTTTGTTATTTCTGAAACTCCCGTAGTCTCTTTATTTGTGTGCTAGTTTGTGAATTTGGACCTTACCGTTTCAAGCCCTAAGGTCCAAACTCACAGACCAACACACACAGGACGTTTCCTTGACTCTATCGTCTGCGCTGCTCTGTGTTTACATTTGATAGACACTGCTACTGTCGCTCACAGCATTAGAGTTTAACCCATTTAACTCCACGGCCGATTTGAAGGTGTCACCAAACGATCATATACAAGCTGCAGGAGATGGATCGAACATGATCATTCAAGGAGTGTGTCAGATTAGCTTGGCGTCTGAAGGCGCCAAGCTAATCTGGCACTACCCTTGAATTATCATTGTCGATCCGCCTCCTGCTGTAATGCGTCGGGGCTAATTGGTTTAAAGCGTACCGGAAGCACTATGACTTTTACAAAAGAAAACTGAACTCTAAATGAACTCAAACCTCCATTTTGTTTTCCGAGGGGACAAAAAGCATCATTAGGAATGTCTAAAGTATATACATTTTCTTGGTACGTCTTACAATAATGCTGGACAAAAGGGCCAACTTGACTGATGCAGTTTGAATGTCGTAAAAAAATTTTTTTTTTTTCTGATGTATTCCTCTAATTTGTACGTAGGCCGGAGAGTTCCCCCCGTGCGCGCACCAGACAGAAAAGTTCTCTTTCGTGTGCCAGGCGCATAGATCGTGCAAGAAAGGGTGAACAAGTCGTAGCAGAGGAAAGGCAGCCTTGAGAACCCTGGGCCAGTTGCAACTGGCCTCCGCTGTATAATAGGCACATTTTTGTCTACCGTATTTAATAAATACGGTAGACTTTGAAATAGGGCTGGTCGGAGCGCACTCCGGAGCATGCACATGACGTTTTTGGCGTGCGGGGCAGAAATTCTGGCAAAGAAGTAACAAGATAAAAATGACGTCACGTCTAGCTACGCAAACCTGGCTAGAGAACGTCTTTTTGGCGCCAAAGCGCCATGTGTGTGTGTGTGTGTGTGTGTGTGTGTGTGTGTGTGTGTGTGTGTGTGTGTGTGTGTGTGTGTGTGTGTGTGTGTGTGTGTGTGTGTGTGTGTGTGTGTGTGTGTGTGTGTGTGTGTGTGTGTGTGTGGACAGCGACTAGAGCCCGCGTTTGAGGACGGACAAGCTTGAAATTTTAGAACAAATCAAGGGGAATCACTCAGCACTGGACAGACAAACAGTTAGATCCCCTGCCCCCGCCTATCAGGCACCCAATCGCCAGCCCACAGAGAAATTCGCAGGTGTAGAACAAGACGATCATTTGCATCCTGATAGGCGGGGGCAGCGGATCTAACTGTTTGTCTGTCCAGCGCTGAGTGATTCCCCTTGGTTTGTGTACAATTCTGCCAGCGCTAGCCTCACCTATCTGGTTTGTGAGTTGAAATTTTAGGATATTATCCATAAAAGAATTATCTCGGGAACTTTTTTCGATGTTTTGATTAAGATGCTCATTGGCGAGAAAATGGCCGTTTCACAAAAACCGGCTGATCCACACTGGAGTCCGTAATTATTTTTAATTTTTTTACTAGATATTTTGCGTATAGCTAGATAAAAGGGACATACTGAATGAGTTAGTTAACCAGCATTGTACTTCTAGAACTTTTAAAGTGATAATTTATATATATATATATATATATATATATATATATATATATATATATATATATATATATATATATATATATATATATATATATATATATATATATATATAATATATATATATATATATATATATATATATATATATATATATATATATATATTCATGTTTCTTGGGATCAATTTCACGAATTATGTGGGTTAATCTTAAAACAATCTTCTCATTACCAATATGATGATTTTACGTATACGGTATTTACATTAGAATGCAGTTTATCTCGGCTTTCGGGTACGATTAGATAAATTGTGACTTGTATGCCCTAGGTGTGAAAATCAGACAGTTTTCTGCACCACTTTTTCGGTGTCATTTGTAAAACAGCTAACATAACTTTTTTTTTTTTTTTTTACGAAAGAAAACCTCTTCTCATTAATACCCGCATGATTTTTCATAAACAGTGTTTGCATAAGCCTGCTGTTTGTCCCGGCCCTAGAGTAGGATTAGGTCAGATTGTGACCTGTAAGCCCTTGTGAAAATCATCAAGAAAATTGCAAATTTGATTCTCTGATACGATACGTCAAATGTTAGTACTGCGATGAGTGACGTATAACACCGAGTCGTCACTATGACACGGCGTCGTGGGACTAATGATGCCATGACGTGAAGCTTGAAGTGACGTCATTTCGCTGCTCGTGCTATCATTCTTCTTTAGAATAGCTATGCTACGCCATACCACAGAGCTTACGAATGGCGGGAATTGCCGTGTGTCCGTCTTTTTTTCTGTGTGCCAGTATGTGTGAATCAGAGTGTGGGTTAGAGTAGAAGGAGGTGGATTCCTGTCACTACACGAGCCCACAGAGCGTACTAATGGCGGGAAGCGTCGTGTGTCCGTCTTTATTTGTGTGCGCCGATGTATGTGTTGATCAGAGGTTGGCTTAGAGAGTAGGGAAATGGATCAGCATAATACGCCTAAAAATATGAGCAACTCTGAATGTTCCTAAAAGATAAACGCATCAGAGCTCCAAATAATACGGTAGACTTTGGGATGAAATCCTCATCTTGTTATCAAATAAAGCCCGTTATAGAGCCGACTCTATACCGCAAGAGGCATAGATCCTCATGAGCCCCGAAATTGCGGGGGCTCCTGAGGATCTGTGCCTCTTGCTAAAACGATTTTGTATCCATGGTTCATGGGATGACTGGAGCTCGCTGAGTGGTAGTGAATGGAGTTAAACTAAAATCCAATAACAGTAGCCGTAGTAGGAACAATGTGTTCAACGACTTAACAGCCAATGAGCAAAAACGGCAATATAATTAACCAGTAGAAATGGTACAGGAGCGTCAGCGCGGAATAACAATCTCAAGGTAGCGACCAATAAAAACGTTTCCCGCTCGTCGCTGCGGACTGATGTTTGTCTGTACAATGACGCGTTCAGCTAGAGTCCGAAAGTTTGTCTGAAGATGAACATGAGGTTCAAATATCTTACAGCAAGAGGCATAGATACTCATGAGCCCCCTGCAGACATAAGGGCTCATGAGCGTCTGTGCCTCTTGCAAACTGAGGGACACGGTGTTAGATGTTGCAAGAAAGACAACGCTAATAAACAACAGAGGAGATTTTCGTTCGACGTGCGAAAAGACAACAGCGATCTCGTGGAAAACAAATCCGGACGTGCAGAAAGACAAATGTTCACGTGTAAATATGGAGGTCTAAACATGTCAACACCTGAGTTATCGCATTTTTTTTTAATCTACCGAAATCACCGCTAAAGAGCCGGCCCCATTCTTCCAACAAGGAACAAGGATGCAAAAGCCTGGGGTCGGCAAGAGGCATAGATCTTCATGAGCCCTCGCAACTGTGTTTATGAAAACTGTCTTAAAGTACCATTTCAGCACCATTATACCTCGTCGACACACCTATTGGACTTTAACAGCAGTTAGGACACGCAGTAAAAACACGCGTAATCGTACTTATGTATTCTACGCAGCAGTTAGGGTGTCAATCTATTTTCAGCTGTTTTTCCTACTGATAGCGTTGTATTTATAGAACGGAGTGGAGTCAGTCATTGTCAGTTTACTTGATATAAAGACGACGTGTGCTGAACTGGATTGTCTTGTGTCCAAATGAACATAACTAGACCTGTGTTTAGCGTTTCGTAACCATCTGTTACAGAAGTGTATCTTTGAACAGTTATGGTGATGGTGGGGCCTTTAATCCCATCCCCGACACTGTAAGTACTCCAGTACATATACATTTGTGTTTCTGAAATCTCGGTTCATTCAACGACCAAGAGTCAACACCGTCCAAGAAACATGGATACAAATTGGTTTCAGCAAGAGACATAGATCCTCATGAGCCCCTGCAGTCGCGGGGCTCATGAGGATCTATGTCTCTTGCAGTTGGATCGTGTTCGCTTTTTTTCTCGGCAGTCAAGGGGTTCATTCAGCGCTAAAGAACCCCGTCATTCCAAGGAACACAGGTACACAGTGGTGTCAGCAAGAAGCAACTGCCGGGGATTATGATGATCTATACCCTCGCTGCTGGTTCTTGTTCACCTTTCCTCGGCACTGAAAGAAAAAAGAAGTACGAAGCAGATGCTAAATGTGAAGGTGCGACAGACAAATGCGAAAGGGGAGAGAGACAAACGTTGACGTGCAAATGGGGAGGCCGAAATTTGCAACAAGATGTATGTTAGATGTGCGTTGTCTTGGCTTGAAATGAACGGGGAAGACAAATTGCACATATATTGCCAGAAACTGCAGTCTTGACTGCGGCTTGTCATGTGTTTAGGTCGAATGGCATTGGCCATGGCAACAGGGGCTTCTAAAATGCCGTGTCTCGACTATGCACACTGGGGCAGCTAGAGTTCTGAATAATTGCGTTGTGGTTGTCCTTTCTAACCGTGTTTCTGCTTATGACGGGATTTTCTTTTACTAGAAAAGGAAATCCCAACATAGGCAGAAACATGGTGAGAAAGGGCAATCACATAGCAATTTATTTAACTCATTCAGCCCGACGGCCGTATTTTACCACATTTTGGAGGCGTCATCTAATGACTATGCACCAGTTGCAGGAGATGGATCGAGCATGATAATTCAAGGGCAGTGCCAGATTAGCTTGGCGCCTGTCGGCGCCAAGCTAATCTGGCACTGCCCTTGAATTATCATGGTCGACCCATTTTTCTGCTGTAGTGCGTCAGGGCTGAATGGGTTAATAAATTGTGTCGTACCTGTCCCTCCTAAGTATTTTTCTTTCTTTGTTAGGATTTTTTTTTATATTTATTTATTTTTTTTTTTACGTCTTACGCTCTTGGCAGTAACCCTTCGTACAAATAAGGCCACCAAGAGATATAGAGCTTCATGATCAGCCGCAGGTATGGCGGCTCATGAATACCTATGCCCCTTGCAGACTGGCCAGTGGCTCGTCTAGCGTTCGATGTGTTAGGCTGTAAACATAGATTTAACCCCTTCACTGCCGAGAACACATGTACACCACACTACTGCAAGAGGCATATATCCTCAGGAGCCGCCCGCAATTCAGAAGGATCTACGCCTCTTGCTGAAAACAACTTTGTATGCAGTGTTCATGGGACGGCTATTTTGCATTGAATTTACACAGATTTCAAACGTGCGTCGTTCGCACTGTGGCAGTGAAAGGGGTAATGGGTTTCTAAAAAGCGCCTTTTTGCGGACACATTGTGGTCAGGTAGCGATAACCATGTCGGTTCCCTTGATGAGCCATGAATCTGCATAAATGTGCGTCAATCAGGGGCATACCCTCAACGTAGCAAACTTACATAAATAAGCACTAAAATAGTACATTATACTTCACAGCACGGAAGATGTGATAGTAAATAATCATTTTAGTACCTGACATTTGGCAAGCAGCCCACATTCTGTAATCATAAAAATAGCTTTTGGTTGTGTGATAGTCTTTTCGCATGAACATCCTTTCTTAACCATTAGCACTGAAGCGGTCAACAAAGTGATATCACAGATTTGTCCGATGGCATCAGCAGAAATGGCATGCGGGTGATAGCCTTTGTGTCGAAAATTCTATACTTGGACTTCCATAAAGTTTTTCCTTCTTCGACAAATGTATTGAACAAGCAAATTAATATTCAAAAGCTTGCTTCAAAAAGTTTCCTTCCCAAAATCCATTGCAGGCCAACAAATCCAATCTTGATACTTGCATAATTATGTCAAAACGGAAACGCGAAATATGCGCATTTTTCAACATTAACCAGATCCGTATAAGCAGTAGTGATGAGAAACTTCTTAGTGAACGTACGCTCGAAGTATTTCCCCCCCCCCCCCCCCCCCCCATACACACGTGAACGTAGAGCAGACGCCAGCAAAGGCGCTGCTCGATTGACATTTACAAGACGCCCATTAGCGGTAGCGTAAGCGACAACATGCGAAAAAGGCAAAATAAGCAAAAATGCTGGTATTTTCCGTCTCTAACAGTTATCTAATTACGAGTAGAAAGCACTGATTTTTTTTCACAGTCAGACACAATCTGTGCGCTTTGTCGATAGTCCGAAACACAGTCGTCTGCTACTCACATGTTTTCTCTGAACACCGCAATCAACCGCAAACTAAAGGACGTGAGGTAAAGTTTTGCTTTAAACTGGGTACATAAATTATATTAAGCCAAATTGTGCTTGAAATAGTGCCGATAACCGACAGATGTGATTACTTGACCCAATCAAAATGTCCTCATCTAACAACCCGGACATTTTGATTCGGGTCTCGTAATCACATCTGCGTTATCGGCACTATATCAAGCAAAAAGTGGCTCAATATAATATACTAACTGTATTTAAAAAAAAATAATTTTAAAATATATTACCTGGATTGAATCCATCCACCTTTGTCAAATTCCTTTCCACTCTGATAATGAATGTCTCGATTTTTTTTCAAAACATATTTGGGTCTAAGTGAAATTGTTTTGCGTTTGAAATTCAGAAGGTGTGCATTCAAATCCCAGGAGGGTTCTTCAATTTGTTCAAGATTGTTTTGGGTTCACTATTCTTTATATCACTGTCCCTACGGACAGGAAAGTTCTTTGCGTTCAGAGCTATTCTTTGTGCCATCGTCCCTTAGGACAAGATGCTGAGCGTCCTGGCAATAAAGGACAATGATTCAAAGAAAAGTGGACCTTAATCAAGCCAAAGAAAACCCAGAGCGGGTATAGTTTTTCTTCGGTTTTTTTTTTTTTTTTTTTTTTTTTTTTTTTTTTTTTTTTTTTTTTTTTGTGCACGAAATGCGAGATGCTGCTGTCAGAAGTATGTTTAACCGGAAGGTGCTCATTTCCCAGCGGTTTCCAAATTTGGACGACATTTCACGTTTAATCCCTTCACTGCAGAGAAACGTTGAAGACGACCCAACTGCAAGAGCCATAGATCCTCATGAGCCCCCGCGACTGCGGGGGCTCATGAGTATCTATGCCTCTTGCCGAGATCAATTGTGTATCCATGTTTCTTGGACGGGGTTGGGATTTGGTCGTTAAATGAACAAAGATTTCAGAAACGAAAATGTACGTGCAGTGGCAGCGAAGAGGTTAAAGCGACTACTCCGGGCAATGAAAGGGTTAACAGTTCGCAATATCTCCGTTATAAATGTTCTCAGTATGTCTTACAACATTGCTGGACAAAGCATATCTCCGTTATAAATGTTCTCAGTATGTCTTACAGCATTGCTGGACAAAGCATATCTCCGTTATAAATGTTCTCAGTATGTCTTACAGCATTGCTGGACAAAGCATATCTCCGTTATAAATGTTCTCAGTATGTCTTACAGCATTGCTGGACAAAGCATATCTCCGTTATAAATGTTCTCAGTATGTCTTACAGCATTGCTGGACAAAGCATATCTCCGTTATAAATGTTCTCAGTATGTCTTACAGCATTGCTGGACAAAGCATATCTCCGTTATAAATGTTCTCAGTATGTCTTACAGCATTGCTGGACAAAGCATATCTCCGTTATAAATGTTCTCAGTATGTCTTACAGCATTGCTGGACAAAGGCCTTACATTATGAAGTTTCAATGTCGTGAAATGCAAGATTTTTCTTCTCTTATACTCCTTTGTACGCAGGAGAGTTCCTGCCGTTACGCTCAATAGATGTATGTGTACGTGTGCCTCTTACACGGACAATGAAAAGAAGGGTCGAACAGTCTTATTTGAGGAGAGGCAATATTGATAACCCGTTGTATTGGTGAATTTTAGCAATTAAAGCCTACCGTAGAGGTAAATTTCAATGTAGATTTGTTTTACGTCATAGTAAAGTTGGTTTTCAATGTGTATTTCAATGTAGAAGCGATTTTGACGAAAACTGTAAATAGGTTTTCTATCTGGTATTGATACTCTTGATAATCACTACTTACACACGCGCAAGTACACACACACACACACACACACACACACACACACACACACACACACACACACACACACACACACACACACACACGCACGCACACACGCACGCACGCACGCACGCACGCACGCACACACACACAGAAGCACCCACAGCACAGCGCGCACATGTGATTTTTTTTTCTTTCTGTATTGTCATTATTTATATTCTCGTTTTGTCATTTTCTTTTTCATCGGTAGTTAAACTTCAAAATAAAGTGTCCTGAGTTCTGAGCTCGGCGTTTTCTATCAAATCGTGATCTTCTTGATAACTTCTCTGCACGCAAATAAACTCAGCTGCCTAGACAGAAAAGGACATCGCTTATTTTGAACACGAATTGTGCTGAATCCATTTAACTCTTTTAGCCCAACGGGTGCATTTCTTGGAAGTGTTACTGAACGACTATGTACCAGTTGCAAGAGGTGGATTGATCATGATAATTCAATGGTAGTGCCAGATGAGCTTGGCGCCTGAAGGCACTACCCTTTAATTATCGTGATCAATCCATCTCCTGCTGCAGGGTTCTGAAGCTAAATGGGTTAGGTTGACAGTTTTGCGATCTCTTTGTGATTGTTTTTCGGTCAAATACTTATAGGTTATATTTGGTGTATGTCTCCACTGGGCCTAGGAAATCGGTTTGTCTGTTTATTTCCTTTCATTTTAAAGTCCCTTCTATCTAGGGACCTTTTAAGACGGGTCGCGGTGGGGCGAATTTGACAGCATGTCCATGATGTCAAAGGCGGGCAGGCCTAAACCTCTCACAATTGAAGTAACAAGATAAACATTACGTCATGTCTAGTTACGCTAACCTCGCTGCTGAACGTACATTTGGCGCGAAGCGTCGTATGTGCGTATGTATGTGTGTGTGTATGTATGTAAACGAGAGAATCTCCGACATTTCTGTACACACAAGCTTGAAACTTGGCAAAATACTTTCTTAAAGGGCTATGAGAGCCTCCGAACATATTGTAATTGAATATCTCATTTAAGACAAACAACCGTTTATAGAAAGTCGGTTGACCCAGATTAGAGTCCGTAATTTTTGTTATATTTACTTGCAATTTTGGATAAAGCTAGTTTGGATAAAGACATTGGATGAGTTCGTTAGCCAGGTTTGTATCCTTTCAATTTCTTTAGTAAAGATTACTCTTTTCAGAAAACAATTAAAACAGTAAAAAACCTTGACTTCTAGAGACATTCAGGCAGTGGCGGTGACGTAAAAGCGGCAACTCCGTCACCACGCAGACATTGACATAGTACTCTAAATATGACGTAATTCACTCTAGCGCGCGCCGAAGTCTGTCTTTCTCTCACAGACATGCGCGCATCTCCAAGAGACATAGATCCTCTTGCGACCGGAGAGCGCATGAGGATCTATGTCTCTTGGAGATGTTTGGAGCTCGCGCGCACGCATGCACTAACATGCACGCGCGCGCGCGCACGCACGCACGCACGCACGCACACACACACACACACACACACACACACACACACACACACACACACACACATCTTCGCGCTTTCAGAAAAGCATACAGGTGATCCGATATAGCTAGTTTGGAGAAAGACGTTGAATGAGTTCGTTAGCCAGCTTTGTACCTTTTCAACTTCTTCAGCAAAAATTAATTCTTATCAGAAAAAAAATTAAAACAGTAAAAAAAACTTCAAATCTGGAGAAAGTCAGAGCCGGTGACGTAAAACAAGCAACTCCAACACCACGCAGACATTCTCTAAATATAACGTAATACTCTCTCTCTCTCTCTCTCTCTCTCTCTCTCTCTCTCTCTCTCTCTCTCTCTCTCTCTCTCTCTCTCTCTCTCTCTCTCTCTCTCTCTCTCTCTCTCTCTCTCTTTGGGGTGGAGGTGGGAGGTGGGTGGGGGGGGTGGTGGTGGTGGTCGTTGCTTCCTGTGCCAGCTCCCTCTTTCCCTCTTTTGCTCTCTTGTTCGTTCATTTGTTTCAGTGCGCTTTCTTTTCTATTTACTTCCTGGTACCTGCCTAGCTTGTCATCTGCAATCAGAAGTTGTATGACATCCTTGTGACACGTACATAACTCTCTCTCTCTCTCTCTCTCTCTCTCTCTCTCTCTCTCTCTCTCTCTCTCTCTCTCTCTCTCTCTCTCTCTCTCTCTCACTCTCTCACTCTCTCTCTCATCCGTCCCTAGACGCAAAACGTCTTCGGGTCCTCGGCGGCCGCAGTGGGCCCGAACACAGGTGTGCGCGGGCCTCCTGCGGCCGTCGCGGGCCCATAGCACCTTTGCTTACTGGGTTGCCCGTAACTGCCACATGCTAATATCCTGACGGCTCCTTCCATGTAGTGTAGAAGGGTCTAGCTGATGCCTCTACATGTACACCGTCCGTACGCACTCACCGCTTGAAAGGCATTAGTCCATCACTCGCAAGAGGTATAGATTCTCATGAGCCCCTGCGACTGCAGGTGGCATGAGAATCTATGCCTCTTACAAACGGAAGGAATTGACTAAGGGGCCGGTAACTACCCCCATGGGGTCACGGTGGACCAATACTGAAACAACGCCAACTCTTCCGCCTCAGCTGGAGGCAGGGGACCAATAGAGCAGAGTCTATCAACAGCCATAATACACGACCTTATAACTGCAGGGAGCCATCAGGGACCCGACGATGGTGACTAAATGCAAATCTGCTGCGCCACCGCTTGCGCAACAAGCTGTTACAGGCTCAATTCAGAATACAAGGGAGGAAACGAAAAGCACACGCAAAAGACGATGCACTGTGATTCCAGACCAGTTTCAACCCTCAAAGCAACCATCCGCCTAAAACCCAGAACTGAACAAACTCAGTAGATATTTTGCCACAAATCTACACTAACCTTGTCCGCCGATCATAACTGATATTTTAGTATCAAGACTTTTTGCACAGTGAAGCACCATTTTTGGCAGACGTCCATAGTAAGGTTTTAGATGTAGCCGAAAATTAAGTAAATTAGCATATCCAGTCAAATGAAAACAAAAGTACGTCTACTGTCGACAACGATGGACGTGCACGCAGCAATATTTACCTACGTATTTCCCCCAGCCCGAAAAGCTCTACTTCAGTGCAGTCTGGTTCAAACGCTGCACGGTGTTCGATCGCTTTTTTGTGTGTGTGTCGTAGTTTAGAACGTAGATAATGTACTCACGGCGAAGGTATAGAATGATTGGTTTCGCAGCTGGGTCAGCGCTCTCCGGCACAGATTTTGTGACCATGACTTTCCGAAGAAGATTTTGTGGTGTAATATAAGTACTGAACCCTGCATTCATAATTTCTAAGTCAGTAAATTTGTAACAGACATTTATTTTTCTGACCTGGTCGTATAATATTTGTGTACCGTGTGAGCGCGCTTAGTGTGTGCGTCTGCGAAAAATCCTTAGACCTCTTCTGAGATTATCATTTAACACGTTTGCGGTAAAAGTAATTGTGCATCCAATTTCATTTTGTTTTCGATACAGTTTGCCGTATTGTTCCACAAGTTAGCCGTATTGGCCGTGCTTTCAGCTGTGGGGAAAAGTCAACGACTGCACATCACCTGATGTCCAAAGAGACCAGAGAAGATCTCATACTTTTTTCTCATTGGATTCAAGCAACTGTGGAAAAAAACTGTTTAGTCAACCTAAAACAACAAATCATTCCCTCTGAAATAAACAGTGATATAATTGAGAATACATTCGCACAACAGATTCAAGATTCAAGATTGTACATTGCTTAACGTCCCGACAGCAACAAGGCTTTCTCAGGACGTGCCTGCACTGCTTGTGAAAAAAAATAAATAAACAGAACATTGAATGTATGTCGCCAGCCGGTCAAATACGTTAAATAAACCTAACACAAGGGGCTAAATAAAGCTAAGACCATTTAGCAACACACATCCAATATCAAGAGCTACAGGCAGTGCAGACAGTAGGGAGAGTGTTAAAAAGGCAAATACAGGTGAATGGACAAAGGGTAGACAGAAACACATGCCCCAGAATAGAGAGAAAAACCCACCCTGTGGGGCTGACCAGGGTGACCCTGGGAACTAAAAAATACCTAACCCCACCCAAGTCCCCCAGGGCAGACCCGGGTGGGGGCCAATATCAAGAGCTACAGGCAGTGCAGACAGTAGGGAGAGTGTTAAAAAGGCAAATACAGGTGAATGGACAAAGGGTAGACAGAAACACATGCCCCAGAATAGAGAGGAAAAACCCACCCTGTGGGGCTGACCAGGGTGACCCTGGGAACTAAAAAGTACCTAACCCCACCCAAGTCCCCCAGGGCAGACCCGGGTGGGGGACGCACAACAGAGAGGTATGCATCACGGTGCTGGCAACAACCCAAACTATCATCAGTACAGTTATGCTGTCAACAGCATAACACTGACTGAGTCAGCAGTATCCAGGAAATGCAATGCAGGAAAGAGCTGGACAAATAAAAGATCACACGTAGCAGAACCATTCTGCTGTCTCTGTAAGAAAAGGCTGCCCGGGTTGGCTGATCTTGCTGCAGTGCACCTCCAAGCACTCTACGCTCAGTCCCGGTGACGTGTATAGTTATGACATATGCCAAAGTCAAGGGAAACTGATGTCGCTCTGCGATGACTTCCCTCTTGACCGGATCATAGATGGAAAATGTAGTCATCTTCAGGCTTATTTCTTTAGTTTTGGAACCGGAGCTTTGGAACCGGAGTTTTGGAAATGACACAAACTGCATTTACCAGAACTGAAGGCGGTGTGGAATTTTGGAACCGGAGTTTTGGAACCGGAGTTTTGGAGATGACACAAACTCCATTTACCATGGTGGCTTTCAAGAGGGATATTAATTTACGGGACATGCTTGTTTGCTCTACTCTCAAGCCACGTCATACCACCAGACCCTCCGGCTCCAGAACTTGCAATGTTCCTAATTGCAAGACGTGTCCTTTTATTTGCCTTTCCACCGTGGTGAATGGTCCACGTTACAAAGTCAACATAGACAGATACTTCACGTGTCAAACCAACAACGTGATTTATGTCATCTCCTGTGTGAAATGCGGCCTACTCTATGTTGGAGAGACGGAAAGAACCATCAAAGACCGTTTCAAACAACATCTTCAGTCGGTCAAGTTATACAACAGATCGGTCGGACGACATTTTAACCAGGCCGACCACTCCGTCTCGGACATTCGGGTTAAAGGCCTTATGCAAGCTAGTAATGTCTGGGCCAGGAAAGACCGAGAAAAATTTCTGATTAATAAACTGGGCACTGTGGCGCCACTCGCGATAAATATGAAAGATTAACAGTTTTTACTTTGCCTGTGTCATTCTCATCTGCTAACTGTACCTTTACCTTACTGTGTCGCTTCTGTTTGACTACTCACTAACCCGATAGGTGAGGCGCCCCGCTCTCTCTTTCCCTCTTCCTCTCTTTACGTTTTTTTCCCTTACCCTTCTTTCACTTCCTCCTCCTCCTCTCCTCCCCCCCCCTCCGCCCCCGTCTCTCTCTCTCTCTCTCTCTCTCTCTCTCTCTCTCTCTCTCTCTCTCTCTCCTCTCTCTCTCTCTCTCTCTCTCTCTCTCAGTCTGCGCACCATCTTTTCCAATGTTCATTCTTCATCTCATTTCTCTCTCTACTCTCTCTCTCTCTCTCTCTCTCTCTCTCTCTCTCTCTCTCTCTCTCTCTCTCTCTCTCTCTCTCTCTCTCTCTCTCTCTCTCTCTCTCCCACCCCCTCGTGTGTTTTCGTGTTTTTTTTGGGAGGGGAGGGGGAGGGGGGTTACCCCTGAAGACGGTTTCACAACTACCTACTCTCCACTTATATTCTCTTACTGAATTAGATTATTTGATTTGTTTCAATGACGTATTACTTGTTGTGTACCGTGCTAAATGCTGGTTTTGTTTTTCCCCGGGGTACTCCCGCTTTTCCCCGAGGTAGTCCTCAACTTGAAGGTGATATAAAGTTTGCTTTCGGGTTGGTGTTTAAACAGGCTTTGTG